>JANHMN010000003.1:90816820-90834320 GCA_030674055.1 Rhabdomys pumilio | reverse complement strand
CTCAGCAGTCTTGAGGGCAGGCACTGTTGTCCTCATTTACCCACGAGGAACCTAAGGCATGAAAGTTAATAGTCTGCCAGACGGTTCCAGAATGGGAACTGAACTCTGAGTAATCTGGCTCCAGATGTTATGTTCCTGCAGAGACAAAAACAAAAAACAAACAATAACAACAACAAAAAAAAAAACCAGTGTCTTTTCCAGCATTTTCTCAACTTGGTCAGAGAACTGGGCACGTTCAGGAGTCTAATTCTAAGTCTAGTACCCCAAATTATGTTCCCTGTGTGAAAGCATCCAGAGAGCGTCGGAAATATTGTCCTGTCTGGCATTACCCAGTGAGACCACATTGGCCAGATGTAGAAGCCTTGGATTCTATAAGCTTGTATGCTTTCCTGTAATTCTTCAGTAAGTCAGAGTTCCTTGAGCATCTAATGCTGCCCCTCCCCCTTCTCGTAAAAGTAACAGTGCAGGGTTGAGACCCTGGCTCATTTAGTAAAGTGCTGGCCCTGCAAGCATAGGATCCTGAGTTTGGCCTTGAGAATGCATGTAAAAAAGAAGCCAGGCGGTACAGTTGTAATCCCAGTGCTGGCGAAGTGGATATACGGTGAACTGTAGCATGCTGGCCAGCCTAAAAACCAGGGCTGGGAGACGACCAGGTGGGTAAAGTGCTTGCTGTATAAGCAGCGGTATCTGAGTTTGGATCCCCAGAACCCACATAGAAGCCATGCATGGTGAAGCACATTTAACCCTTGTGTTGGGGAACAAAGACAAAGCAGAGGCTAGGGTCTTGCTGGCCAGCCAGTCTGACTGAAATAGCAAGCTCTGGTGCAGTAAAAGCCCCAGTCTCAAAAGTCCGGGTGCATAGAGATGAGGAAGATGAGACTGACACTCTAGGTCATCCTCTGACTCTGTGCATGGGCACACAGCAAGTACACACAAGGTAAGGACTCCAATTCAGTGACCTGCTTAAAGGTTTTGGAAGTGTTTGATCAGATAATGACACTTGCACAGGGACAGAGTCACTACTGTTAGGGAAGTTCCAGTGCTGGAAGAGTAGGCAGTGGTTCCTTCACACCTGCTCTGCCCTGTGCTTTATCTCTATACAAATACATCCTTGGGTTTGGGTTTGTACATGTTAGGCAGCTCTCCGAACACAGATTTCTATATGCCCCCCCTTCTAAATAAACACTCCAATAATATTGACTTTGTTTCAAGACGGGGTCTCAGTATATTACCAAGACTGGTCTTAAACTCACGCACACAAGTGATTCTCCTGCCTCAGCATTATAGCAGCTGGTACTATATGCACATGCCATTGTTTGTGGCTTTTACATTTGTTTTTACAGTGTAGTATTTATAGGGACTCCCCATAGGCAAACTAATTTTTAATAACTATAATATCACTTAATGGTTTTAATTTAACTTCCCTTATCAATAGATAATAGATTGATAGATGATGTTTTTTCCCTCTTGTTTTTCACTACCTCAAAAGGAATGCTGTTAAGAGGAGAAAAAAAAATAGATCTTTTGGTTATCAGAGTCAAGAGACTTGATTTTCATAGCTTTATTTTAATGTGTGAGCTTGAGCAAACCCCATTCCTTCTCTGTGTTAAGTCACTTCATTAAGAGGGTTACAAAGTATCCCCTTGAGATTATGGTCAACATAAAACATCTCCCATTATAAAGTGTGTGCTTTTAAAAAGTAGGTTCCAGTAAATCCACTTAAAGACTTGGACTGCAGCCAGTTTGGATGTGTTGAAACAGTTAACCAGCTCAGCCAGTTGTAGACAGTTGTCAGTCACACAAACCGGAAATTCTCTCGAGGCTCAGGCTTCACCCGCACTGTGAGGCTGCAGAGCAACTCCCGACAACTGACTGTTGACCCACTTGTGTGGAATGCTTGCTCACTACCTCTGTTGTGAACACTGCGTGACTGCTTCTGACCCTCTCCAGGTCTGCAGCGCCCTTTCTTCCTGGAAACTGGTGCTATCACATCCTCCTATTTTTCAGCTTTTCACACTTTCCTCAGGTGGACGTAAGTCTTCTCAAGCAGAAAGGACTGCTAAGGAAGGGGAGGATCTTTATTTGCAAATTCCTATTGCTGACGTTGCCGGAGTCCTCTTCTGGTACGTTCAGTAACCCAGAACTGAGATGTGGCGTCAGTGAAAGGATTCTGACCACTTGTTAAACAAGTGGTCCCAAATAGCTCGAGATGTCCTTAGTATACAGAATTTCAGAGCATTCAAACACAGTTTCAGATTTTCCTTAATCATTATCCAAGACTCTCAACAAGTACTTATGAAAATTCATTTAGGCTCCCCTTACTCCCTTGTCATCTGTGACTACCTTGTCCCATATCTAAGCAGTATAATATAATCCACATGATGATGTCATAGCTAAGCACACCTGAATATTGTCAGTCAAAATGATTTAAGTGTTGTATTACAAGCCAAGTGATTGTATCTAGCCAGGCACATCTCGTTTGTGCACAGGCCAGCAGCAGACATGCAGTTTCAAAGTAAATGACAATTAGAATCCAAACTTTTAACAGGAATATAACCTTTCTATTTTATCACCTCCTAATTCCATATGCTCTCAGTGCATTGTAAGTTGCCTTTATACCATAATCTGTCTGTGTTTTACAGTGTGGTCCTGCCCTATACAACTCTGCTATACAGAGCAGGAACTGACAACACTTCTCCATCAACTCATGCCGTTCTTTCTTTTGTATAGCCCTTACCTAAGGCAAAGATGAGTCTACCCAATTTATATTTCTTTTAAGAGCACAGCAAGTTTTACTAACTTATCCTAAGAATGAACTAACTTGTCCTGAGAGTGAACTCTTTACTGTTGACCTTTAGGCCTTATCTTCTCTGAGTTTTGAACTTCCCTCTCTAAAGTGTGTTGGCATGCCTAGGTCCTCAGAGGAAGTAGTTGACATTGCCAAGCCCCTTTTTCCTTATACATTCCCACCAATCTTGAGGCCATCTAGTAAGGGATCTCTTTTAAAGGTCTTAGTCAGTCATGTTTTTACTTAACCTTTGATAACCTTTTGAAACCATGGCTGCATTTCCAAAGGATTGATGGAATTGCTCTGGTTATTCCCACTGGTCCTTGCCAAATGGGAGAATTCTAAGAGGCCTTGCCTCAATGAGGTCATTCACAGAACATCCATGCACGTTTCCTGGGAGAGACAACATGGCTCCTGCCAAATGTAATTAGCAGTATCAATGTTTATAATACTTTCATATATATTTCAAAAACTTTTTGCTTTAGATCAGGGGATAGAAGAATATGCAAAGTCTCTCTTTGAGTCACTCAGCCTGTGAAGACCTCTTTCACTAACTGTTTTGTCTCCACTCTAACTAACCCAACTGTGCTGAAGCCTTGTCTCCACAAGAGTCCACAGGGAAAGCCACCAATCTTATAGTAATACTGATTTTTTTTTATAAGAATATATATGTCCTTGCTGTCCATGTACTCTGTTATTAAATAGAATAGTCTTAACTTAGCTAGAGATACACACGCTTAGGTCTCTTCTGATGTCCGTACCACTTTAAGAATCAACAAAGTTGTAAACTTGATAATAAAGCTGGATGTGGCAGTGCACATCTGAAATCCCAGCATTAGGGAGACAGGAAGATGGCTATAGTTGAGGCCAGCCTGGTCCATGTAGCATGTTACAGGTCAGCCAGGGCTACATGGTGAGACTCTGACTCAGAACTCCTGGACCTGGCATTCTGGTGATGTCTGACCGCATTCTCCGAATGTTTTGAATTCATGTATAATTGCCTAGTAGTAAGGGAGGGTCTGAGTTGTGAGAAATAAGTTGAAGGTGAGGTCTTGGAGAAACAAGAACAACCCAAGCCCTCAGTCAGTAGTTGGAAGAAATAAGAACAGACTAGAAAAGAAATTACATAGAAATGTAAAAAAGAAAAAAAATCAGTGAAGAGGTAGACAGCACCAGAGTTAGCAACGATATTGAGAAAATCCTTGGCATATGCCTTAAAAGCTTATGCGACCTATGTAGGCATAGATGACTTATCAAATTAAACCAAGATGACACAAGCATTTAAAGAGATCTATAACAAGCAATGGGGTTGAAGCAGTAATAAAATCTCCCAACTAAAACAGACCAGTCTCACAATGGGTTCACTACTGAAAGCTTCCAGGTACTTGAAAATCTAATAACAATGCTTCTCAGACTGGTCCATAAAATTGGAAAGAAACACATGCTACCAAACTCCTTTTATGAAACCAGTGTTATTCTGGTAACCCAGGTAAAGACACAACAAAAATTATAAACCAATCTCACTGATGGACATAGGTGCAACATTTTTAAAATACTTGAAAACCAAATTCAAGAACACCTCAAAAGGCCATTTACCATCTGAAGTCGGCTTCAATCCAAAGATGGAGGAATGATTCAACATGCAAACCAGTATAAGGTTCCAAAAACAGAAATCACAGCATCATCTAAGTAGATGAGCAAAAGGCTTTTGATAAAATCCAGCATTCTTTCATGGTAAAAAAAAATCCCAAAGAGACAAGGAGTAGAAGGAACATATCTAAATATAATGTCTATATGTGACAAAGCTTTATTCACTATTACACTAAGTGGGAAACATTGCATTTCTACTAAAATCAGCAGTAGACACGTATGGCCTTTACTCTCATGGAAAACAGCTCTCCTATAAATACTTTCTGAAAAGTGGTAGCATACAAATTACCATATAAAAATTTAAAAGCATCATGTGCCTATCAACAAACAGGCTAAGAGAGAAACAGGAAAGCAGTCATTCACAGTTGTCCTTTCTGACCATCCCCCACACTCCTGGCAAAGCCCTTGGGATAATCCTAACCAAAGAAGTGAAAGACCTTTACATTGAAAACACCAAACATTGAAGAAAGAAATTGAACACCTATGTTTGCAAAATATAACCGTGAGTGTTGTGAAATCGATATATTAACAAGAAATCCAAAGGTTTGACGCAATCTTCATCAAAATTTAATGTCATTTTCACAGAAAAAAAATTTAAAATTTATGCAGAAACATGGGACACTTTGGATAATCCATGCAGTGCTGAGCAAAAAAGAGGGAAAAAAAAATGCTGATTTCAAGTTATACCATAGAGCCATAACTGGCACAGAACCACACAGATCAATGGAACATAAGAGCCACGTGTTAACTAGTGCTACTACAACTACATTATAAGAAAAATGCCAAAAAAAAAAAGAAAGAAAGAAAAAAATATATATATATATGTTGGAGGAAAGTGCATTTTCAACAAACGGTACTGCATGTCCACATGTAAAAACAACGAAAGCAGACCCCATCTCTAGCCCTGTACAAGACCAACTCCAAATGGACCAAAGACTTTCATGTAAGATCCAAAACGGAAACCTAGAGGGAAAAGTAGAAAACCAGTCAAGATGCAGGCACAGGAAGGCCGTTCTGAATAGAACCCAGTCAAGAAGTAAAGCCAACTATTGACAAGTGAGAGGGAACTCCCCAAACTGTAATTTAAAAGCTGCATAATAAGATCATTATGGGAAGAGATAGCCCAAAAAGTGGAACAGAATCTTTGCTAGCTATATTTCTAACAAAATTAATATCTAGAAAGAACTTTTTTCTGGTTTCCTTAACTGTTGCTGTGGAAAAACAAACAAACAAACAAAAAACACCCGGACCGAAGGCTACTAAGGGAGAAAACTTTCACTGTACAGGTTACAGTACATCACAGGGAAGTCTGGGTGGGACTTGAAGCAGAATTCATGGCGAGTGCTGCCTGCTGGGTGGCTCACAGGCTTCTGCTTAGCTAGTTTTCTTGTATAGCCCAGGATGACCTGTTTAGTGATGTTACTGCCCTGCCCGTATCAATTAACAATCAAAATAGTCCTCTACAAACAAGCCCACAGGCTGATTTGATCTATGCAATTCTTCACATGAGGCTTTCTTTAGATGGCCGTAGGCTGTGTGATATTGACAAAGCTAACCAGGACAAGAAATCAGCCAGCTAATCAATACATGAATTATGAATTGTTCTCAGAAGATGAAATACAAAATGGCCAATAGACATACAAAAACATGTTCACTCTCATTGGATATCAGAGAAACTGAAATTGAAAATATCTTGCAATTCCATCTTCTTCTGGTGTCTGTGAGCATGGTCACACAGGGCATACACACACACACACACACACACACACACACACACACACACGTATAATGTGTGGAATTCCATACCTATACACACATCATATAATGGTTGCAAAAGAAACCATTATCTATTGTTAGTGAAAAACTAATCCAAGCATTACACAAGCCATTGAACAGGTTACTTAAACTAAGATCTATATGACCTAGTTGTGTCTGCTCTAGATATTTATCAATGGGACTCCTAATTAACATGGCATGGTCATACAGTGTTGCGGCCTGATCTGCCCCACTTTGGGCACCAAAAATGTTGAGGCCCGAGCTGCCCCACGTTTGGGAGCCAAAAATGTCTCAGACCACTCTATCAATGTTTGACCAGCACTGCCAAAAGCCTTGGGGGCTAAACTGTTAGAGCTCGCACTGCCCCAAGCTGCTCCATTCTGGGGGTCAGGGTTCAACAAGAGAGAGAGTGAGGACGGACTTGAAGAATGGAGACCAGACAGAGTTTGATTCAATCCTGTTTATTCTTCAGTCTCTCTTCCTAGTTCAAGTCTCAAATCTTGAGTTCCTAGTCCCTAGTTCCTAGTCCCTACTGCCTCCAAGTTCCAAGTTACTTCTTCCAAGTGCCAAGTGCCTAATGATTAATGATCTTCCAAGTGCCTAATAACTAACTCCAAGTTGTACTGTCTAATTCCAAGTTTTTCCTCCAAGTGCCAAGTGCCTAATACCTAGTTCTCTGTTCCAAGTTGCACTCATGTCAAGTAATCTGTTGTCTGGTTCTCTTCTGTCTGCCTCTCGCCTTTTATATGTCTCACTTCTAAGCCACGCCTCTAAGTCATGCCCTTAAGTCATACCCTTAGGTCTTATCACTAAACCACACCTTAAGTCACGCCCTTAAGTCTCAGCTCTAAATCACACCTTTAAGTCTCACACACCCAAGGGAAGATCCTGGGTATCTAAAGCAAGATGTTATCAGAGTGTGCTCAGCTGTTGTAGGCTAATGTAATCAAGTCTCTTGTTAGGGTATATATGGCTGAAGATGGCTGCAAGAATGATAGCCATCTTCTGTCGGCTCCCCACAATACAGTGTTTATATTACCTTAGTTACAAAACTAACTTAAATGTCCAACAGCAGAGGAACAGGTGGGACATGTGGTATATACATCTAATGGGCTTTTCTCCCCCAGCTATGCAGAAGAATGAAATCACATCATTTGCAGAAAGGTGATACAACTCATAATCTTGTTTAGCCAGTCTTAGACAAATGTGAGAGAAAGTTGTCTCTCGTTTGTGAATAAAACCCTGTATGTATTTATGACACAAAGGTAGAAGCGAAACTGTCTAGAGGAACAAAGAGGACTAAAGGCAAAGGAGGGAAAATTAGGAGTGGGGCTGGGGAGTGTGTTCTTGAATGGTATGTACTGCATGAAAATGTCCCTTATGTAACACCACAGCATGTCTGAGTACACGTGATGAAGAAATGCTTACTACATAGAGAAAACGGAATCAGCCCATGAACGACTCAGTGAACCATTCCGGTATTTTAGGTTAGGTGCTGCCCACAAAGCAGGCTGTGGGCAGAGTCTGGCAAGGTGCTTCTCATTCACTGCCCCTGGGGTCATCACTTTAGAGGACCAGGACAGACAAGCAAAAGGTGCAGAGGGAGATTAGATGTGGTGCAAGTCTGCTTGCGTCACCTCTCATGCTTGCTGATTTCTGAAGATAAGTTGATGTTGACTTGGAATGGCCAGAACGTTATGCCTTCTTCTTATCAGTTACTTATTGGATGTTGGATGTGGGCCGACCTGCATAAAGGACTCGACTTGAAGAGAAAGTTCTTCTCATGCTGAGGAAAACCTAAAATCACCTGATGTGGTGACTGAGGACTGATAGCAGTTCCTGCAGCTGTGGCCATGGGCCTTCCTTAAAGGAGGACCTGCAGTGTGTGTCCCAGCATCTGTGACAGGAGAAAAACAGTTGACTCACCCTTCTGCAGAGTTCTCAACTGATAACCAAAAGCCTTGGAAATGGCTCTGAATTGTTTTGGTATTTTAAAAATAAAATTATATTTTCTATAACTCTTGTTATGATAAATGGAGCCCTTTTGCCAACCTTCAAAGGAAAGACTGGTATTTTTCATTTCTTCCTCCAATATTTATTAGCTGGAATTCTACTGTCAGAAAGAACTCCCCCCTTGTCTCTAGTTAGTACAACTATTCACATCAGTATGGTCTTGGTTTTATTTTATTCTATGAATTATAGTCTCACTACCAGTATCTTCTAATCCTGTGGATTCCAGCTTTGGCCATTTAAGGAGCTCCTGTGAAAGAAATCCCAGTCACTTTGTGACCTTTTTGTACTTTACCACAAGGTGCTCCACACGCAGCTTGTGTTTTTCCCAGCTCCACCTGTGGGATCAGCTATTAGAAACCAAGATCTGGGGACTTGGTGCTCATTGTTGGGAAGACTGAAAACAACTACAATGCTGTTAGTATTACTAAACAACACTGAAGTGTCACCTAATGTCTGGTCACTGGTAAAACCACCTCCCTGTCTTTATAGAACTCATTTATTCCATCTGGGACCCAAGCAAGGTTTAGAGATTCACAGTTTGTTTGTTTTTTGTAGTTAATTAAAAATTTTTAATGTTTTGTCTGCCCTGTCCCCTCCCCTGCACTTGACATTTGTGAGTTTGACCAGTTGTGTCTTAATGATATTATTTAACACATTTCTACTCCCCTCCTGTGTGTGCATGTGGTGGTGGGATGGCTGGGGACTGAACCAGGGCTAAGTAAGCTTTCTACCACTAAACTACATCTTCAATTCTCAGATTGGTTGTTTAGCAGTAAGACATTTTATAGGAGCCCTTATAATAACCTGCTTGCCTCTATTTGCCATGCTATGCACAGTGGGCTCAAATGATTTTGGCTTGATTCATGAAATACAGTGGTTCTGAACCTTCCAAATGCTCAGACCCTTTAATCCAGTTCTTCATGCTGTACTGACTCCCAACCAAACCAAAACAAAACCTATGTCATTGCGTCTTCATAACTAATCTTGCTACTGGCATGAATAATAATGTAAATATCTGATAGGCAGGATATCTGTCTGATATGTGACCTCTAAAGGGGTTGAGAGGCATATGTTGAGAACCACTGAGCTAACATGAAAATTTACACTGAGCCATTATATGGGTCTAGCAGCCACCAAGCTATTGCAAGCTAAGAACATTGCATCAATCCTTTATTTATTTATTTATTTATTTATTTATTATTATTATTATTATTATTATTATTATTATTAACAACATTGAGTCACCTTGGAATATGATTTGTATAGGAAAGGATTTATTTTACTGTCTACTTTTAATCTAGCTTTATTTTCTCCGTAGCACTCTCTTGAAATGACCAAGAGACTTTTTTTCCATGTCTATATGATGTCATGATATTTAAATTTTTTTCTATTATTTTATGTGTATAAGTGTTTTGCCATCATGTATGTATGTGCACTGTGGTGGTTTGCATATGCTTGGCCCAGAGACTGGCACTATTAGGAGGTGTGACCTTGTTGGAGTAGGTGTGGCCTTGCTGGAAGAAGTGTGTCACTGTGGCAGGTGGGCTTTGTATCCCTCCTCTTAGCTGTCTGGGGGACAGTCATCTCCTTGCAGTCAGATGAAGATGTAGAACTCTCAGTTTCTCTAGCACCATGCCTGCCTGGATGCTGCCATGCTTTCCACCTTGATGATAAGGGACTGAACCTCTGAACCTGTAAGCCAGCCCCAATTAAATATTGTTCTTTGTAAGAGTTGCCTTGATCAAAGTGTCTCTTCATAGCAGTGGAAACCCTAAGACATCACCATGTACATGCCTGGTGCTCTCAAAGGTTAGAAGAGGGTATTGTGTCCTGTGGAAATGGAGTTAAGGATGTTTGTGGATGATCACGTGGGTGCGGGTGCTGGGTGCTGTGACCTGAACCTAGGTCCTCTCAGCCACTGAGACATCTCTCTCCAGCACCATATTCTCATAACCTCAAACATTTAATCTAGTCCTCTATAGGTTGTTATTCCCCCTCCCACCGTTTTACATGGGTTCTCACTATGTGGCCCTGAGTACTCTGGAACTTACTATTGAAACACAGCTGATATAGAACATGTGGCGGTCCTCGTGCCTCTGCTTCTACAATGCTGGGGCAGGTGTGCAGCACCACACTTGGCTGTTATTTTGCCCATACTTGGTAGTAGGATCCTAGTTAGGTCAGCTCTTCTGCCATGACCTTGTCGCTTTCTTCTGGCCACCTTGTTTTCAAGTAAGACCAGATACTCGAAGCCTCTTTCCCCGGCTCTGAAATCAGCCGTTTTTCTTTGGAATCCTGGTTCCTTTTAGAAAGAAACCGTTTTATTTTAGCTCAGTGTGGTCAGGCTAATCTCTCATTATATTTAAAAAGAAATGAAGAAAAATCCCGTCATGTTGTGATCTGGCATTCTTAGGAATGCCCATCCCCCCAGTTCCATACTTACTGCATTTCTCAGGCCCAGGGATTCAAATTCAATATACATCATTGTTTTCCATCCTTTAAATTAATATTCTGTCTTTCCCGTTATTTCTTTTGCCAAATTCCTTTATGTTTTACTTGGTTTCAACAAAAAATGAGTTTCAACTGTTTCTCTCCATGTGAGTTCTACTCAGAAGAATCAAGTTCACTTCAAAGAAACAAGATCCCGTATTCTTACACTGGAGCAGGGGGAGGCAGCCATTCGGAAGAGAAAATCCTAAAATGACTGAGAGGAAATAAAAAGAAGACAGGTTTTGCTCCTTGGTGGACAGGGCCCTGCCCTCTGGCATCGTCACAGGCAGAGGAGGAATGCCAGTCCAGCGGAGTCTGCCCGGCTATGCTGCTTTCTATTTTACTGTGGTTAGACCCACATTTGGTGATATGATTTTTAATATAAGGTGAAGGGTGCTATTGTAATCTTAGTGAGTATTATAAGCCAAAAGCAAGTCCCTTCCCACAGAGCAGTGCCACTATGCTAAATGTCCTGGTTCAGATGTTAATCTGGTACATAGAATTTTGATGCCAGTATACTCCACATCTTGGGTTGGTTGTTTTTATTTTGGTTGTGTTTTTTTCATTTTCCTTTTAGTCTCCTTTGGTAGCCTTGTTGACCTGAGGGGTTTTTTTGGTTTTGGTTTGGTTTTGGGTTTTGTTGTTGTTGTTTTAAGACAGTCATTTTTAGCTTTCTTTGTCCCTATCCCGGGCTGACCTCTTAGATGCTGCAGTGTCTCAAGAGGGGCCTTTTCCTCTTTTAATTTTGGTAGGTGGGGAAAAATGAGGTGGTCCTTGCACATGATTGTGAAACAAGAGAATGGATTCAGTACTTGGTGACAGATACATGTATGTAAATGTGTGTAGACAATATATAATGTTATCTACGGTACGGGAGAGTGAACCTAGGACGTTGCACCTGCTAGGCAAGTGCTCTGCCACCTAATTAGTTTCTCAGCTCTGCTTTTTTTTTTTTTTTTTTTTTTTTTTCCTTTCAAGGGGGGAAATTGTTCAGGGTGGCCTTAACCTCATTCCGTAGTCCAGACAGATGAAATTTAACAGTCCTCCAGTTTTAATCTCCATCAGACTAGCAGCGTCCACAGCCCTGCACCACCAGCCTCTGATAAACGTATACCTTTTGGAACTTTTTGCAAGGAGAATGTCCAGTGCTTTGTGTGAAAACACGCCCCTTTCACCTCTTATCTTTTTTGTAGTCCCCTCTGAGGCCCGGAACCTTTGCTCTACAATTAGGCTGTTGAGGGAAGTTTTAGGCGGTGATACCTTCCACAGACCTACCAACAGTTCTAGGCGAGGAGAAGCAAGCCGCGGACGCTGAGAGTTGAGTGGGCGTGGCCTGGCCGGGGAGATTGACACCCGGATGCTGCTCATCTCAGTCCTCTGGCGCCAGCTCCCCTGTGCGTCCCTTTTACCCCGAGTGATCTTTGTCTTATTACTGCCAGCTCTTGCGCAGCGGTGTTTGGGTTTGTTTTCCGCGTCTGCTGTTTCTGTCGCTGCTATCCTGTCTCCATTGCCCCAGCTCAGCTTCAGACCTTCCTCCAGACTCCACGGGAGAGCCCAGAGAGCCTCCGGAGCCGGTGAGCTGGGTGGAAGTCACCGGGAATTCGGCCGGGGACTCTGGGGACCTGCATCAGGAAGGAATACTGAGTCATCCAGAATCAGCTAGGACCTCAGAATGTAGCCAGAGAATGTTCTGGGCCACTCTACTTTTGCTTTCATCCATCTAAAGCCAAACTTCAGCTGTAGTTTAAAACTATGGGAACGAAGCAGGAACTAGGAGTCTTCTTACTACATAGGAGTTCTGGGCATCCAAAAAGGTCCTGAGGTGGAATTTTTTTGAGACTAGGTTTGCAACTGAGTGGTCCCCCTAAGTTTTCCTCCTCAAACAAGGCTGACTTCAGAAGTGCTAAACTGTACTCTCTCCCGAGAAAGGGGGCAGAGAGGACTTGGTTGGAATGTGAGAGTATGGAACAGTGATTTCAGTTCCTAGTTCTCAGCACATAGTTTGGGTGAATCCTTTAGGTGTCAGTGCCGGCCACTGTGTTACTGTTGTCATCAATATTATTAGCATAATCATAATTAATAAAAATTAATGACAACTTAATTGTTAAGGTGATGGCAGAACCCAAACTGAATTGTAAAAGGGTCATAACTCATAATAATTAAAGACGCCGATTTGTATAGTGCCTTAAAGTTTATTAAGCACCCTTGAGTGGTCCTCATAAGTACACATTATTCAGCTTTAACAAATAAAAGCCGGTCACGATGCCTGGCTCCTGTTATCCAAGCACTCAGGAGGCGGGAGCATGAGAATCACAAGTTCAAGACCAGCCCAGGTGCTAAGAGGAGGAGGTGTAATTGATAGAATAATGCAGTGCTTAACGATGGAGCTTTGTACTGAGAACAGCACCATGATATGGCTTCGTGTATGTACATCTGTATGGTACAGACAACAGCACAGCAAGGCTGTATGATGTGTGTGTGTGTATATATGTATATACATATATGTGTGTGTATATATATATATATACATATATACACACACACATACATATATATGTATGTATATATATATATATATATATATATATATATATACATATATACACACACATATACATATACTATTGTTGCTGGAGCCATGGTGAGCCTTAACATGAAATGAAGTCAAACACAAGAGAAGATGGTGTCAGGAGACTCTGAAAGCGTGGGATGTGTGAGGCGGCTACCAACTGAGGTAACATGCTGTTTCACTGTAGATGATTAGTGAGTTTGTATTCCAAGTTAATGACAGAAAGTGTAGTATAATGAATGTATGCCAACCGGTAATGTAGCGCTTTGTCGTTTCAAGTTGTATGAGCTGTACATATATGTATTCACAAGCGTGAATAATGTGTCAGGGCTGTGACACTGAGGACTAAGATGTCTGTAGGTGGAAGGAACTTTAGTGCTATTAGAATGTGGGTCTACCACACACATGCAGTCTAGTATTACGTTTCATGTGGAATGTGACTACTGATATACATCAGTTTCAGGGTTCAGTAATTATATTACCTGTTTGGTGTGATGGCACACACCTAGAATCCTAACACCCAGTAGCCTAAGGGTCGAGGATAATATGTCCAAAGCCAGTCTGGGATACAAAGTGAAACATTGTTTAGGGGGGAAAAAGTAGTGATTTATAATTGAAAAATAGTGATATGGTGACTGCCGTGTATTATGCAATAGGCTTTGTAGCAACTACTTAAGGCTCCTTTGTTCTTTTTATGTAGAATTGAATTTATTTTATAGATAGGATCTTGAAGCAGTAGAACCTGTAGTTCTAAGCCAAACCCTTCATTAAGCATTGCCAGCAGTGGGACTCAGACACAGGCATCCTTAGAAAAGTGCCCAGTGGTGCATGGAAAGAGAGAGCCGGAGTGTGGGGAACAGGCGTGCTCTGACATGCTGAGAAGACCTAGTTTTTAGATTATGTGGTGTGAGCCCAAGCCTGAAAGGAAGGCCGGCTTTTCTTCTGACTCAGAGGCCACTTCTGCTCTTCTCACAAGTGAACCACTATTCTCTCAATTTAGTGATCGATTGAGCCATTCGTACATGTTTGAGTTTCTCTTGCTTGACTCAGGCTGTAGACCAACACAGTACATTACCCCGTATCTCATTACCCAGAAAGCTGCCTGAGAGACTAGTCTGAATGGTTTCATTCCTATTAGGAACTCCACCGTGGCTCCCTGTTTGTAGGATGGATACCACGATTAAGGTGACGAAACCTGTCAGGATCTAGCTCTGCTGGCCCACTTAGTCTTATCTTTGCTCACAGGTTTTGCGTTCCACCTCACCACAGTCATACTAGCCTATCGGAGACTTCCATAGCTCACTGTTGTCTGTTACCTAAACCAGCAACCTCGCTGCTTCTCACCCCATCATTTGGCTGACCCAGTTTTCACTCGTTATATCCCAGTTCATCTATTCATGCACCCATTCAGCCAACAAATACGTGCCAGAGTCTATCACAGACTGTGCCTGGTTCTAGGTGAGGAGATAAAACTCTCTGTGTAAGCAAAGGGTGCAATGAAGAAACCACAGAGGTGGCAACCTCTTCAGAGGTTTGGAGGGCTGTAGGAGAAGAAACTAATGGCTTTTACTGACAGACGGAAGCCCACTCTGCAAGGTTACTGAGGAATGCTGAGTGTTCCCTGGGTCAGCAAAGAAAAAAGGCAGGGAGAGGAGCAGACTGGTGATTGCCAGGACTGTGGGAGCAGAGAAGAGAGCAAACATGCTGGGAGAGTCCTGCCAGTTCTAAGTGGTTGTACTGTAAGGAGGAGGGCAGGTTAGCTGGATTAGCCTGGGAACTATTGTGGGGCCTCTGATCTGCTGGAAGCTTGTTTGGTTTAGTAGAGAACTAGAGGCCCTCTCCAGAGATTAGGGGCTTGTAGGAAAAGATAAGAATGTAATGGCTTTTCCTGGCAAACAGAAATGAGTGTACACCAGGTCAGAGTCCAACCTGGGATGAACACAGACTACCATCTTGGGTTGTTGGGACCTGATACTGTGGATCTTTTATTTTGTTTTGTTGTTTTTTTAATTATTTATTTATTTATTTATTTATTTATTTATTTGAGACAGGGTTTCTCTGTGTGGCCCGAGCTGTCCTGGAACTCACTCTGTAGACCAGGCTGGCCTTGAACTCAGAAATCCGCCTGCCTCTGCCTCCCAAGTGCTGGGATTAAAGGTGTGAGCCACCACCGCCCATTGGATCTTTTATTTTGTAGCATGCATTGACTATGTATGCTATTTGAGACCTCTGAGAGTGAGACTTCCTGTGGAGAAATAAACAGGGAACAAGGCACAGTGGTGGCAAGGGCATTGTCAGACAACAGCCCAGCAACCAGATGAAATCTGAACACAGCTTCAGGAAGTGAGATAGCAGATGGTGTTTGACCAGAATGGAGGGAAGTGAGGTCGGGAATTATGTGACTATCTGGAAAAGAATGTTCCAGGCAGAGTAGGTAGCTAGCTTGGCCCAGTGTTACCCTCTCAGAAAGTCCTTTGCTGGGGCCTCGGTCTGCACAGTTGTGCCTTTTCTGTTTCCTATTTGCTCTTGTGTTTATCTCTAAGACAACACTTCGTGCTTCGTATTTATCTCTGTGTAATCTGCTTCCCTCACTCAGTTCTGTCCTTGAGAACAGGTGTCTCTTCAGCACCAGCATAAGGGCCTGATATATGTAGGCCCAGAAAGGTTTACTAAATAAATACAGAGAAGGACTCATTGGCCTAGTTCTTATGGGCTGCTTCCTTCCTTTCTTCCTTTCTTCCTTTCTTCCTTCCTTCCTTCCTTCCCTCTCTCTCTCCCTCTCTCTCTCTTCCTCCCTTCCTTTCTCTCTCTCTCTCTCTCTCTCTCTCTCTCTCTCTTTCTTTCTTTCCTTTGTTCTTTCTTTCATTCTTGTATAAATTGTTTGAAGATGGGCTTTGGATGACAGATAATTTGAAAGAAGATTAAATTTTAAAGCTTATGTTTTTTTTTCTGTTTGGCCTGAGTCTCTTCTGTGACCTCTGGGAAGTGGGGCTTCTGGGCTCTTTCAGTGTCTGGGGGCTTCTACTGTTAGTGTCACAGACCGGCTAGCCTAGCACATGGCAGCTAAACTATCACAAGACTTATGTAGCTGAATTTGAAAAACTGTTATTTCCAGGGGGCTGGGGATAAGAGCAAACCTAAATCCAGAGTAGCTATCCTGTGTGCTACACACAGCGGGTCACATGTAAAAGTGTGGTTTTTAACACACTTGTCACACCAGCCAAAGCTGCAGGTCTACCTGCTTTAGACCACCCAGAACTGAGATCATAACACCGAGATGAATCCCTTGAGAATCTCCACCCTCTATTGAGTGTACCCCTCACATGATGAACTAGGTGACAAAGTCCTCTTCCTAGCATGGATGAGAAAGCAGACTGTCTTTTATCCTAGGCTTCTCCTTTTCCCTTTCTCCCTTTTCCCCTTCTCCCCTTCTCCCTTCCTCCCTTTCCTCTTTCCTCCTTTCCCCCTGTCCACTTACCCCCTTTCCCCTTCTTCCCCAGGATGGAGAGAAAGCTTCCCCAGTGCATCTTGAATGTTACTCAAATGGGTTTGAGTAATCTGGGAACTCAGTGGACATATCTAGAGAACAGAGTTGTGGAATGCAGGTGTACATTATTTGCTTTGGGCTGTTGATGCCATGATGTTCTCTTTATATGAAGAGATAGGCATTCAATACATCTACATCTCCTACGTGCCCTCAGCAATGAAATGACCAAGGACTTGTGTGCAGACCCACACTGAACTGTTTTGTGTCCTTACAGAAGTCATGGAAGAAGTTTCATCCTGCTCCCTCAGCAGCACTGTGTTCCAGCGGGAAGAACAGAACAGGGCTACCTACCGGATTCCAGCCCTGCTGTACATTCCTCCCACGCACACCTTCCTGGCCTTTGCAGAGAATCGTACCTCATTCAAAGATGAGGATGCTGCCCACCTGGTGCTCAGACGAGGGGTGATGAAGGGGCGCTCTGTACAGGTGACTCATCCCAGATATGGGCATGGGTGTCTGTTGGGAATTGGTTCTAATGCTCTGTCTTATTTAGGCTTGCTGGGAGCAGAAGCGGAAGTGGTTTAACTAATTCACTGCTACAAGACTCTTCTTCTCTCCTCAGAGCTCAATGCACTTCTGAGTCTCTTCTTTTTCTCCCCGCCTTTGCCAGTAAAACTTTGTGTGGATAGCTAAGAAAGGGAAGGCTTTTACTGAGTGGTCAGGGATA
>JANHMN010000003.1:90781610-90816810 GCA_030674055.1 Rhabdomys pumilio | reverse complement strand
TGTGGATAGCTAAGAAAGGGAAGGCTTTTACTGAGTGGTCAGGGATACATAGCATCTTCACAGCCATTCTGTATCCTAGGCTTTGATGTCAGTCATGTCTGGCACATGGGGAAACAGACTCAAAGGTTTTGACATTTATCCTAAGCCATGTATCTATCATCCAGCAGCAGAAACATAGTTCAAACTCAGGCCCAACTCCTCTGTGGTTCATTCTGACCAGATGTGGCCTGCCTTTTCTTCCTATGCCCTGGTAAAACCACCCAAGGAAGGAAGCACCATTTGCTTAGCTTTGCTGAGTACTTCACCCCAAATCTTCCTGCTTTTCTACCCCTTAGAGTCTGAGCTTCATATGCAAAGTGAGTGCTTTGCTATGTCACAGTGATGCTGTGACTGCTGAGCCCTATCCCTGCTTTAAATGGCAGTGGTTCCCAATTCTTTCTGAGGATTTTGGTCTTTGGGGATTTGCCAGTTCTGTATCTCATTAGGTCTTCTCAGTAGCTTGGCAGATCAGACCCCACAGACGCCCAGCCCTGTGGCCTGGCAGAGCCTGTGACCTAGCTGTTTCGTTTACTCTAGGACAGGCTTTCTGGTGTGGCTAGTGAGCTACCAAGCAAGGGTGTCGCCTGTTTAGTTTTCCTGGTTGTTTTTGGAGAACGTGTTGCTGAGCCTCACTGTCCAGCAGTCCCATGGTTCCCACGTTTTCTCATCACTACGTCGACTTTCATTCTTAACTGTAGACTTGAAATTAGGAAAAACATTTCTCAGTCTAGAAACCTGATTTCATTAGTAGCTTTAGCCAGTTGTCCTAGTTAGGATTACTGACTCTTGCTGTGATGAAACATCATGACAAAAGCAACCTGGGGGAGAATGGGGTGATTATTAGATTCTATATTACCAGGTAACAGTTCAGCACCGAGCAAAGTCATGGCAGGAACTCAAACAGGGTGAGAACCTGGAAGCAGGAGTTGATGCAGAGGCTGTGGAGGAGTGCTGCCATGAAGGGGTGCTGATGACTGGCTCATTCAACCTGCTTTTTCATGGGCTGGGCTGTCACCTCTCAATCACTAATTAAGAAAATGGCTTACAGCTGGGTCTTATGGAAGCATCTTCTCAACTGAGGTCCCCTCCTTTCAGATAACTCTAGCTTGTAACAAGTTGACATAAAACCAGCCAGGGCAGTCAGTTAGTTCGTGTACCCTGTTGGATTTCTGAACGTGGGCCCTTGAGTGTTCTCTGCTTTATCACTTACAGGATGTAATTGATAGTGTGCCTAGTAAGAACTCAGCGGTACACATCTTTCATGGTGGTCTGTTTCCATATGAAGATCTTAATCACTGACAGTAAATTGTATGTTTTAAATGAGATAGCCTCTACTTCTAACTATACATTGCTCTTGTCCCTGCTTTCTTGAGCAGCCACTCTATGCATAACATAAAGTCCCTTATGCAGAGAGTCACTCCTTGAAGTACCTAGAAGTGGCTCATGCCCCCTACAGCTTCTTTTCTCTGGGCTGAAAAGCTCTTACTTCTTTTAGTGAGAGGCTTGATTTGTCATCTGGTCTCTTGAAAACTGCAGCCTGGAGACCTGACTGGGATGTCAGCATTCTTCTGAGTATACCAGGCGTGTCCAGCATAGGCTTGGCTCCTAAAGTAGAATTCCCTGGGGGTGGGGGGCATAGGCAAGCCTAGCACAGGAGGTACCTGCTACAGCCTGACATCTGGAGCAGGGTTACTGGGTAGATTAACATTTGATAGAAGCCCATCCCATATCACTGTATATGAACAAAGGGTCATTTCCCTAATTAAACACAACCTCATGTGTTGGGATGCTTACTCTTACAAGCAAAGCTATCATGAAATACCAGTTTTAAAGTTTTTATGGAGAGGGTTATTTGGCTTGCTAGTGAATTGCCTTGTAGTTTTCCTCTCAGTGTGTGGTGCTAGGATCTAACCCAGGCTTCTACATATGCTAGGCATGTGCTCTACCCTATTGGACACCTCCAGCCTTTTATTTATTGAACTCGTATACCTTGGGATAATTTTCCAGAACTGAGCGTCCTGGCAAAGGATAAATGTATTTGTACATAAGAACTCAACTATTATACTCCAAACCACATATAAAGGAGCCTATTTATCCACCTTTTTTAAAATCAACAGAACATTACCAAACTTTTTAATGTAAAAAATTGTTAGTTGAAAATGCTATTAGTTTAACTCCAATCTATGTTTTGTTTTATGTGTGAGATTGTACGTACTTTTCCCCCTTCTGTAACTTGTCTGATTTTGTTCTTTGCCCTTTACTATTGGGGTTCTAGAAATTTACCAAATTCTGTGTGGGGAGCTCAAGCCTTTCTTGTGGTGTGTATAATCAGGCATTATCTCTTTGACTTCTTTTGTAGCTCCTCTGTTACTCTCCATTTGGCCAGTGAGGAAATGCCAATCAGGTTTGCCCAGTGTCTCACAGTAGTGATAAGGGCAGGCTTGGGGGAGGGCTCTCTGTCTATGCTTGAGTCTTCGATGTGCTATTATGCATTGCTTTCCCACCATAGTGCAGGAAGAGAAAAGCTCTTCGGTCTTGAACTTCCAGCTTTGCTGGGAACTTCCCTATTTGATCCATTGTTTGTGTTTCATCACCTGCTTTTGTATTACATTCTATTCCCTTCCCCCTCTCTCCTCCCTCTGTCTCTGTGTCTATCTGTCTGTCTCTCTGTGTACATGTGCCACAATCCATGTCTGGTGATCAAAGGACAACTTGAAAGTCCTTGGTTCTCTCCTTCTACTGGGTCCCAGAGATCAGACTCAGGTCACCAGGCTTGGCAGCAAGCATCTTTGCTCTGAGCCATTTCACTGCCCCTGTCTTTTCTGCTTGTTTTTGTAAACTTTTATTGGCTGCTCTCACATGCCAGGTATTGGAGATACAAATGTATATAATCTGGGCACTGTTCAAAAAGCTCACAGTCTAAAAGGGATTACCGAAAATATGGGTAGTGTCACATAGCTGCTAAAGCTGTTAGAGGAATGGGTTTCAAGGAAGGCTTCCCAGAGGAGGTGGCACTGGAGTTGGGTATTGGAGAATGGTTTGGAATTCAGATAAAACAAAGAACGTTCTTGAGAGAGCACAGCTTTTACAATATCTAGCATTTTCAGTTTTCAGATTTAAAGCCACCTTGTAATAGCTGCAAAGTTAGTGATTATTTGGGCCTTCAAGATTCTGTCCATTTCAATGTTATACATTGTTTGAAAAAATAAAAGTGATGCTTTTAATGAACCTCTTGTCTTCATATTAGTAACCAACTTCCACTGTCTCCTTCTCTTTTCCTTGACTAGTGGGGCCCCCAACAGCCACTGATGGAGGCCACATTACCTGGGCATCGCACCATGAACCCCTGCCCTGTGTGGGAGAAGAATACTGGCCGTGTGTACCTGTTTTTCATCTGTGTGCGGGGCCATGTTACTGAGAGATCCCAGATTACATGGGGCAAGAATGCTGCCCGTCTCTGCTTCCTTTGCAGTGAGGATGCTGGGTGCTCGTGGGGTGAAGTGAAAGACTTGACTGAGGAAGTCTTTGGCTCGGTGATGAAGCGCTTTGCCACATTTGCTGTGGGCCCAGGCCATGGCATCCAGCTGCACTCAGGGAGGCTGATCATCCCTGCCTATGCCTACTGTATCTCACACTGGTTCCTCTGCTTTCCATGTTCAGTCAAGCCACATTCTCTGATTATTTACAGTGATGACTTAGGAGTCTCATGGCACCGTGGCAAGTTCATCAGGCCCCAGATGACAGGGGAGTGCCAAGTGGCAGAAGTGTCTGGGACAGCTGGTAACCGTGTGCTCTATTGCAATGCTAGAACATCAGACAGGTTCCGAGCAGAGGCTTTTAGCACTGATTGTGGTGGCTGCTTTCAGAAACCAACCCTGAACCCACAACTCTATGAGACTCGCAGTGGTTGCCAAGGAAGTGTAGTGAGTTTCCGGCCTTTGAAGATGCCAAACGTATGTCAAGACTCGAGTGGTAAAGATGCTCCCACTACTCAAAAATGTCCTCTGCTGAACAATTCTCTGGAGGTGGAGGAAGGAGCTAGAGCACCATCAGGAACATGGCTCTTGTACTCACATCCAACTAGCACGAAGAAGAGAATTAACCTAGGTATCTACTACAACCAGAACCCCTTGGAGGTGAACTGCTGGTCCCACCCGTGGATCTTGAACTGTGGGCCCAGTGGCTACTCTGATCTGGCTGTTGTGGAAGAACAGGGCTTGTTGGCATGTTTGTTTGAGTGTGGGGAGAAGCATGAGTATGAGCGGATTGACTTCCGTCTGTTTTCAGACCAAGAGGTCCTGAGCTGTGAAGACTGTACCAGCCCTAGTAGCAACTAAAGACAAATCAAGACTGATGGGTGAGGCCCAGCTTTCCACAGAAAGGAATGTCAGCTACAGTCAGGGTAGCAGAATCTCTGATGTCTAGAGAAAATCTAAAAACTAATAATCTGCTCCTCGCATTTTTTCACTTTTCCCTTCAATGAGCATAGTGAAAATTGTGCCATATGTTACATAACAAGGCTCTTGAACTGGGAGTTTGGAGACAAGGCTGTAGTTTTGGCTCTGCTGTTGGTTTGCTTCAGGGCTCTAGATATATCCCCTGAACTCTTTGCACATCAAGTCTCCATTTGTATAATGAGAAAATTGGTGTGGGGATTTCTTCTCTTCCCATTAAAAGGAGAGGCTGTGTGCTCACTTCCTGCTCTGTAAACCCTGGACTCTGCTCTTGAATGGAAGCTGCAGACTTGTCTCTTCAAATGATTCACTGCTCACCTGAGTATTAGGTGATTTGTAGGTGCTTTAGCCAGAAGAAAGATCTGTGTTGTTGAATTTTTAATAAGAAAATTTCCCTTATCCTTCCAGTCATGCCCAGAGCTGTGCAAATTCTCTATCTTAGAAGACTTGAGGAAGCAGAATTGTAAGGTCAGATGCTTTCTCCAGCCTTGATGTTATGATCTACCTCCCCCCTTCCTCATCCAGAAAACATTTACTAGGGAGAAAATGAGAAACCTGTTCCAACTGCCCATGACAATGGTTGATAATGGTGCTTATTGCTTTTGATATCATTACCTCTGTTAAAGATGAATCTGAGTCAGAGTTCTTGGCTTACTTCAGCTGCATCCACCCATCTCCAGATGGACATTCAAACACTGCTGAACAGTCAACCGAAGTGAGTGCTGCATGTGGTAGCCTGGTTCCAGGTTAGTCATAATGCTTTCTGGAGCTGGGCTTTTAATCTAATGCCAGGAGCCATTTAGGAGAGGCTAAAAGGTAGGAGGTGATCTTAATGAGATGGTTTCACTGTGGACTGTGAACCATGATAGATGAGCCCTTCCAGGTGAGTCTAAAGGGACAACATTGTAGGAAAGATTCCTGGTATTAATATGCTTTTCCTGTTATTACACAGGAATATATAGTGTGTGTGTGTTGTAATGATGCTATATAGATAAATAGATGATTTCTTAATTCTTAATGATGATCCTATAAGAATTCCTAAAATTATAGTAGTAATTATTAAGCCCTTTATAATAGGACTCCTATTAAAACCCTCTCTGATGTGAAAACTACAATGAGAACTCTGGCAGTCTTCATGTGTCGTGAGTTAATTACTTCTGAGATATAAAGCAGGAATTTCACAACTTAGAACACATTTCTTAGAACTGTAAGACAATTAACCGAAGGTCATAAAAGGGAAAAAAAGATTTATTGTAGGTGCTAGGACAGAAGATAAAATATTGACTGGGTATATCTATACCAAACTTCATTGTTAACTTAGACACAAGAATTATGGTTTTTAACTTTCAGTGAACCTGTGGAGCTAGTGACAGAAAAGAAATGTCTAGTTAGATAACTAATCTTAATGGAAATACACATAAACATCTCTGTTGGAAAGTTCTTTTTGAATTTATGTTTAAACTTGTCTTGAACATCAGACACCACGTGATCATGTATTCTGAGAAAATAAAGAACTAAAAATTAACAACTTGGAACTTAAGTGAACAGAGAGCAGAGTGAGTTAGATGGTTTTAATAGGTTTACCCCATTTTTCTTTTTCTCTTAGAAATAAGGATTAGAATCCTTTTGTAAAGTGTCTCCATTTTTTTTTTGTCTTCCTGCAGTTGTCTTTCCCTAGCTGAGAAGGAGTTAAATAAACTGTCAGCTTTAAGTGCTTAACCTGTGGAGAAAAGAACAAAGAACTCTTTTAAGTGATAGGTGTCAACTTGCCAAGAGGCTTGCAACTTCTGGCCTTAAGAGTAACTTAAAGTCAAGATTGGTAAATGTTATTATAGAAAGCACACAGTCTCTCATAAGACTAAGTCTTGTGTCACCCCAAGGCATCCTGGTTCCTGGTTGAGCAAAGGCTGGAAAATCTGGTGACCCTGAAGGGACAGAAGGCGTTTTGGCCTGCTCCTGGGCACCCAGCTCCTGTTACATAGCTACCAGCCCTTCATAGATTTGTGGCCATCAGTCCTGTAAGTGCCACACCCCAAGCCCCTCCACAGGTAGAGGACATGACCTGTGGTCACATAACCTCAAGACAGATCTCCATTTTAATGAGGTACCTAAAGGCCTGGAGTCTTAGCCAATAAACTCTCCTACCCAGACACTCCTCCCTGCAAAAGGTATTTAACCTCAGGCCCACCCTGAGATGGAGGGGGGTACAGTTTTACTCATCCACTTTTCACCATGACAAATGCCCTAAAATTATGATGGGATCCGCCATGGTGAGCCATGGAGAAGACCTTCACTTATTTTTTTTTTTATGTATTTTTTTTTGAGACAGGGTTTCTCTGTATAGCTTTGGCTATCCTGGAACTCACCCTGTAGACCAGTCTGGCCTTAACTCAGAAATCCACCTGCCTCTGCCTCCCAAGTACTGAGATTAAAGGCTTGAGCCATCACTGCCCGACTTAGGTCTTCACTCATAAAGCTGATGTCTAATCTCCTGTAGAAGGTTTCTCTGTGCTCCCAGCCACAGCCTCGGCCAAGCCAAGCCAAACCCAAGCCAGCCTCCCTCTGACAAGCCAAGGACTCATCCCTACAGGATCCAGCTGAAGCTCCCCTCTTTTCCCCCTTGGACCAGGCTAGATTCAGCCTGCTGGCCTGCACTTTATTCTCAGCTCTTCTGGGTGCCCAAGAGCCTGAGAACCAGATGGCCCTGGCCTCCCTGCAGGCCCTGGGACCTGCTCCAGCTGTCCCATGCTTCAGACTGTGCTTTCCCAACCCCAGAGCAGTGTCCCCAAGGTTGCTGTAAGGCTGATACTTACCTGGGATAATCGTGGTCAAAACTCCTGTGCCCTGCCTCCCTGAGCGGCTGAGCTCTGTGGCAGAGTGGGACTTGGGACCCCACCAACCCTGTACCCCTCCTCCCACTGATACTCTTTGCTCTTTATCCTCAGCTACCTTCAAGAGAGAACCAGAGTTCTAGAGCTGGTCTCCAGCAATCTAGGTTGGGCCTGGTCTTGCATTATGAGATGAACCAAGCCTAAAGTCAAGCTGTGATGTATGGGGTTCTCATTTTACCAGTATTTCCAATTTGTTCCTGACTGGATTTTCTATAACAGCCACTCCTCCAGGACTCCAAGGGAGATGCTGATCTTATAATGTTGTGAGTGTGTCTTGCCTGGCTCTGTGATGCCAGCTCCAGGCACATATAAACACTGCCGACACTTAGAACAACAGTTTTCAATCTGTGGATTGTGACTGCTTTCACAGAGGTCACCTAAGACCATCAGAAAATAAAATTCATAACAGTAGCAAAATTACAGTTATGAAGTAGCAATGAAAATTATTTTATGGCTGCAGGTCACTACAACGTGAGGAACTGTATTAAAGGGTTTCAACATTAGAAAGGTTGAGAATTGCTAATTTAGATCCAATAAATATGCTTAAGGTCTTCATTCCATTGATTAATGATTTTTTCTTTTTCTTTTTTTTTTCCTTTTTTGAGACAGGGTTTCTTTGTGTAGGTCTGGCTGTCCTGGAACTTGCTCTGTAAGCCAAGCTGGCCTCGAACTCACAGAGATTCACCTGGCTCTGCCTCTTGAATGAAGGTATTAAAGGCGTGTAGCACCACCACCCAGCAATTAAGGATCTTGATTGCTAAGGAAAGTGAAATGATCATCGTCTTAATATTTATTTATAGTTCAAAAAGTAAATCTGGGCCAATTTATTCTTTTCAGAGAACTCTTTAGAAAATGTTAATACTCTTTTGTAGTTTCATACATGGTTGCTTAATCAGTGAGAAGGAAACAGAGCCAGGACTACCATGGCTGAGATACAAGAGATACCCATGAGCCTGTATGTGAAGAGCCTGCCATGCAGTGACCACTGACTGCAGCTCTGGGTCTGGCCACTGCATATCTTATTGTGTTTTCAAAAGTCTGAAATTACTGTCAACCTTGCTGCAGAGTCCCAGGTGTTTCAGTAAGAAGGTGATGCTTTTAAGTTCACTGCTGATGTCACAGCATGTATGCCACTGGGCTGTTTTGCTGCTGCTGGGCTTCACAACTAATTCAGTATGACTCCTTAAATTTTCCTAGCAAGTACATGTGCTCTCTGAAATTCACTTTAGGAAAGGCTTCAAGTAAGCATATCAATTTTCATAATATTGAGACTCTCCCAAGGACAAAAGTAACATCCAGAGAATACTAACTTACCTTTTCAGTAGTTTTATAATAAGTGTTTACAAAATCATTTAAAGCAAAAAATATGACCTCTTTTATTTTTCCATTTTTATTATATTGGTCCATGTAGGACCTGTGGGCTTGAGATATAGAGATTTGAGTATTCCTTGGTGCTTCCATTTGTTTAACTCAACTAAGATTTTTATCAAGACTTAGTAACCATTTTATTAATAGCAAATTTTTATAAGTTACGTTAGACATAAATACCCATCCCAGCATCAGTCAAGCTGATCCTTTGAGTGTTCCAAACACTGTAAGTAGTTTATTCAACATAGTTACTCCAATTATAAGCCACCATTATAACAAAGTGGGGCACAAAACCCCCCACGGCCTGAACACATGCTTAACCCACTACCTCAAGGCAGCAAGAGGGCTGTGGGGTAGCTCAGATTGACCGGGGAGTCCTCAGAAGAGCTTAGCAGTGTGAAGAGCAGAACAGGAAGGCACCTTTATCCTACCACTGTCTTAATTGTCCTCAGCATGGGCAGCATTTGATGGCTGAATGTTGACAATGAAGTAATGAAGGGAAGAAGCCAGGGCCCCTGACAGGGCACTCCCAGGTGGGATGTAACCTGATGAGAGGTTACAACATTTGTGGCAGTGTGTGTCACATGACACTTTCTCTCAGATCCCAGGCTAGTGGAGTTGCTTTCCAACCTCTGAGAGCCCACTTTAAATTTTTTTAAATTTATTTACTTTATTTCATGCTTCTCCCTTAAGGGGGTTCATGTTCTCACATCTGATTCTCTTTCCAATTGTTGCTAACAAAACCTATCTTTAGGGTGACTCTGGGTCTCGGCAAGTAGGTTCTGAGGCTGGAGAAATGGCTCTCCAGTTTATTCAATGTGTTCTGTGTGAAAGTCTATGTGAGGGTGTCTGATTAGACAGTGTGAGATGCCATGTGGGTACTTGGAATTGAGCCTGAGTCCTCTTGAAGATCAGCCAGTGCTCTTAACCTCAGAGCTATCTCTCCAGCCCCAGGACCTGCTTCCCAAGACCTACAGTCATCCTAAAGATAGGTTTTGTTATCAACAACTGGGAAGAGAATCAGATGTGAGAACATGGACCCCCTAAAGGGAGAAGCATAGATGTGGATAGCAGGAAAGGCAGATGTAGTGCCAGCCAAGCAGCTTGTAGGGACCAGGCAGCTCCAGGAGCCACAGACTGGAGGGGAATCTTGTTTTATGCAACGCTGCCTCTGCCATTCTCCATTGCTGGGTCAGTCTCTGGAGCTGTATGTAGTAGCCAAGTATGAGCCTCTATATGCAATTTGGATGGTTCTCCTCTCATTATTCTGAATACACACACACACATTTCACTGTTATCCCAACCTACAGATGAGGAAATAGCCCCGGGAATTCAGCTATGTGAGAATACAGAAAACAAGCCTCACCAGGCCTCATGAAGCCTTCACCAGATACCCAGGCTACTGGCACTTTGATCTTGAACCCATCTCAAGAACAGAACAGTGACCCACAAATTGTTGCATATGAACTTTTCAGTCCAAGACACTGTAATAAAATCATAGCAGGCTGAACTAAAATGTAAATTAAATGATTATTATGTTCTGTATATATTAATTAGTGCTGGAGATTAATACGGCATCAGTTATTTCTTAACCAGCTGTTTCCCAAATAACCACACAAAGACCTTTTAATATTTCAAAGCTTAGGCCTAGCTGGGTAGACTCTCAAATAGCTCATATAAGTTAACCCAACAACTTAGCCCTATACAGTTCCATAGTCACATCTGTCCCCTCCCATGTCTCCTGTGAAAAGGCTATCCTCTTCCTTCCCAGAGTTTCTTTCTTCCTCCCAGGAAGTCCCACCTTCCATTTCCTACCCAGCTAATTGACCATCAGATTTTTATTAAAGTCAATCAGAGAATACCTTAGGTAGGGGAGGAAGAACAGAGATATGATTTCACAGAGTGTACTGCAACATCTCCCCTTTTTAGTCCAATAAAGGCTTTTTCTCTTACAACAAAAAACTGTATGCAATAAGAAAAATTATAAGAACAATCAAGTAAGAATTACATTCACAATGTTCAGTCCATTTTTATTTGGCAATCTTTGAATAAAGAACTCTACTATTTAACCTATCTTGATTAGTTTTGTTCTAACTCAGTTTCTATCCTAATTTGCATTACCAACCTAAAAACACCAGTATGTATTTTTGTACAACCATCATAAGGCATCTTTTGGATCTTTTAACCTTCATTTACCATCCTTAAAACATTTCCTTAGACCCTAAAACATTTTCTTAGATCCTTTACAACTTAAACTTATATCAAGACTATGATTATCTAGTCTTTATCCCCATCAGAGACTTGTAAGGAAAAAAATGTCCAAGTATATAGGAGTGCAGGCAAGCATTCCCAAAATTATAGAGATGACAGTTAGCTGCCTGGACAGCTAGCTACCTAGTGTTCTAAAACATTGGAGCATCATCGTCAGACATCTGGACCAGAATATCTGACAGATATTTTGTGAATCAGGAATTATGAAGGACTTTTTTACCCTGTCTTGGCAGAGCTTGGCAGTTGACTTCCCTACAACTGTTTGTCCTTACTGGATAGCATCCTGTCTGCAGATAAAGTTGGGGGCATTTTCTTTACCTGTGGCTAGCTTGTCACAAATGAAGCCATGTCCAAATTGAGGTCCTTTGATGCTCATCTTCTTCTAAGTTGAATGGGGTGTTGCCAGGAGCTGACATGTCTCAATGTCAAAAAAGCTTCAAATTAATAAAAAAAAAATCTTTAAATGCTGTATTCTGAGAGTCTCTAAAGTTTTCAAAGACCATTCATTTACAGCATATCTGAACAAGCAAGTATTGCTTGTTTCTACTTACTCTTTGTTTAACCTAGAATGTATATTTATGATAATCTAGACTTGTATCCGATATAACCATGAGTTTGATTGTCTAGCCATTAACTTTTATTTCTTAAACCAATAGTTTGCAATAGCAGCTATAAAAGAACTGGAATTAAACCTGGCATTTTCAAATGAGCTGCAAGGCACATCTATATAAGAGTTGAAACGCTGTGCCTGGTCCGCTCCTTTCTGGACACGGGACTCCTCCTGAGACATCATAGAGGGTACACTGAACCCAGAGCTGTAGGTAAGAAGACCCACACAGTGCCCTACGCCCATAGCTGGGTGCAGGGAGCGCTCAGATTCCAGCAGAAACCCAAACCCCACCGCTGAGGAGTGGCGCTCCCCTTCCGCCCCTCTCCCGGATCTGACAAACCTGTTCCAGGTCCGCTCCTGTGTGGACACTGGACTCCTCCCGAGACAACCTAGAGGGTCCACTGAACCCAGAGTGATAGAAGGTCCATTGAACTCAGAGTGGCAGAGGTACCATTGAACCCAGAGTGGCAGAGGAACAACTGAACTCAGAGCGACAGACAACGTATCCTGAGACATCCTAGAGGAGACACTGTACCCAGAACAGCAGACATCTAGCTGGTCTGCTACCTTGGAGGCACCATATCCTGAGACATCCTAGAGGTACCACGGTACTCAGAGCAGCTGGAGAAGATCACAGAGACATCTGGACCCCGAGGAGATCAGATACAAGCAAGATAACTGGAAAGGCAGGCTTCAGTCAGAGACAGTGGATACAGGTAGCACTAGAGTTAACCAGATGTCGAAAGACAAGTGCAAGAATGTAAGCAACAGAATCCAAAGTTAGAACCCAGTTCCCCTATCATAGCAAGCCCGGAACACCCCATCACACCGAAAAAGCAGGATTCAGAATTAAAATCACTTCTCATGATGATGATAGAGGACTTTAAGAAGGACATAAATAACACTCTCAAAGAATTTAAGGAGAACACTGGTAGACAGATAGAAACCCTTAAAGAGGAAACACAAAAATCCTTTAATGAATTGCAAGAAAACACAGCCAAACAGGTGAAGGAATTAAAACCATCCAAGATATAAAAATGGAAGTAGAAACAATAAAGAAATCACAAAGGGAGACTACCCTGGAGATAGAAAACCTAAAAAAAAAAAGATCAGGAGTCATAGACACAAGTATCACCAACAGAATACAAGAGATAGAAGAGAAAATCTCATGTGCAGAAGATACCATGGAAAACATTGACACAATTGTCAAAGAAAATGCAAAATACAAAAAGCTACTAACCCAAAACATACAGGAAATCCAAGACACAATGAGAAGGCCAAACCTAAGAATAATAGGTATAGATGAAGGGGAAGACTCCCAACTTAAAAGACCAGTAATTATCTTCAACAAAATTATAGAGGAAAACTTCCCTAACCTAAAGAAAGAGATGTCCATAAATATACAAGAAGCCTACAGAACTCCAAATAGTTTAGACCAGAAAAGAAATACCTCCTGCCACATAATAATCAAAACATCAAATGTACAAAACAAAGAAAAAATACAAAAAGCAGTAAGGGAAAAAGGTAAAGTAACATATAAAGGCAGACCTATAAGAATTACACCAGACTTCTCACCAGAGACTATAAAAGCCAGAAGATCCTGGACTGATACCATACAAACCCTAAGAGAACACAAATGCCAGTCCAGACTACTCTACCCAGCAAAACTCTCAATCAATATTGATGGAGAAACCAAGATATTCCATGACAAAACCAAATTTACACAATATCTTACCACAAATTCAGCACTTCAAAGGATAATTGGTAGAAAACTACAACCTAGAAAAAGCAAGAAAGTAATCTTCCAACAACCCTAAAAGAAGGTAGCTATACAAACATAACTCCACTGCCAATAACAAAAATAACAAGAAACAACATTCATTTTTCCTTAATATCTCTTAATATCAATGGATTCAATTATCCAATAAAAAGACATAGACTATCATACTGGATACATAAACAGGACCCAACATTTTGCTGCTTACAGGAAACGCACTACCTTAGAGTAAAAGGTTGGAAAACAATCTTCCAAGCAAATGGTCCCAAGAAACAAGCTGGAGTAGCGATTCTAATATCAAATAAAATTGTTTTTCAACCAAAAGTAATCAAAAAAGATAAAGAAGGACACTTCATATTCATCAAAGGAAAAAATGTACCAAGAGGAACTCACAATTCTGAACATCTATGCCCCAAATGCAAGGGCACCCACATACATAAAAGAAACTTTACTAAAGCTTAAAGCATACACTGCACCTCACACAATAACAGTGGGAGATTTCAACACCCCACTCTCAGCTATGGAGAGATCATGGAACAGAAACTAAACTGAGACACAATGAAACTAACAGAAGTTATGAACCAATTGGACTTAACTGACATCTATAGAAGATTTCATCCTAAAACAAAAGAATATACCTTTTTCTCAGCACCTTATGGTACCTTCTCCAAAATAGACTATATAATTGGTCACAAAACAAGCCTCAACAGATACAAAAAGATTGAAACAATCCCTTGTATCCTATCAGATCACCATGGACTAAGACTTGTCTTTGATATGGACAAAAACAATGGAAAGCCCACATACACGTGGAAACTGAACAATGCTCTACTCAATGATAACTTGGTCAAGGAAGAAATAAAGACAGAAATTAAAGACTTTTTAGAATTTAATGAAAATGAGGACACATCATATCAAAACTTGTGGGACTCCATGAAAGCAGTACTAAAAGGAAAACTCATAGCTCTAAGTGCCCACAAAAAGAAACTGGAAAGAGCATACACTAACAATTTGACAGCACACTTGAAAGCATTAGAACAAAAAGAAGCTAATATACCCAAGAGGAGTAGACGGCAGGAAATAATCAAACTCAAGGCTGAAATCAACCAAGTTGAAACAGAAAGAACTATACAAAATATCAACAAAACCAGGAGTTGGTTCTTTGAGAAAATCAACAAGATAGACAAACCCTTAGCCAGACTATCCAAAGGGCGCAGTGACAGTATGCAAATTAATAAAATCAGAACTGAAAAGGGAGACATAACAACAGAAACAGAGGAAATTAAAAAAATCATCAGATCCTACTACAAAGGCCTATACTCAACAAAATTGGAAAATCTGAATGAAATGGACAATTTTCTAGATAGATACCAGGTACCAAAGTTAAACGAGGAGCAGATAAACCATCTAAACAGTCCCATAACCCCTAAAGAAATAGAAGCAGTCATTAAAAATCTCCCCACCAAAAAAAGTTCGGGACCAGATTGTTTTAGTGCAGAATTCTATCAGACCTTTCAGGAAGACCTAATACCAATACTCTTCAAACTATTCCACAGAATAGAAACAGAAGGAACAATACCCAATTTGTTCTATGAAGCTACAATTACACTCATACCTAAGCCTCACAAAGACCCAACAAAGAAAGAGAACTACAGACCAAACTCTCTTATGAATATCGATGCAAAAATACTCAATAAAATTCTCACAAACCGAATCCAAGAACACATCAAAGTAATCTTCCATCATGATCACGTAGGCTTTATCTCAGGAATGCAGGGATAGTTCAATATTTGGAAATTTATCAATGTAATCCACTACATAAATAAACTCAAAGAAAAAAAACACATGATCAGCTCACTTGATGCTGAGAAAGCATTTGACAAAATTCAACATCCTTTCATGTTAAAAGTCTTGGAAAGATCAGGAATTCAAGGTCCTTACCTAAACATAGTAAAAGCAATATACAGCTGGGCGGTGGTGGCGCACACCTTTAATCCCAGCACTTGGGAGGCAGAGGCAGGCAGATTTCTGAGTTTGAGGCCAGTCTGGTCTACAGAGTGAGTTCCAGGACAACCAGGGCTACACAAAGAAACCCTGTCTCAAAAAACAAAACAAAACAAAACAAAACAAAACAAAACAAAACAAAACAAAGAAAGAAAAGCAATATACAGCAAGCCAGTAGCCAACATCAAACTAAATGGAGAGAAACTGGAAGCAATCCCACTAAGATCAGGGACTAGACAAGGCTGCCCACTCTCACCCTACCTATTCAATATAGTACTGGAAGTCCTAGCTAGAGTGATTAGACAACACAAGGAAGTCAAAGGGATACAAATAGGAAAGGAAGAAGTCAAAATTTCACTATTTGTAGATGATATGATAGTATACTTAAGTGACCCTAAAATTTCCACCAGAGAACTCCTAAATCCGATAAACAACTTCAGTAAAGTGGCTGGATATAAAATCAACTCAAACAAATCAGTAGCCTTCCTATACTCAAAAGATAAACAGGCTGAGAAAGAATTAGGGAAATGACACCCTTCACAATAGTTACAAACAATATAAAATATCTTGGAGTGAACCTAACCAAGCAAGTAAAAGATCTGTATTGTGGAGAGCCGATGACGCTGGCACCTGACACTCATGGGTAAACAAGTAAAATTGCGCATGTGCAGTGGCAAAGGATCACCTAATTACTGCCCAACCCGGGGCGTCACATGGGAATTTGAGCAAGCAGCCAATCAGATATGTCCACCCCACCCTAGGGTGTATATAAAGCAGCGCCATGTTAGATCTGGTCTCTCCTCCTCCACACATGGGAATAAACACGTGCTGCAGAAGGATCCTGTGTGTCCGTGTGCGTTCTTGCCGGCGAGATGATTGCGCAGTCACAGCTGGTGCCAAAACCCGGGAACCCACCATCGCCGGCACCGAGGAGGGCGAGACGATTGCATGGGTCACACTGTATGACAAGAACTTCAAGTCTCTGAAGAAAGAAATCGAAGAAGATTTCAGAAGATGGAAAGATCTCTCATGCTCCTGGATTGGCAGGATTAATTTAGTAAAAATGGCCATCTTGCCAAAAGCAATCTCTAGATTCAATGCAATTCCCATCAAAATTCCAAATCAATTCTTCATAGAGATAGAAAGAGAAATTTGCAAATTTATTTGGAATAACAAAAAACCCGGGATAGCGAGAACTATTCTCAACAATAAAAGAACTTCTGGGGGAATCACCGTCCCTGACCTCAAACAGTACTACAGGGCAATAGTAATAAAAACTGCATGGTACTGGTACCGAGACAGGCAGGAAGATCAGTGGAATAGAATTGAAAACCCAGAAATGAGCCCACATACCTTTGATCATTTGATCTTTGACAAAGGAGTTAAAACCATCCAGTGGAAAAAGGACAGCATTTTCGGCAAATGGTGCTGGTTCAACTGGAGGTCAACATGTAGAAGGATGCAAATCAATCCATTCTTATCTCCTTGTACAAAGCTCAGGTCCAAGTGGATAAAAGACCTTCACTTAAAACCAGATACACTGAAACTAATAGAAGAGAAGGTGGGGAAAACCCTCAAATACCTAGGCACAGGGGAAAAGTTCCTGAACAGAACACCAAAGACTTATGCTCTAAGATCAAGAATTGACAAATGGACCTCATCAAATTGCAAAACTTCTGTAAGGCAAAGGACATTGTCAATAAGACAAAATGGCAACTAACAGATTGGGAAAAGTTCTTAACCAATCCTACATCAGATAGAGGGCTAATATCCAAGATATATAAAGAACTCAAGAAATTATACTTCAGACAACCAAATAACCCTATTAAAAATGGGGTACAGAGCTAAACAGAGAATTCTCAACAGAGGAAACTTGAATGGCTGAGAAACACCTTAAGAAATGCTCAACATCCTTAGTCATCAGGGAAATGCAAATCAAAACAACCCTGAGATACCACCTCACACCAGTCAGAATGGCTAAGATCAAAAACTCAGGTGATAGTAGATGCTGGCGAGGATTCAGAGAAAGAGGAACACTCCTCCATTGTTGGTGGGATTGCAAACTGGTACAACCACTCTGGAAATCAGTCTGGCAGTTCCTCAGAATACTGGACACAGCATTACTTGAGGATCCAGCTATACCACTCCTCGGCATATACCCAGAAGATGCTCCAATGTATAAGAAGGACATATGCTCCACTATGTTCATAGCAGCCTTATTTATAATAGCCAGAAGCTGGAAAGAACCAAGATGTCCCTCAACAGAGGAATGGATACAAAAAAAGTGGTACATCTACACAATGGAGTATTACTCAGCTATTAAAAATAATGAATTCGAGAAATTTTTAGGTAAATAAATGGAAGTAGAAATTATCATCCTGAGTGAGTTAACCCATTCACAAAAGAACACACTTGGTATTTACTCACTGATAAGCGGATGTTAGCCCAAAAGCTTGGAATAGCGAAGACTCAATTCACAGACCACATGAAGCTCATGAAGAAGGAAGACCAAGTGGGGATGCCTCAGTTCTACTTAGAACGAGTAACAAAAATACTCAAGGGAGCAAATATGGAAACAAAACATGGGACAGAAACTGAAGGAGGGGCCATCTGGAGACCATTCCACTTGGGTATTCATCCCATGTACAGTCACCTAAGCTAGACACTGTTGTGGATGGCTGGAAGTGTATGCTGTCAAGAACATGATATAGCTGTCTCCTTAGAGGTCTGCCAGAGACTGACACATTCAGAGGCAGATGCTCACAGCTAACCACTGATATGATCAAGGATTTCCCAATGAAGAAGTTAGAGAGAAGACTGAAGGAGCAGAAAGGGTTTGTGACCCCATGAGGAAAGCAACAATACCAATCAACCAGAGCTCCCCAGGGTCTAAACCACAAGCCTGGGAGCACATAGGGAGGGACCCATGACTCCAGCTGTCTATGTAGGGGAGAATGGCCTTGTCGGGCATAGGTGGGAGAGGAGATTCTTGGTCCCATGAAAAACGAACACAGAGTGGGGGAGGGAATGTGAGGATGGGGAGGGGGTAGTGGGGGCGGGGGGTAGATGGGGGCACAGCCTCATAGAAGCATGAGGAGGGGGATGGGATAGGAGGTTTCTGGGTGGTGGGAGGAAGTAAGGTAAGGAGATAAAATATGAAATGTAAATATAATACCCAATAAAATAAATAAATAAAAAAGAGTTGAAACATACATAGGTTATATTGTAACAAAATTAATCTTAAACTTTGTATCAATATACAAAGATTTGTACCAATGAAAACCTTAAATCTGTATCAATATACATTTTGTACCAATGTAACAAAAATAACCTTATTTGAGAATATCAATAGCTCTTAAGTAGAGAAGCAGATTTAATAATCTACCCCTTTATTCTTTCTATATGATAATTCTATATCCCCCTTCTCAACCTCCTTCTCTTTATCTAAGAAAGATAAAAGATAAGAAGAATAGAGAAAAGGAAAGGAAAGATATAACTCTCTGAGTCTAAGCTCCCTATTTTGTTTCCTCCCTGTCCAAAACCATAATCATTTGTAATCATTCCCCCAAATGACAATGTACCTGTAACTCATAAAATGACCCAAACCAACCATTTAAAATAAGGGACTGGGATGATAATCTTCTGATAATTGCTTCCTGCTAAACTGGGGCAAAGAATTTCTTTGGTGGGGGGTGCAAAGGAAACTGAGAAAATAGCTAACTCAAAAGAAACTAGCTTTGTTGTTCAGTCTGTATGCTTAGAAAGTTTAGACTTAAATGAAGTTCTGACTGGATCAGTCTGGATGAGATTGGAGGAATTGAAGTCATCTAGGGTCAGTAGCCTTTCCTGAAGCTGTTCTGGAAGCAAGTCTCTTGAGGAAACTGCATCAGAGCAGTCTGAGGCAGGATCAGGAGTCCTACCATCCTTGAGGGTGGATCCTGTTTGGACTGGTTCCTTGGTTCTTTTCTGTGAAAATCCAAGCTTTTACAAGTAATATGCAGTTCTGCGATAATATGCGTAAGGAATGTACAAGGTGCACAAGTCTGTTAATGATTCTCTGCTCTTTGTTTGAGCAAGTGAGAAACATCTGTGTGTCTTATGTTAGTTTGATTACACAACCAAACTGCAATAAAAGTCTCATGTCATCTGAAAGGATGATGTGTAATAATAATTCATGAGCATTCTGTAGCCAACAAGATTTATTGGCCATGTGAGCTGAAGTTATAGCTGGAGGCTTATACGTCCCAGTCAGTTTCAGAGTTGTTTCAATAGAGGGTTTAGCATTATACATTACCAGGTCATTTGGTTCCTGTGATTTTTTTTTTCCTTCTCTTTCTGCAGCTAAGATCTTCAGCAGATTTCACTCTATAAAATCTGATTCTTATTATTTTGGATGGAATTCGAAGCCTCTTTTCCTTTTCTGTTGACACAAACAAAAAACCCCTTTCCCCACATGACATGACATATTTTTTGCCCCACAGTTTGAAGTCATTGTAAGTACAGACTGATCCAGTCAGTCTACTCCATTTTGACCTCTCTCAAAGAGGAAGTACAATGTCACTAACACTATTGATACTATATCCCTTTTCATATTAATAAATCACAACAAGACTGTATGCAGTACAAATATCCACCTCTACAGTAACATATGCTTATTATTATTTATTGAGACAGGGTTTCTCTGTGTAGCCCAGGCTGTCCTGGATTTGCTCTGTAGACCAGGCTGGCCTTGAACTCACAAGGAACCTACCTGTCTCTGTCTTTGTCTCCCAAGTACTGGGATCAAAGGCATGAGTTTATTTAGTATCTATGTACCCCTGAAAACATTTATATCATGTTTAAATCTCCTTTTCCTCACTCTGGAGATTGCTTTTTATGTGGATATATCTATTATTTTTTTCTTTTAATTTAACATTCTGCCCTGTGTTCAATTTGATTTAAACTTTATTTAAATATGCCAAAGCATACTCTCCAGCCTATTGTGCTTGCTCAGAGGTCTTGGCCTGGTTTATGTATTTCTTGCTAGGCTGAGTTGCCATTAGTTCTCCCATGGGAGCCCCATATTCCAAAGAGACAGGCTGGCTGCTCAGAGTAGCATGGTATTTTACCTCACGTTAGCTTTCATGAGCAAAACAACTCTGCTTTAACCCCAATTCTGGGTCCTTATATTGACTAGTAGAATATATCTTTCCTAGAGCAAAATGCTTTTTGGCAACAGAAAAAGCATTATCTTTCTAGTTGAAATTATAAACATACCTTATGTGGATAAATATTATGTATATGGATATGTATACTTTATCTTGTTAAGAACATATTATTTATTACTAAGAAAAAACTTACATATTACCTTTAAGGGAAAAAAAGTGACATTTTGGATTTTAGACTAATCCTAACCTCTATCTTATCATCAAGGGTGCCACCCAGACTTCAATGTGTAGACCTTGCTGGTCTAGAGTTTGCGGAGATCCGATCTGCTCATCTCTGTCTCCTTATGTTTGGGTTAAAAGCATGTGCCATCACTGTCCTGCTCAAATATTTCACCTCGATTCCAAATCATTGTCACTCTTTAATTTAGAAAACAACAATTTTTGAACTATAGTGACACTCTGAATTTACTTTAAAACCTTTACAAATCTCCTGTGTTTTAGTAATGCCAAATAAAGAAAAATCCTATTTCCCACTATTAGGGAAAAACAAAGACATTCAAGCAAAAATCAAGCAAAGAAACAAGAAAATTATAAGTTTTGGTCCAGATGTGTTCTCTCATGCATTGATGCAACAATGTAGCATCGTTGTCTGTTAGTCCTTAGGAGTTGGGATCTCCTGCACTGTGTCACCGGGCCCTTAGCAGAAACAGCACACTAGTATCTCATAACCAGAGAGCTCTGAGCTCCAGCTGCCATCCAGTAACTTTTCTCTTTTGGGAAGAGCGCTTTCCCTTCCTCTATAATTGCTTCCATCTCTTAGTTCCCCCCTTACCTAAGTCTGACTTATTCTGAGCTTCCTTAGAGAGGGTATAGAACTGTGTTCACTAGTGAACAGGTGTGACTAACTCCCTGGTGACAACAACTGAGATGAAGCTACGAGATCCACGTACCTTCTCCTGTAGTGGTCTCCATTTTCTAACAGGGAAAATATTTTTCCTTTAATCGCTGACTCTCTCCTTAAGGATTTCAATTTACCCATTTTAAACTTAATACTTACCAGTTCAGAGGCTTGGGGCTTTTTCTTTTGTCCCTTGTGCTGTTGCTAGCCCCGCCCGAGCAGTTCAGAGAGCTCCAGGCTCCTGGTTCCATCTTAGGACGGCCCTGGCCAGGCTTTTCCAATCCTCAGACCTTCTGTGCTCCTTCAGGCCACAGTGTCAGGACAGAACTCTGTCCAGCATGTTTTTAACTGTGCTGTGCTTGGGAGAAGTCGCAGGAATTGTGTCCTCAGCCTCTGGTCTGCTTTCTTCTATTTTTAAAATACACCAGAACTTTTGTCAGGTTAGCCTGCCTTTCCCTGCCTTTTCCCTGGCCTTTTTAGGCTGTAATCTTGGATTCTAATTTTTGTAAGTTGGGCACTATTTGCAAATTAAATGATTACTATGTTCTGTATATATTAATTAATGCTAGAGGTTAATATAGCACCAGTCATTCCTTAACCAGCCTTTCCCCAAATAACCACACAAAGACCTTTTAATATTTGCAGGCTCTCAACTAGCTCATCTAAGTTAACCCAACCACCTAGCCCCATCTAGCCATGTGGCTAGCTATACCTTCCAGGTCCATTGTCATGTCTGTCCCTTCCCATGTCTCCTTCCTCATTCTCAGACTTCCTTTCTCTCCCAAGAAGTCCCACCTTCCACTTCCTTCCCAGCTAACTGACCATCAGATTTTTATTAATGCTGACCAGAGAACACCTTAGGTAGGTGAGGAGGGACAGAGACGAAGTTTCACACAGTGTACTCCAACACCAAGATGGACTCCGAGCAGTGCCATCTGACCTTGCATGTACATATGAATCACCTGGAGAGTTGTTAAAAAAAACAATTTCTACCTCCCCATTCTCTATCACACCTCTTTCTGGAGATTGGAATTTAGTAGGTCTGGAGTAAATCTCTCCCATTGAGGGCCATAGACTTAAGGTTTTTTTTGGGTCAAATCATTGGGAAATTGTTCTTCCAGCTATACTGTGTGCTGGTTTAAAAGTGTCTATGTTGAAAATGAAGGCCATGGAGTTTGGTTTATGACAGGTATGGGCTTTGAAGGAAGCACATCAAGTTTCTTAGTTTCCCTTTTGTGCCTCTTGTACAGTGTGGAATTGATAGATATTTCTTGAAAAAATGAATAAATAGCCATTCCAATTTGAATCATTTGAGGAGGTATAGTGCTCACAAACTGAATTCAAAGGTAGATCTTAGGAAAGATAAAAACTCCTGCTCTTCTTGACCTTCCTCGACTGCAGACTTTGAAGCAACCCCACAGACGGTCTCTGGTAGCATGAAGTAAAGTGACGACTGGGTTCAGAGAGGTGCCACTATCAGGACCCCAAGCTGAGCTGAGGGACTACTTTGTCATTCTAGGTTCATGCCCATTCTGTTGTTCCTTGTAAGCTGTGATGTTTTGATTGAGAATGGCCCCAGAGGCTCATATATTTGAATACTTGGTCCCCAGTTGATGGAACTGTTTGGGAAGGATTAGGAGGTGTGGCTTTGTTAGAGGAAGTGTGTCACTGAAGGTGTTTTCTCAGGGGTGGGGTTTGATGTTTCAAGCCCATGCCATTCTCAATCACCTCTATGTACCTCATGTTTGTGGATCAAGATGTAAGTTCTCAACTACGGTCTAGTGCCATGCTTATCTGCCTGCTGCCATGCTCCCAGCCATGATGATGATGGACTTACCCTCTCAAACTGCATGCCCCAAATAAACTTTCTTCTACAGTTGTCTATTCATGGTGTCTCATTACAGAAATAGAAAATTAACCAAGACAGAAGCTCTTCCAGAAGCCTGGCTAGTATTCCAGGTCGCATCTGCTATGTTGTTAGTATTAAGGAATGCTAGGGGTGAGCACACTTAACCTGGGACTTGTGATTGGACACTGAGGCTTCCAAAGACCAGTACGGTGGTAGCAATAGGAATCAGAGATCTGAAGGGAGAGATAGATCTGAAGGCTAGAGCCTGGTCCTTACATAGAGCATCCTTCCCCAGACCCTATGAAGATGCTCCTCTGGAGAACGGTTGCAGTTTCTTCACATCTCTGGAGAAGGGCATTGTGGGTAGGTGTCCATCAATACTTTCAAGACTAAGGAGCATCCCGTGCCCTGGGAATTTCAGTTGGTGGGCACAGGCCTTGAACTAACCCAGAACCAGGCTCTAGGGCAGGCCTCAAGACACCATTGATCCCAGTGGATTCTGACAAAGATCCTGGCTTGCAGGCAAGTGTGTGCCTGTTGGGAGAGCTAAGACCAATCCTGCTAGTTGGGACAGATGACTCAAGATTCAGCTCAGGTAGGTGCCTGTGCTTGGGAGAACTACTGCTGTCTTCAGGTTTCTATTACTGTGATGAAGCACCATGATCAAAGCAGCTTGGAGAAGAAAGGGTTTATTGGCTTACGTTTCCCCATCCTGGTTCATCACTGAAGAAGTGAGGACAGGAACTCAAGCAAGGCTGGAACCTGAAGGCAGGAGCTGATGCAGAGCCCATGGAGGGGTGCTGCTTACTGGCTTGCTTAGCCTGCTTTTTCATAGATCCAGGCCCACCATCCCAGGGGTGGCACCACCCACAATGGGAGGCTCTGCCCTCTCATCAGTGATTAAGGAAATGTCCTACTGCCTGATCTTATGGAGGCATTTTTTTAATCGAGGTTCCCTCCTCTCAGAAGACCTTAGTTCCTGTCAAGTTGACAGAAAACTATCCAGCACAGCTGCTTCTGTGCCTGGCTGATAGATATGGGGCTTAAATTCAACTATGTGGTGCTTTTCAAGGCATGTGCTATGCCCAGAGGGGCACCTTTTGGGAAATTCTGATTTCGAGTATGTGTGCAGGCCAGACACTGCTATTGGCTGTCATCCCCAGTAACTCTCCACCTTATTTTTTGAGGCAGAATCTCTCACAGAACCTGAAGTTTACTGACTGACAGGTTGACTTGCCAGTGAGACCCAAGGATCTTCCCACACGTCTGCCCAGTGCTGGGATCACAGGTGTACACTGCTCTGCCCAGGTTTTGTTTTTGTTGTTTTAGAAAACATTCTGTAAAATTGAGCCTTGGTCTTCAGGTCTTTGTGATTGTATGGCAGCCCTTTACCAATTAAGCTATCTGTCCACTCAAGAAGGAAAGGTTCTTAAGTCTTTTGGGGTTTGTTTTGTGGTTTTGTTTTTGTTTTTTGTTTTTCAAGATGGGTTCTCTGTGTAGCCCTGCTGTCCTCAAAGTCTCTGTGTAGACCAGGCTGGCCTGGAACTCAAAGAGATCTGCCAGCCTCTGCCTGCCGAGTGCTGGGGTTAAGGATGTGCACCATTACTGCCCAGTTTAAGTCTTAATCACAGTTCCAGCTCTTTTGTTTCTCTCTCCCCTGTCTCTCCTCTCCTTTAATTTTCTGAAGTCAGGCAATGTGTTAAACTCTAGACATGCCTTTCCTCCTCTGAAAAGCAGTCACAGCAGTGTTAACCTTTTAACCTCTTGGCTGATGAGAGGACCTCAGACTTTCTCTGTGAAGCATTCAGGGTAGAGCCATGGTGAGCTTATTCTCCAGTCCCTGTCTGGGTCCTGCTTTTGTCTCTGGTAGGGATAGGGCCCTTGTATCTGTCCTTGGGCATGAGGTATTTTCTCTTTTGTGTCTGAGAGAACTACGGTGACCCACTAAGGACACCAGACTTTGGGACAAGGAAGAAGCAGGAGGTGAAGGCAGTAGGCTTCATGTGTCTTATCAGGAGTCCCCATCAGTTACCAGACTCCCCAGCCCTTGAAGTGCCCTAATACTGTCCCTGCCCATTCTGTATATGAACTAGCTTCTCCTCCAATGGAACATTTTTCTCTCATTATTTTACATTTTCATCTATTATTGTCGTGTGTGTGTGTGTGTGTGTGTGTGTGTGTGTGTGTGTGTGTATACAAGTCACAGATGCACAGAATCAGAGGAAACCTGTGGAGTCAGTTCTCTCCTCCCCATTTTATTTATTTATTTATTTTAATTAATTAATTAATTTATTTATTTATTTATTTTTACAAATTCCCATGGGTCAAAGGCAGGTAGTCAGGCTTGCAACATTGTGTTCAGCACCTTTACCTGATAAGGCTTCACAGACCCAGAATAAAGCCTTTATTTTTGTAGCCAGGGACCGTTTCCTACCCCAGGTCCCTCAACTGTTCTATGTATGCAGGCAAATGTTCCCAAACAGGCCTCATTTCTGTCTCTCTGTGGCATTTCTTGTCTGAACTTCCCCTTCCCCTCTTCTCTGCTAAGAGAACCCATTCCTCCAAGGATCTAGTTTAGTAGATGTCCTATCTATGGGGGTACCTGCCTTGCTCCTGGGTCGGGATAGGCACCCCTTCTTGCCCCCTGCCCTGGGTCCCCAGTCATATAGCATGACCTTGGTATCTGCATCCTTTTCTAGAATGAGCTCCCCAGTGGCAGGGGCCAGAGGCCAGAATATGTCTTGGCACTAAGTATGAGCACTGTGGAGCTTGTTGGATGCATTTGCATGTGTGTGAAAATGTGGGGAGGGGGCAGTTGCAGGAAAGTGGTAGGTGGCCCTATCCCCCAAGTCTCCCACAGTAACCTGGACTGCATTGGAGCAGAAAATTTATGATATTTGTCTCTTTTAAAAATACTTGATATTAATTTTTCCAGAAATTAGAACACATTATTATAAGACTATTTTTGGACCAGCAAGTCAAAAACCTGAAATCTGTACCATCTGTAAGGCTTTGCACAGGTTTGTTTAAGGCACTACCAACATTAACCACAAGGTGGCAATCTTCCCCTAACTCCCTGCAAGCTGCAGCCAACTCTAATTTTAAAGTGTGGGGTCTATCCTTGGTGACAGAACAACAGTGCCTGTGCTTTCTTTCTTTCCTTTTTAATTGATTATTTGATTAGTTAAAACTTACATCCCAAATGCTGTCCCCCCTGTAGAGTTTCTTCCCCAATTTCCCCTTCCCTTAGCCTCTAAGACTCCCTCCCCATCTCTTCACCCTGGTGCATTAAGTCTGCAGGATTAGATGCATTTTCTCCCACTGAGGACAGACATGGCAGCTCTCTGCTACATATGTGCTGGGTGCCATGGACCAGCCAGTGTATGCTCTATGGTTGGTGCTCAGTCTCTGGGAGCTCCCAGGGGTCCAGGTTAGCTGACACTGTTGGTCTTCCTATGGTGTTGCCATCTCCTCGAGGGCCTTCAGTTCTTCCCCTAACTCTTCCATAGGGGTCCTCAACCTCCATCCAATGTTTGTCTGTGGGTATCTGCATCTGTCTCAGTTAGCTGCTTGGCAGAGCCTCTCAGAGGGCTGCCATGTTAGACTCCTGTCTGCAAGCACAACATAGCATCACTAATAGTGTGAGGGATAGGTGCCTGCCCATGGGATGGGGCTCAAAATGGGCCATTCCTCCAGTCTCTGCTCCATCTTTGTTCCTGTATTTCTTTAAGACAGGACCAATTTGGGGTCAAAAGTTTTTTAGGTGGGTTGGTGTCCTCATGCCTCCACTTGGGGACCTGTCTGGCTACTGGAGATGGTCTCTTCCAGGTTCCATATCCCCCACTGTTGGGCATTTCAGCTAGGATCACTTGCACCCCTGGGGATTCCCTAGGAAGCCTGTTCTTTCAAAGTGCCTGAACTTTCAAAATTGCCCCAGGCATCATTCATTAGCCTTATTGTCTCTAAGGTGAAAAAGGTGCAGAATACACACACACACACACACACACACACACACACACACACACACACACAGACTCAGAGGAACGTGGGATCTGCCTCTGGTTTCATGTAAGATTGTTGGTTCAGTTGACCCGGGGTTAGCTGGGAGTTGGTGGGCTTGGCTTCTCTGCACAGTGTCCAGTTCCTCTTTTTCACTTTCCCGTTGCCAATGTGTTCAGAGCCAATGTGTTCAGAGGCAGGCAGCTAGGTTTTCATTCTATTTTGCCAGATACCCAAGGCTAGGCCTCTTTTTAGGTGGTCTGTAACCATTGGGCTGCATGCTGGCCTGTGAATTCTGTTATGGGGGCTGTGGAAACCACTCTGATCTCCCTCCATGCCTGCCTACAGGGGGAAGAGCATGGAGGAGTCCTCTGCACTCTTCCTGGAATTCCTTACCTTGTTCTCTTCAGTCTCTAGCCATCTCTGCTGGAGCTCTGTCTCAGTCTCTCTGTTGTCTAGTGACAGCCTTGGATGGGCCTGAAAACTCCCTGGTTCAATCAGCTTTCTTCATGATAAGAGGTGAGGTTCCCCCTTCTGGCAGGCATGCCCAGCACCCACGGGGATCTTGGGAGTACTTTTCTCCTCCATCAGGACATATACACAGCCCTTCACATAAAGCAACCCCTGAATATTTTTCCTTCAAGTCCTCTGTGCGCACCTGCTCCTTGGTGCCTCTCCTTACAGATGTGGTCTCAGGGCCTCCTGTCCTTGACTTTGGGTCCTCACTGCAAGTCCGCAAGTCTGAGACCTCAAGGGAAGTCCTATTGGATAAATGTCATGACAACTGTCTTGGCTGACTATGACAGGGTTTACTTCAAAGAGTAATAGGGGCTCCCCAAGGGAGATACTGCCATTGGAGCCCCTGGACCCCACTACCAAATAGGGGTTCTGCATGGTCAAGGCCCAGGAACAATTTCTCATGAGAACAAAGGCCCAGAGTTCCCCCAATACCCTGTTTCCGATCAGCTTATGCCTTTCAGCAGGATAGGCCGTCTTCCTCTGAAGGCCCAGGTTCCTGTCTGCAGGAACTGGGGCAGGGTGGGGAACAGAACAGATGTTTATGGGTGCAAGCACTGTGTGACTGTTATTTCAGGCTCGCACCCTTCTCTCAGCCACACACTCCTTCCATAGTAGCTAAATCTGGGGCTTATTTTTAATACTTTCCTTTAGCACACTTTATTTGGCTCTCTAATTTCATGGTCTCCTCGCAGTGATACAGGCTCGGTATTATGTTTTTCCCCAACACACATTTTGATAAATACATAACTGTTTTAAAAATAACAAAAAATGCTGACAAGCATCCTTGTTACCGCCAGTGAGGAGCATGCCATGCCTGGGTGAACTAATCTCCACAAGCCTTGTAAAGTCACCGACATCATTTATATTTTACAAGAAATTGAAGCCCAGAAAGGTGAAATGACTTGGCCAAGGTCACACCGAGTCTTCTGATTTTTGGCCCACAACCTAGGGAAAGGAGGTGCAGGTGCTTGAGGGATACGGAGAGGAGAGGTGTAGCTGCCAACGAGAAATGCAAGAAGGCAGAAAAGATGGAGGGGTGTGGGGATAGGAAATCCATGTCAGAAAAGCAAATGACCTGGGTCCCAATGTCCTATGCACAGTAATGGCCATGAAAATAGCTGCAGATTTGCCTGCGTTTGTGTGAGCAAGATTTATCGTGCCAGCAGCTCTGGTAATTGGGTGACGAAAGCACTGCAGCTGGGCCCGCAGGCTAGCAATTCATTATCAGGGAGACGGCTGGGTGGGGAGTGGCCCGGAGTTCACCCAGCTGTGAAAAGACTGTTGCTGTGGAAAGAGCAGTTGGGCAGGCTTCAGAAATGTGGGGGACCTTCCTCTTTTCAATGAGGATCCCGAGAAGGGGTGACAGATTCAACGGGATGCACTGCACAGAGAGCGCAGGCGATGGGAAGCTCTAGTAGCAGGGCGTGCCCAGTGGTGGAGCCTGTAGCCAGAGGGGAAATCCCTGATTTGCACTGATTTGCACGGTGTGGCTTTTGAGACCCCGAACAGATGACTTCATTGCTTCAGGTCTCAGCTTCTCCAGATATATGCTGCAGATGATGGTGCTGACCTAACTAGCAAGTGCGGAGGCTCCAAGGAGATGAGGTGATCTTGTTTAGACCCAGAACCTTCTGATAGGGAAGCCTTCGTCCCTCTCTGTCCTCTCAGGTCTGCCCTTCCTGGGCATGTGAGCCCCGAGTCCTCCTCAGATCTCCAAACCTGACGCTCAGCTACTGTGGGTGCTGTCTACATGAACGCCAGGTCTCCCTGTAGGGTAGGGAAAGCCAAAGGAAGCAGCAGAGTAGGAGTTTTAGCAAAAAGTCCTAAAGGAGGAAAACTGGGCAACAACATGAATCTAGAGTTTCCCTCTGTCTTTAGAGGCTGGAGGCTTCTGGCTGGCATCTGACTCTACTCCCACCTGGCAGGACCCTCTGGGGGCAATGGGGCTGATGGAACTGGGGGCACAGAGAAAGAGGCAGGGCTAAGGGAAGAGAACAGGGGACTTTGGATTCCAGGCCTGCCTCTGCTACTTTTACAAGTAGTTTTCCCTCTAAGCTTTTGTTTTTCTCACCTGAAAAATAACCACAGGCTTTATGTGGATTTCTTTGACTGTGAAGAATGGAAAATCATTGAAGGTCCCCTAGACAGAGTGGAGTTGGGAATGGACCAGCTGTGGAGTAGAAGAGGAGCTAAACCCTGGAAGAGTGTAAGCATCAGGCCCTGTCCTGTGCCATGCATAGTGTGAACTATTCACAGTCTCCTCATTTTATTATTTTATTTTATGTCATGTTATTGAAACAGAGTTTCATGTAGCCTAGGATAGCCTTGAACTCACTATAAAGCCAAGGATGATTTGGAACTTCTGATCTTTCTGCCTCTACCTCCTGAGCGCTGGAGTTACAAGTCTATCTCTCCATGCCAGGTTATGTGGTGGTTGGGGCTCAAGCCCAAGGCTTTATACAAGCTAGGAAAGCACTCTGCTGATTAAGCTATATCTCCAGCCCCCCAAGCCCCCTCTTGACAGGGAGCTTTCCTCAGATAGACAAATGGAAACTTAGCATGAAGCAGTGTGAACTCAGGTCTGACTCCAGACCAGAGCTGTGAGTGGGAGCGACAGGGAGCGACAGGCTGCACCCTCTCCCCTTTCCTGCCACTGTGTCAGATGAGTTAGCTAATAGCTGACTGACCACTGACACCAACATTATCAAGTGCTCTGTGTGCGCCATGCACTGTTCTGAGTGCTTTCCCATGTCAGCCAGCTTCCCATTCTTAACAATTCCACAGGGCAGACATCTTTCTATGGCAAACCCTTGTCTTACATTAAAGTCGTAAGAACTGGACCCCCTGGTTGCAGATCTTGAATCCTTAACCTCTGTACTGTAGTGCAATGGTCAGAAAGGAAAATCTCCCAGGCTTAATGCCCAAGAGCATCTCTGCCTGCATCCTCCAGGTGCTTTACCCTCTCTACCTGCTGCTTAGCATTTGGTCTGATTACAAATTTCTCATCTCAAGTGACCACAATCCCGTGATACTCTATAGCCACTAATACCTCCCTCTTCTCTCATCATGGCAGCTCAGTTTCTTGAGATTCACTTTGTCTATACTTGCTTCTTGCTCTTAAACAGACCTTCACTTTCTGCACCCCTACTACCTAAATTTTTTCCATGCTTGTGGAGTTTAGGTCCCTGTATTTTGAAGAGGAAAATGATTCCTTTCCATAGTCTAAAAATGTCATTCGAACATGAAACCAGCTTTATGGCTGTAAAGTGGCACAGCCTCGGTAGCTTTACAGGCTTTTTCATCAAGAGTAACAGCAGCAAAGAGAAACTCTGATCATGATTTAACCCAGTTGACAATGACAGTAACCCTTCATCAACTCTTCTCTATCCAGCTGAAGCTTTACTTCTCTGCATGCCACCCTGCCCCCACCCCCTGAACTAGACTATTATACCCAGCCATGGTATAATTTGTGGGTAAAGGCAGTAGCTGAGCATGCACTTGACTATTATACCTAGCTATGGTATCATTCACGGGTAGAGGCAGTAGCCAAAATGTCTTCCAGTACAATAGACAATTCACCATTTGGTTTCACTTGGTACACACAATTCTCACTCTTCTTTGCTTAGATAGCATTTGTGCAATGGTGGGTTGTGACATTGTTCTTGATAAGTATAGTCATTTTAAAATAGCAACAAAATAAAATTCCTTTCCCCTTTGGTCTAGCTGTTATACCTTTCTAGCAATCTTCATGCATTCACATTTTTCTACTTCCTGCAATTGTTCTTTTTTCTTTTTCTTTTTTCTTTCTTTCTTTCTTTTTTAAAGACAGGATCTCACTATGTACTTCTGGCTGACCTGAAACTTACTATTTAGTGACTCTAAATTTACAGAGATCTTCCTGCCTTCTGCATACTGATTAAAGGTGTGTATCATCATGCCTGGCTTTGCTGTTGACAATCTTAATCTGACCATTCAGAGTTTCTGGAAAGAGTAGGATAGGAGTCACTCTTTTGTCAGGGCCAAAAGACTTGCCCCATGTCTAGTATACAAGATAATTCAAGTCTATGAGTAGGTGTTACAGACCTCTTCAACTGTTGGGATGACACCATGCCCATAAAGACCACTTGGACAAGGTCCTCATGGATACTGGAGTGTCTGTGCTTCACTCTGGCTTCCTGGTCCCTACAGAGTTTAGTTTCCACCTTACTGATCATGTTTTCTGTTGGCTGACTTCATGTAGCTCCCCTTTTGAGTTCTTACCCTTCTTCGTGCTCTAAGAGTTGAAGTGCTCAGGCTTGATCTTCCATCACCGTAAGTGCTTCCTCTAAGGACCTCACTGACTCAGATGTCTGTGACTGTCAACAACCAACAAATCTCAACTGTTGTCTGTTTCTATTGGCCAAGACTGTACTCAGTGTCTCCTTCCACACCTTCTGACTTTCCTGTGTTCTCTATCCACCCACCACCCACATTCCCACTGTCAGTAGTCTGTGTACCATTCTTCCTTCCTCTGTTCTTTGCTTTCCACATCCAAACAATTAAAAACTCAGGAAAAATCTGTTCATTCTTAGGCTCTAGAAAATGGCCTTCCTTTCTAGGATGCAGAACCCAGTGGAGAGACCTGAGCTGGACAGATGTGGGCCAAAATGTCTTCCAGGACAATAGACAATTCACCATTTGGTTTCACTTGACATACACAGTTCTCACTCTTCTTTGCTTGGATAGCATTTGAGCAATGGTATTGTGACATTGTTCTTGATAAGTATAGTCATTTTTAAATAGCAACAAAATAAAACTCCTTAGATGGGTCCATTGCCATCTTTTCTCTATCACTTATTGGCTGTGTATCTTTGGGCAAATCTTGAGTCTTGTTTGTTTGTTTGTTTGTTTTTTGTTTACAAAATGGGGTTGATAATCTTCTTGAAGAATTGTTGGGTTAGAAACAGATATTAATATCTAGCACTATCCCAATTCTAATGACATTTGATGACAATATTCATTATGCTGATAAGATAGTATCTCTTTTTAAAAAGACTTGTCTTCATTACTTTTAACTGTGTGTCTGTGTGTGTGCACATGCGTGTTTATTTGCATGTGTGTGCAGATGTCCACAGAGGCCAGAAGAGGGCATCAGTTCCCCTGGATGTAGAGTTATAGGCAGTTGGTTGGAACTTGAGTGCTAGGAATAGAACGCTAGTTTCTGCAAGAACAGTACACACTCCTAACGCATAAGCCACCTCTTCAGCTGAATAATAGTATTTCTTGACCACTGTTTTTTTTTGTTGTTGTTGTTGTTGTTGTTGTTTGTTTTGTTTTGCTTTTTGTTTGGTTGGGTTTGTTTTTGTTTTTGCTCTACTCTAGGACAAAGTCCTCTTTCCTGGACCATTACATCAGCTTCCTCATTGGCGTTTCCACCTTCCCTCTATGGTCCTACTACCGAACCAGCTTTCCAGATAGCCAGAGTCTGTTCTAAAATTCAAACCTGGTGGGAACATAATCTGCTTAAAACTGCCCCTCCCTTTCTGTGTGCCCCATGTCTCAGTCATACTTTCAGGTCTCTAAGAGCATTTAGGTGGCTTTCCTCCCTCCGGCTGTGTTAGTCAAGCAATGTTGTCTGCATCTGCCATGTTGTTCTCTCTTTCTCATCCCTCCTGGCAAATTTGTATCCTTCAACCCCAGTACCAATGTCTGTGCCCAACCATGGAGCTGTCTGTTTACTTGATATAAATCACGGCTCCAAGAGGGCTGGAGCAGGTCATGTTCTTTTACCATTGCCCCTGCTGGCCAGCTCACGGTGTTGATCCAATATCTCAAGGTGGGCCAACAGCAGCGTCAAAGCTGGAACTCAGGTGGCCATCTCCCTGGGCAGGATCTTTGAGCTACAGCTGCATGCTCACAGGGCTGGTATGTGGAGGTGGAGGTGCTCAGGAGCCTGAGAGCAGCCTGAGGGTATCACACTTCCCATCTTCCCATGCTGCACTGGTAAAGTGGAGAGAGGATCAAATTACCTACTCCCCATGGCCTGTGTCTCCCCGTCCGACAAAATGAGAGATAAAAAATGAACAATACAAAATCCAATCTTCCTGGTGCAGAGGCTGGTGAGGGTGGAGGCAGGGCTGGCGGCCCAAGCGGCTGCTCGCAGAGCAGCACATCTCATATTTATTGCCTCATAATTGAAGGCAGCCTGGAGATGTCCCGGCATTGGTCCCTGACAAGACAGATGGGGACACAGTGATGCTGAAGGAGGGAGTCAGGACACAGTCTTTCTCTCAGGAGTGCAGCTTCGGAAAACAGGCAGCTCGTGGACTGCTGCACAGGCCTCTGGGAGCTCACCTAGGTCCAAGGTCTTGCTTTACCATCTCTTGTGCTCACTTTGGACCAGATGTTCTCTTCCAGGCCATGACATCAGCCTTCTATATTTCTTAATCGGGTATAGGAGAATGTTCTGAGATGTAGTGAAATCTGAGGTACTAATTTTCTGTGTGGCTTTAGATGAGTTTCTTTACCTCTCTGGCCTGTGTGCTTTTTGCTTGTAAGGAGGAAAGAATGGCTTCTTCTCCATGAAGACCAAGAGGGTTGGGTTGGCCTAGAAACAGATAAATTGTGGATTCTAGCAACAGCACTGGAAAAAGTCCTGAGGAGAAGGCAAAGATATGCAGTCCAAATAGCAAGACTCTGTCATGGCTCTCAGCTGCTGTGGGAGTGGTCCAAATGACCAGGTTTGGTATCCAGTGCTTTGTAAAACCTCCAGTTTCATATCTACTTGTGTCAGATGGGAAGGGTCCTGGGTCTGGGAGTCAAGGTGTGGACCCGTCTTACCTTTGTGTGAGACTATGCACAGGCCCCTGCATGCCTCCAGGTCTCAGTTTCTCCATCTATAAGGTTTGCACGGGTGATCTATGAGCAATTAGTGTCCCCAGGCCCAAGCTAGGCACCAGAGTCTCTCCTTGGTTTGACTGTGCTCCACATCCCCTCTTGCATTCCAGTTAAGGCTGCTGGGCGTCTCAATAGTATGTTTTTCTTATAGACCATCACAGTGGTCATTGCTGTCCATATTCTGATTGGAGTGGCTGAAAACATGCATCGTGAACTGGATGTGCTGCTCACGAATACGCTGCTGGAGACAGAAAGTTCAAAGTCAATCTTGGTATATATTTTGTGTGTTTGAGGCCATCCTGGGCTACATGAGGCTGACTCGACAAAAGACAAAAAGCAAAATCAACCAATCAGCCAACCAACCAACTAACCAACCAACCACACAACCAACCAACCAACTAACCAACCAACCAACCATACAACCAACCATACAACCAACCATACAACCAACCAACCACACAACCAACCAACCAACCAACCAACCAACCAACCAACCAA
>JANHMN010000003.1:90732909-90781600 GCA_030674055.1 Rhabdomys pumilio | reverse complement strand
CAACCAACCAACCAACCAACCAACCAACCAACCAACCAACCAACTAACCAACCAAACAAACAAATCCAGAGCCCCAGAAGTATTCATGAAAGCTGCATCCCTGTACCTTTCCTCTGTCCTTCCACAGCCCTCAGCCAATCACCTTGGTACTTTTTGATTTTGAGACATGGTCTCATTACAAGCTCTGGCTGTCCTGGAACTTCCTACAGAGACCAGGCTGGCATTGAACTCACAGAGATCCACCTGTCTCTGCCTCCTGAGTGCTGGGACTAAAGATGTATGCCGCCATGCCAGGCTCTTGACATGGTTTTTAAAGTCTTGTATATCTGACCCTGTATTGTCTTTCCTTCCACTATTGTCCCTCTGTTGGCCTTACTGACTGACCTCCATGAAGTGGTCTACAGAGGGATCCCATAGTGCTATGGTGTTATTAGTTGCCTTGTGTTAGCTTCCGATGTGGGGAGCCAGCACAGTCAGCCTACTTGGAAAGCAACTTGAATGCTGCCTCTGGAGCATATGTGTTGTGATATAAGAAGTCCTCCGTTCATTTCACCGATCTTTACAGTTTATCATGCCTCTGGAGCATACGTGTTGTGATATAAGAAGTCCTCTGTTCATTTCACCGATCTTTACAGTTTATTATATGCCAGGCTCAGTTCCAGGCTTGGAGGTTCAAAGACATTGATGACATTTTCCTTTTATTTCATTTTCTGATAATATTTGTAGTTTCATCTAAACATTTAATTACTTTACTGGCCTTGAGTTTCGTTTGGTAGATAGTAAGAGGTTGTTCCCCTGCCCCAATCACCTCTAGGTCAGAATTTTCTAGTGATTTTACATTATTCTGGTCCCATAAGATTTTAGGAGGGAGAGGCAAAGATTCTATAACTAATAGTTAAGGACCTTCCTCTTTTAAAGCTTTGCATTTGGTGTGTGTGTGTGTGTGTGTGTGTGTGTGTGTGTGTGTGTGCGTGCACGTGCATGTTCATGCATGTATGGGTGTGTGCACTTGAGTTCAGATGTCTGCAGGCAAGGGCCATCAGATTTCGTGGAGCTGGAGTTACAGGTTGTTGTGAGCTGCCTCACGTGGGTGCTGGGAGTCAAACAGAGGTCATTTGGAAGAGAAGCACATGCTCTTAACTGCTGATCCATCCTTCTAGCCCCTTAAGATTCCCCCACACACCACCCCCATCCTCTAACAGATGGGCAGCATCAGTTAATACAGTGAAGGCCCAGAGGAGCCCTGGAGTCAGGAAAACCAGATGTTTGGCTTTGTAATTTTATTAGTATTTGACTTCCAGCACCATTTTTAAAGGAACAGCTACTGGCAGCACGTCACAACTCTGAGGAGGAAGGATAACAAGGACCAAATGGAGCCTGAGGCTTTCTCTCCTCAAATCTAGCTTCCGTGCTTCCGTGGTCTACCTGGAAACATGTGTGAAGCATGTGTGGCCAGCTCTGTTCCAGGCTTGCAGTGCAAAGATCTCGGCCAGGAGGCATAAAGCAAAGGTGTTCAGGCAGGGCAGGATAGCTTCACACTTGGCTAAGATGTTATGAAGAATTGTCTGCCCTGGGCCTTGAAGGGTGAGAAGAGATGTGTTTGAGTTGGTCTTTGTGAGCACAGGGTCTCCAGGAGTGGGCAGTGGCCCAGTACATGCCCCAGAGCCATAAGCCAGAGAGCAAGGAATGAACAGAGATGCCTTTGGGAAGTCAGGCAAAAAGGAAGGTGTGGGTCAGAACTCTCCCACAGGAGCCAAGGAAGTGTATCTACCATGCACTAAGCGTAGAGTCTGCCATCATGAGGCAGGGTCCCTTGTGTCTAATTACTAGTCAGCTCAGACCACATATGTGGCTGTCTCTCAAGGCCTAGCTTTCCTCCGGGAGCCTGCAAAAAATCTTTGCTTGTTTGGAACTAGCAACTGGGGAGTAAAGAATGTGGGGTCCCAGATTCTCAGGGATTTATTAGGGCTTGTCAATGAGATCTGGTTCCCTTTCAGGGGCCAATTAAAGCAACAGGGAGCTGGGCAGCAGGGAGGTAAACATTGGTGCCTGTGCTGGAGGCAGGTCCTTCTGTCCTCAGTGGGCCTGTGTCTCTGGAGATGGGCAGACTGTCCTCTGCTAACTGTGGCTGCCAAGAGCACCTGGGATTGTTTCCATCCTTTAAGAGCTGCTCTGTGTAAAGCACAAGTCATCATCTTAGAATCTCCATGGTAACTGGATTGTAGCTAGGGACCACGCCCTAGACTAGGCCTTTCCATAATCTTACTTTAATAAACAGCTATACTGAGCCAGAGTTCATGTATAGTCACCCAATTCACCGTCGGAAGTACGGATTTAGTTTTCAATATATTCATAGAATTGTATGCCATTGTCAAAGGTGCTTTTATATTTTTAATGTATATTTTAGCTGCTTGCCTACGTGTTTGCTGGGGTGAGGGATGTGTGCATGTGTGAATGGAGTTGCCTGTGGAGTCCAAAAGAGGGCATTGGATCGATCCCCTGGAATTGTTACAGGAGGTTGTGAGTCTCCCGTGTAAGTGCTGGGAACCCAGCTAGGATCCTCTGCAAGAGCGGGTGTGCCTTTAACAGCTAAGCCATCTCTCCAGGCCCCGAATTATTTTTAGAACCTTTTTATGTTCCCCACCAGAGACATTCTGCATCTATTAACAGTCACCTCCCTCTCCCTCAACTCCCCTCAGCTCCAGGCAATGGTGACTAGCCCATCTCTTTATTTTATCGACCCTGGGTATCTCATGTGAATGACACTGTGTGACGTGTCTTTTGTGTCCTGCTTGAATTATTTACCCAGAATGCATCTGGGTTCTTTCATGCTGTTCATTTATCTGAATAAATGTAATACTCTGCTTCCGTTTTTTTTTTTTTTTTTTTTTAAGAGCGGGTTATACTGACATATAATCACCCACCGCACAATCCACTCATCTGAAGTATATACACCGGGATAGGCCTTTTGTATATTACATTGTTAAAATCTGTTTTTGAAATAGCATCTCATATAGCCCACACTGGCCTCACATTCAATAGATGGCTGAGGAGGGATGGTATTGAATGTTCTCCCCTCCTTCCCCAGCCCTCCCGAGCAGCAGCTTACAGGCGTGCACTGCTGTCACAGCTTATGTGCTTCATGTTTAAACCTAGACACAGCAGTAGCCACTTAAATAATGTTTGTAAGATGTTTCATTATTATTTATGTGTGTGTGTGTGTGTGTGTGTGTGTGTGTGTGTGTGTGTGTGTGTCTGTGTCTGTGTCTGTGTGAGTATGTCTGATTACATGTGGGGTGCTCAGAGGCCAGAAGGGGGCGTTGGATCCCATGGAGGGGCACTTGCAAGCCTAACATGGGTGCTGGGATTTGAACCGCAGACTTCAAGGAGAGCAGGAAGTACTTTTGACCACTGAGCTAGCTCTCCAGCCTCAGGTTTAATCATTCTTAAGTATGATTCTATGGCATTAACCACACCTACAGTGTGGTGCGACCATCACCACTATTCCCAGAAGTCTCCTCATTATCACAAACAGAAACCGTATCAGCCAGTGACTAACAGCTCCCCAGTATCTCCCCTCCTCCCATGCCTGTGATCATTCCTAATCTATATTCTGTCTTATGAGTTTGCCTGTTTTAGAAACCTCCTACACATATTTATGTGATGCTCATCCTTTTATATCTGGATTATTTCATAAATCCATTCAGGGTTTCTCCATGTTGTGTCATGTATAGGAGTTCCATTCCTTTTCATAGTTGAGTAATACTCCGTTTATCTTTATACCATTTAGTGCACATCTTGGTAACATCTTTTGGCTATTTTGAATGGTGTTCTCATAAACATTCGGTGCACACATTTTTAATTGTGTGTGTGTGTGTGTGTGTGTGTGTGTGTGTGTGTGTGTGTGTGTTCACGTGGAAGCATGTACACATGTATAGAGGTGGCAGAAGACAGCCTCTGATGTCATACTCAGGAATGCCATCCATCTCTTTTGAGACAAGCTTTCTCATTGACCTGGAGCTATGCCAGCTGAACAATGAGCCTGAGGGATCCTCCTGCCTGGGTCTCCCCAGCACTGGAATTATGAGCTGTACCTGGTATATTTCTGTGGTCCTCAGAATAAAATTCAGGCCCTTGTGTTGTGAGACAAGCACTTTCTAAACCTCACTTTCTCCCTAGCCCCAGTGTACAGTGAGCACCTGTGATCATTATTTTGGGTATTTACCCAGGGTGCATTGTTGGGTTTAACTTACTAAGAAAGTAGTATGTGGTTTCTGGTTATGACTGTGCCTTCTACATACCTGTCAGTGATGTAGGAGGGTTCCATTTCTTTACATCCTCACTAAAATAGGATGTAGCTCAGGCTTCCCTAGAACTTATCACAGCCTACACTGGTCGGGAACTTGTATCTGCCCTCCTGGCTTGGTCTCCCAGCACTTTATCATTAACTACAGAGGTTCTGGTGAGTGTGGGGCGGTGTCTCGTATTCTTGCTGTGCATTTTCCTGATTGATGATATCACACATCATTTCAAGTGCTTATTGGCTGCTGTGTATTTTCTCTGGAGAAATACACATTCAGGTGCCTTCCCCATTTAAACACTGAGTTGTCTGTTACTAAACTGTGGGAATTGTTCTCAGGACTCTAGTACTTCCCTCATTTTGTGAATTATCATTTAAATTAACTAATTATATTTATGGTGTGTGTGTGTGTGTGTGTGTGTGTGTGTGTGTGTGTGCAAGTGCCCATGTAGGTCAGCAGAGTGTGTTAAATCCTTGTGGCTGGAGTTACATGTGGGCTGCCTGGTCCCACGCTGGTCCTCTGGGAGAGCAGTAAGTGCTCTCGGCAGCTGAGCCATTTCTCTTGCTCCATCTACATAGTGGCTCCCTCTACATAGTGGCTTTTGAAGCACAATATTTTAAAACTCTGATGGCAGTATTGTCATCTCAACAATATTAAGTTTTCCTATGTATTTTCCTTCATTTGTTATTTTTGTTCCATATCTAAATTTATCAAAATGTACTTGTTTTTCCCCCTGAGATTTAAATGGTTTTATTTTACAGGTTGAATCTTTGATCTACTTGAGTTGTGTTTTTATATGTGGTGTATATGTTATACTTTAAATATTATTATTCCTATTTATATTATGTTTTTATGCAATAGATAGATAGATAGATAGATAGATAGATAGATAGATAGATATTATATACAATGTACAAGTATACAAGTTTATTCTTTATGTGTGTGGCTGTATGTGGAGGTCAGAGGTCAACCTCAGTATTTTTCTCAATAACTCTCTACCTTATTTTTTAAGACAGAATCTCTCACTAAACCAGGAGCTTGTCAACTGAGTTGGACTGGTTGGCCAGCAAGCCCCAGAGATCCTCCTGTCTCTGCCTCCCCAGTGCAGGGTTTACAGACACATGCTGTTGTGCTGAGATATTTTTCTGTGGGTTCTGGGGATCCAATTCGGGTTCTCATCAAAACCTGCAGGCACTTTACCAACGGAATCATCTCCCTAGCCCTCCAAACTCATTTTTCTCTACAAGATTATCCAGTTGTCTCAGCACATTTCTCTTCAGTGATTAGTCATTGAGTCCCTGTCAAGAATCAGCTGACGATGGATGTGTGGATTAATTCTAGAGCTTTGGGGCTAGCCCAGTAATCTGCTTGTCTATCTTGATGGCCCAGGCCTAGCCCAGTGATCTGCTTGTCTGTCTCAATGGCCCATCACACCACTGGTTTTTTACAGTACACTCTAAAATTGGGAAGTGGGAATTCTTAGCCTTGTTCTTTTTCAAGATCCCTGTGTCACAGAGCCTGGAGGCAGGAGCTGATGCAGAGGCCATGGAAGAATGCTGCTTACTGGCTTGCTTCCCATGGCTCTCTCAGCCTACTTTCTCATAGCATCCAAGCCTACCTGCCCAGGGATGGCACCACCCACAGTGGCCTGGGCCCTCCCATATCAAACATTAATCAAGAAAATGTCTTATAGATTTGCCCACAGGCCAATCTGATGGAGGCATTTTTCTTAACTGAGGTTCCCCTGACCAGATAACTAGTTTGTGTCAAGCTGACAAAACCAAACCTTACAAAACACCAACAACAACCAACCAAGGATTTTGAGGACAATGTTGAAAGAGACAAAAAAAAAAAAAAAAAAAAAAAAAAAAGGAGACCTTGTCTTGTTCTTGTTCTCGTTCTTGCTCTAGGAGGAAAGCAAGCCTTTCAGACCTCTAGCAATGAGATCACTTATTGTGGGTCCCTCATGAATGCATATTTCCATTCTGAGAAGCTTCCATTTTTTTCCTAGCTTTCTGAGACTTGAAAGGCTATTGAATTTTGTCAAATGTTTTCACTGCATCAATTAAGGTGATCACGTGATCCTCCCAGGCCGTGTCATTCTGCTAGTGTGCTGCCTTATATAGATAGACTCTAATGTATTTGGACACTCTTCCGGTCTGTGGTAAATTTCATGTGGTCACAGTGTATTACGATTTGAAAATGGATTCAACTGGATAGTGTTTACTGAGAAGTTTTGCATCTATATCATGGAGGGTATTGATAGATGGGTGTTAGTTTTCTTTTGATGCCTTTGGGCTCTGCTATGAGGCTGATGCTGAATTCATCTAATGACTTCCACAGTCTTCCTACTTCCTTTTCCCTCTGAACATCCTTGAGAATAATGTTAATTATTCTGTAAGTCATAGGACACACCAAGCACATCCTCTGCGCTGGACTTTTGTTTGTTGTAAGTTTCTTCCATCCAGCCTCTTCACTCACACATTTATGATATTTTTTTGACCCTCTATGAACCTGGGTGTTTATAGAAAAATCTTCATTTCATCTTATTAGTCTAGTTCATTGATGTGTCATAGTTCACAGCGTTGTCTTATAATCCTTTCGTACTTTGGTCTGGTTTGAAACAGCTTACAGAATAGGGGGGATATCTTTGCCAAGTATAAATCTGTGAGCCAATATCCAGGAGGTATAAAGAATTGGAAAAATTAAATACCAAAAGGCGGAACCACTTCAATGAATTGAATAGTTCTCAAAAGAAGAAATATAAACAGCTAGTAAATGCTTCAAAAAGTATTCAACAGCCTTAGCCATCAGGGAAATGCAAAGTAAAACTGAACTGAGAAAATTATGTCAGCCGGAATGGCACTGGAGAGATGGCTCAGTGGCTAAGGCACTTGCTGCTCTTCCAGAGGACTCGAGTTCTGTTCCCACTACCCATGTCAGGTGTCTCAGACACATCTATAGCTCCAGTTCCATGGGATCTGATGTCTCTGGCTACTTGGGGTACTTGTACATACATGTAAATACCCATAGACAGATACATGCAACTACACATACAAATAATAATAAATCTTAAAAATATTAACAACAAATGCTGGTAAGGTTATGGGGAAAGAGAACCCCTTAATCTATGATAGTTGTGGTGTAAATTCATATAGCAACCATGTATATCAGTATGGAAGTTCCTAGAAAAGCAGCAACTACAAGGACTCTGACCCAGTTATGGTACTCTGGGGTGTGTACCCACAGAACTCAAATTAACATTCCACAGAGATGCTTCTAAGTTTCATTATAGCTGCAGTATTTACAATAGCCAGGAAATGGAACTAGGTGAATGCTCACCAACAGGTGAATGGATAAAGAAAAGGAGGTGCTTATACATGATGGAATTTTATGCAGCTGTACAAAGAAACAAAGTCATGGCATGTTTCAGGAACATGTCTGCAATTGAAAGGTCACTGTGCTGAGTGAAACAAGTCAGACTTTGAAAGACACATACTGCTCTCTCTCTCTCTCTCTCCCCCTCTACCTCTCTCTCTCTCTCTCTCTCTCTCTCTCTCTCTCTCTCTCTCTGTGTGTGTGTGTGTGTGCGTGTGTGTGTGCACGCGTTTATATGTACATTCTTTAGGTCGGAAAACCACAAAAGAGAACAGGAGAAGGCAGGAAGAGGTCCTGAGGTTCCATGTGATCAGAAAGCAGAAGGGGGAGGGCACTAACTAGGAGAAAAGGAAGCAGCTGAAGAGGAGGGAGAGGCAGGACGGTGGCTGTGGAGGAGGTGAAAAAATGACCACAAAGGATACAGTTTCATCCTTACTTTGTCTGCTAATCTAAAAAACAATAAAGATAAATATACCTTTTGCTCCAGAGACGTTAACTATTAAATGAAGCACAAGGGTTAATAAAAGAAAAAGGACTGGAAAACATTAATAAACAAAAGCTGTTACTTTCTAATTTCTTGTTTTCATTTTAAAGGATATTAACTTTGTATACTTGTTCTTTGATCCTGAACAATATTAGTTGTATCATTAATTTTACTCTGTCAAAGTTCAGAACATTAATTTTTATTCTGTAGCTGTAATTCCCAGAATGCTTCAGTCTAGGTTCTGTATTTAAATGCTACTCGTCATTGTAATTCCCAGAATGCTTCAGTCTAGCTAGGTTCTATATTTAAATGCTACTCATCATTGTCACTTTTATCACCGATTCTTAATTCTGGCCATTCTTTATTTTGAGTCATCTGCTGGCTGCCTGCATTGCCTTATGTAACAGGCTTTCAGAGTGGAGACTACAGGTGCTCTGCTCCCACTTCCTGTGTAGCTAAGACATCTGCCTGCTGCCTTTAGCCTTGAGTGAGTACTGGCCATCATGTGGCCCTGATGTGGAGAAGTGTTGTTGCTTTCTCTTTTAGCTTGTTCATGACCTTGTGCAGTATGACATGGCAGTGTGCACAGGTAACCCACTTCCTAGTCTCATTTATTCATCTTAACATCTATTATAGCCTTTAATGCTGTGGAATTAGTTCTTTATTTCAGGCAACTTTACTATTTATTTTGAGATACTCAGTTGCATTCACTGACACCCTTGCTTCGAGGACATCAAATAGCCTAATGAGAAATGTTCTTCTATTGTTCATCTTCCTTCATTTAGGCTCTGAGAAGAATGATAGTCTCTCTGTCTCTGTGTCTCTCTCTGTCTCCATCTCTCTCTCAGTTCTCTCTCTGTATCTCTCTGTGTGTTTGCGTCTGTCTGTCTGTCTGTCTGTCTCTGTCTCTCATCTCTTTCTACTCCTCCCTACAGCATCCACTGATGACCTACTGTCTAGAACATTGACTCTTAACTTACAGTATTTAGCCCTTGGCTAGGGAGAAGTATGGTGTGGTAGTGTACATCTGAAATCCCAGCATTCAGGAGGCTGAGGTGGGAGTATTTTAAGGCCAGTCTTGCTGCAAGATAAGATCCTATCTCAAAAAACGAAACAACAAATTAGAACCCATCTAAAAAACAAAAACAAAAACAAAAAAAAACCAAGCAAACTACTTTAGATTTTGTTCTGATTTTGTGGTGAGCTCTAGGAACTGAGATGACTCTCCGTTTTCCTTCAGGCATTGCTGCATGACAAGAAGGCACAAACCACCAGATGGACTTGATTGGAAGGCAGGCAGTCCAAGAGGAGGCTAGGGCCCATCATCGGAGAAAAGGAAGCTAATACAGATGTGTAGTCTCATTTGTATGAGTGACACAAGACCATCAGAAGGAAACAGAAGGAGGAATTTGTGTCTTCAGGCTATGCAGATCAGATGTGAAGAGAAAGAACTAAAATGGAGGCTGTGGATGAGGTGATAATGGCTGTGACCATGGACCAGATAGGCCATTATGACTTCATAGATGGAATTGTAGCCCTCCATCTTGTTCTCTGTCCATATCCCATCAGACTACATCTCCTATTCCCAAGCTTTCCTTCTCCATCAGATGCTCAGCCTGGACGTCCTTTCTTGTCATTGTGTTCACCAATTCAGATAGCTCCAGAGGCAGTTCTCTCATTCTTCGCTGTGAGGGATGCCTAGAGATACTTGTGTTATATGAGTGGGAATTAGGAACAGTCATTTTCCTTACATCCCAACTCCTAAAGATGGTATCAAAAGGGGAGGATTCTGGGTAAAGGAGAGGAGAGAGTTATGAAGAAGTCATGAAACCATATTGACTGTTCAATGTGTGCTTCAGATGCTATTCATCCTGACACTTCTCTCTCCAGAGACTAAGACTTGGGGATGTTAGGAAGATCTCCAAGTGACTGGTTCTGCATGTGAAGGGAGGGCAAGGGCAGAAGAGCCTTCTGCTGTAAACTAACCAAAACACTTTTGGTTACAAGTGACAGAAAACTAACCATCAGTAGCTCTTGGAGTCTTGTTTGAAAATAGAAGAGAACACCTTCAGTTGATTTATCCAAATAAAAGTTTTACTAAAGGAACATTTTCAAAAGTAACAAGTGCTGTGGACATTGGCTCACTGGTAAATGAAATGAATGGAATCTCAGCCTGGGAGGATGCCCTTAGTAAGATAGAAAAATACTAGGGTACCTCACTGGGCTCCTGCAACACACAGTAGCACCAACTCTTGGCTTTTCCTAAACCTTGATGCTTATTGTTCCCTTGTCTCAACTAGCTCTCTCCTTTTTTTTTTCACTAACCTGGACCTCCCAGCATAGGGAATGGTACTGCCTACAGTGGACTGGCTCTTCCAAGATTAGTTAAGAATCAGGGAAACCCCATACAGACGTGGCTACAAGCCAACCTGATCTAGATAATTCTTTATTCAGACAATCTTTGTAGGTGGCTCTAGTTTGCATCAAGTTGACACTTAAAACTAACCAGCACATAAACCCTGATACTTCCCTTCATGCTTCTCAGGTCTGACAGCCACCTCTTCAGAAAGAACATTAACTAAACAGTTCATGGATGGAAAAATTCTCCCAAACTAGAAATTACCCAAGACAACCTACTGAAAGGAAAAGGTAACATAAAATAATAACTGCAAGTTTTTCTGGTGCTCACTATTTTGTTTGAAGTCAATCTTCTCATAATCATACCAGCGCACGTTATACATTTATTCGTATTCTATGTGCTAGAAATATTTGAGACTTCTGTGGAAAGCAGTGTAAAATAGGGCAAAACATAACAAAAAAATAATTTAGAAGGAAGGAGAACAGTGGCTATTTTTAGGCTCCTGATAAAGAAAGGTGCAAATGTTGAGAAACAGGCTCGAGTTCCTGTCAGCCAAGGCAAGAAGAATCTGGTGGGGTATGAAGTATGTCACTCACTCTCTGGCAAAAGAAAGGCCGATAAATTTACTTTCAGATAAAAAAATTTTCCACCAGCAGAAATTTCCAGGACAATTCTGGGTGATATTATGGTACTATACTGAAGGCACCATTCTGTACAGACATGCATGCTTAGAACTCACTATTTGATTATTTATCTTAGAATTATTTATATCTATATTTGGTATGCTGTGGTGATTTGAATAGGTATGACTCCCAGAGACTCCTGTTTAAATATTTCTTGGAGGAAATGTGTCTCTGTGGGGGTTGGCCTTGAGGTCTCCTATACCCAAACTATGCCCAGTGTGGCACACAGTCTCCTTCTGGCTGCCTTTGAATCACGATGTAGAATTCTTGACTCCTTCTCCAGAACCATATCTGCCTACACACTGTCACGATTCCCGCCATGATGATAATAGACTAAACCTCTGAAACTGTAAGCCATTCTCAACTAAATGTTGTCCTTTTAAAGAGTTGCCTTGGTCATGGTATCTCTTCACAGCAATGGAAACCCTAACTAAGACAAATGCAAATCCCTGGGCCTCACTCAGTATTCATTAGATCAAAAAAGTCAGATGGGAGCCTGGCATCTTGCATTTTAATAAACCAGCAGCATGGTTTCTGTGAAGTTTGAACGCCGTGGGTGGTGTGTGTGGGTGTGAGGCCTGGAGAATGTAGAGAAACTCAATATTCAGTGTCTCTGACAACCACACTTGGGTTCTCGGGCCTTGTGAAGAACACTGACCCTTGATTTGGTTCTTGGGTACAAACCTGCCACTTGTGCTTCCTGTGATGATACGGAAGGAACACTAATGAGCAAATATGACCGTAGCTGTGGGGTTTCTTTCATTTACTATAAATGTTTCAGAAGTGCGTGTTCTCTATCCTTGGACTTGTGCAATGTAGAGCGTGATGAGATGAATCTGTGTGTGTGTGTGTGTGTGTGTGTGTGTGTGTGTGTGGTGTTAACATGAATACTTTTTAAATTTGTATTTATTTATCTATTTATTTATTATTACTTGTATGTGTGTGGGCGTATGAGTACGTGCATACCAAAGTGTGCAGAAGTCAGAGGACTTGTAGGAACCAGTTTTTTGTTTGCATTATGGGTTCTAGGGATGACACTTCGGTCCTTAATCTCATTAGCTCTTGAATGACATCTTTGAAGGTAGGAGGACGTAGATTCCTATCTCCATATGACTTTTCTAACAGGTGAAAGCATTAACAAGGCAACCATCATCCATTACCATAGGGCTTGGTTGGAGACTGGATACTAGCTAGAAGTATTCTTTTTTTCTTTATAGCATAAGTAGAAAAGATACATTTAAGTGCTTTAAGCAGAAGGAGACATAAGGACATTAGCTACACAAATAGCTAAGTCAACTCTGAAATGCATGATAAGGTCAAAGGGTCATCCCTCTATCTAATAGGAGATTCCACACACTTGAAAGCTATAATAAAACAATCTGGTCCTTGCACAGCAGCAGCCAATTGATAGGTGATCCACAAGCAGGCATGGTATATGAGAATTTTATAGAACAATGAAGGACAGGGTTTTATTTTTCCTTTTAATGAACATCTGTTTATTTCTGTGTGTATGCCATGTGTATCAGTTATGCAAGGAGGACATCAGGTTCCCTGAAGCTGAAGTAAAATGTGTGTGTAAGCTACCTGAGGTAGGTGCTGGGAACTGAACTCAGGTCTTCTCAAAGCAGCAAGCACTCTGAACAAGTGTGCCATCTCTCTAGCTCCCAAGACAGACTGTTTTGTTTTTGAGACAGTTTCTTGCTATGTAGTCCTGGCTGTCCTGGAACTTATTGTGTAGACTAGGCTGATCTTGAACTCACAGAGATCACCCATCTCTGCTTCCCAAGTGCTGAGATTAAAAGCATGTACCACCTCTCCTGGCTCTGGGGACAGACTTCTTAAAGAGATGAATTTGAGGAGGAGGAGAAATGGCTTTCAGTATGGATGGAAAGATTCCTTTCTTGTGCCTTGCACAGAAACTCCACGTGTACTCAAGACATAAATGTAAGAATTAAAAGGACAACTCTCACAAGAGTTAGGAATTCCTTTATGACAGATGACTGGACACACTGAAAATAGGTGGATCATAAATGTGACAAATTCAAGTGCACCACATTAAGGATTTCTCCTAACAAAGGACAAATTGCAAAGTGGGCTAGCAGGTGTGATACTGAAAGTCTGTAATGAGCAAACAGACAAGAGTTCCCCAGAAAGGTAAAATCAGAGAAAATGTAAAGCAAAGAAGTAATTTCCCAATATGTAATTGCACAGAGACTTGCTGGCTGCTGAGAGTAAACATAGATGTCCATATCCATTAGTAAGCAGAGAGACGTAAATTCAGCAGATCCGGCCAGCTCTTTAGCTTGGTAAGGATGGCAAAACTTCACCCTGGGTGATGACTTAGTAAAGTGCTTGTTCTGAGTTTGAATCTCTGTGTGCATCTAAAAAGCTGAGAGTGCTGTTGGAGGCCATCTCTGACAGGTAAACTGAGGCAGGGCATGGTGTTCGTGATTGATCCCTCAGCAGACTTTTCTCTGAGGGAACAAAACTTGATTCTCTGGGGCTGGTGGAAAACGCTCTAGGGCTGGGGATAGAGGTGGGTAAAATAACACACACACACACACACACACACACACAAACACACACACACATTTACATGCACAGTTTTGGTGGATGGGGCAAAAATCTAGCAAGTTCATGTTTTCTCCCAGAGCTTATATATCCTAGCAAAATCTTTTAAGCAGTACACAAGTAACAATGTGGTTAAATTCTATTTTTCTTGGAGTGAACCATTACAATAACTATATGTAAGAAAAAAAATCATGTTACCCAGTACACTCCCATGATCAAATATTTTACATCTTATGGATTAAAGAACCAAATATTCCAAGAACCTACATACATTTGTAACTAATCAACTAGTTATTGATTACCAAAGTGTAAGCAAACAAGGTAATTTTCTCAGTCAGTTTCTCTTCCTGGCAGGCTGCATTTGTGGCTACACAGAACGTATCAATTATTTTATTGTTTATCTTAGAAAGTAAACTTATAAAAACCTTAAAAGAATCATAAATCTAAACTTTTACATAAAAAACAATCAGTCATTTTTTAAATCCTTGGGGCGCACATCTACTCATTAGCAATTTTTTTATTAAATTATATCAGGAAGCTGAGGGCAAAAATGGATACAAGAAATTAATCATCAGCTTGACCAGGCCAGCTTCAGCTAGAGAGGCACGGCAGCTAGTACTAGTCAGCTGCTGACCTTAAAGCATCCCTCATTCAATAATCAAACGTGTGCCTTTCTAAACTGTTCCCCAAGACTTTCTACACCAGAGCCACCAACAAAAACATCTTAACCTATCTTTAGTAACAATCTCCATCTCTGAGTTCTTCCTGAGGGTGGCGGTTGAATCATTAATCTGCTTCAGCAGCAACGCTTGGAAAAGATCAATCACTGATATTGTAAGTGCCGATGACACAGTGAGGGCTGGAACCCCTTAGAGTTTCCGTACAACTCATAGATTATGAAGAGCGTAAGACCATGAGGGCAACAAGCAGAGAGAAGTTCCACAACAGCATGAAGTCCTTGGGGCTCAGCCTCTCCGAGGACGGCACACCCATCGTGATTGTGCTAACTGACAGGCTGCATTCCGTGAGTTCGAAAGCTGTTTTGTGAAGTGGAAACTTCAGGGTTCTTTGGAAAGTCCGTTGTGTTGGATGGTGCTTTGCTGGGGCACACATGTGAAGGAGTGTTTTCCTGAGGTGGACACGGGTGTGAAAGGCTAAGACAGACTCGTGAAGGAACGTTTCACTGAAGCAGACACAGGAGAGGGGATGTTTTGCTAAAGCAAACACGTGAAAGGGAACATGATGAAGGATTCTTCGCTAACAACGCATATGTGTTGCTCCGCCTCACACTGCCTAGTCCAGCTGCATTTGTCAGGACTCCAGGGACTGAAGCTGATTGGATGCATGTGCTGAGGCAAGACACATGGAGGACACGTGATGTTTGGAGGGTATAAATAGGATTAGAAAGAGTGCGAGAGAGCTTGGCTTGCTGGTCCAGCCAGTTGTGAACGCTTATGGGTCTCTCCTCTTCACTGATCTTCACTTCACTGAGAAAGGCACAGCCAATGACTTCGGTTTTCTGTTGGTCCCTCCTGCTGACCTGAGTGGGGGGCCTGGCTGTCTCTGTTAGATTGAGCCACCACTGTTGCTAACCCAGTTCTATCAAACTGAACTGCTGGTGTATCCGTGAAGTATTTGGGAGTGGATTGAGCTGCCGCTGCTCACCTGTGAACTGAACTGCCGATTTCCAGACAACAAAGACGAGTGTTACTCCAAAGAACCATTTCTAAACAGTTTACTTCCCCCATGGCTTTACTTTTCCACTCTCTCTGGTGGGTGGTAGGTACAAGGGAGGTTGAAGTGTTTAAGAACTATCATTGAAAATAATGTTGGAAAACATTAAAGCTACAGTTTTGCTGTTTGTTTGTCTTGCACAGCCTCCAACAGAGCAGAGTGGTACACCCCTGCTATCCAAGCACAGAGAAGGTGGAGACAGGTGACTCCCAGAGCTTACTGTCCCATCCAGGGCCAGTGAGCACCAAATTCAGTGACAGACACTGCCTTGGGAAATAAGGTGAACAGACTGAAGAAAACAAGCACCATTAGCATCTGGCCTCCACACGTACCCATACACACGTGTGTGCACACACATGAGCACATACACAGTTCCTTACACACAAACACACACAAAGGCAAAAGCTTCAAGTTGAATGATAACTGATTTTGGCAAAACAGGTGACGAGACTGGAACCAGAGAGTCAGTTACTTCCCGGAGCCTAGGTGGCGTGGCCACTCTGTGAGAAAATGACCTCAGAGACTCAATTTTGTCATTTGTAAGAATCATTTTCTACAAAATTACACTGAAATAGTGGACATGAATCATTGTGTGGGGAAGTAAAGGGTTAAATTCCCCTAAGTCTACAGCTATCATTTCTGTCAGCCAATAATTGTAGCTGCTTATTTTCTCCATAAGTTGGGAGGATTTAAGGTGGGAGGAGTAAGGAGAGGAAGAGGAGGAGTAAGGAGAGGAAGAGGAGAAGGAAGAGGAGGAGGTAGGGAGAGAGGGAGGCACCATGGATGACCATGCATGTACTGAGAACAGTCCTGGGTAACAATTTATATCTAGGTTAGTTAATGGGTTATACCTCTAATTGTGTGGGCATCTTGATATTTGAGCATTACCAAACATATAAAACTATTAGATAATCTTTAAATATTAGAGTCTCATTTCTACCAGGTACCGCATGGATGGCAGGATGGTTTGGGCTCAGCCCAACCTTGTGGAGATAATGTGGAAGATTGGCAGAGCCATCTCCCACGCTGGCGTCTCGTGGGTGCAAGGGCTGGTGTTTCTGGCTGGCCATTTCTAGCTGTGGGGCAGCGCATGAGGCCACTTCCAGCTGTGAAGCACTTGACTTCAGGCCACAGCGCATGGCGACCTGAGCTAAGCAGAGCCGCTGCCACATAGATAATCAGCCTGTCCAGCGGCCTTTTTAAAATAATTACTTCAACAAATAATACATAGCCTGACTTCACAAATGTTTGTGTTTAAAGACACTTTATTTAATGCATACTGCCAGTTCACTGAACTTATGTCCAATAGTACTGTGACTCAAGCCTACAGAGGCAGAATGTGTGTTGCATAAGCCTGTGCAGGCTTCAGACTTGAGTCACAGTGCTAATGCCTTTGGATATTCTCAACAGGACAGCTACACTTGACTTGGGGGCCATTTTAAGTTGAAAAAAATAAAAAAAAATTATAGAAATGTGAAAAAAATGGCTAAATAGATCGCAAACGCCCATGTTGCCTCTTAGTCATTGGTCAGTGAACAGTTATGTACATACTTCCTACCTCTTGAGTATAGTAAATGCCAGTGCTATGAATTCAGATAAGCAAGTACCTCGGTGGGCTCTCGATTTCTGTTCCTTTCTGATTTACTTAGCATTGCTGGATCCTACAGTAAGTCTGTTCAGATTTGATAGTCCTGGCTGGTCTGGAACTCACTGTGTAAGCCAGGTTGGTCTCAGACTCACAGAGATCAACCTCCCTAACACCCCACTCCACCCTGAGTGCCTGGATTAAAGATATGTACCACTACACCCCAGCTTGGTTTAACTGGTTAAGGAACTGTCATGCTGCCTTCCAGACCAGCTCTACCACGTTACATCCCCTCCAACAGCTCTCAGACCTTCTGCTTTCTCCACATCCTGTCACAGTGTACATGTGGTGGTCAGAGAAGAACTGTAGTAGTCAGCTTCCCTCTCCCACCATGTGAGTCTTATGGATGGAACTTGGGGGCAAGTGTGGTTATGCAGAGTCATTTTGCTAGCCTACAAAATGTATTAGAGACAGGGTCTCTAGGTGTGTAGACCAGGCTAGCCCCAAACTCACAGAGAACCACCTGTCTCTGCCTCCTGAGTGCTGGGATTAAAGGTATGCACCAGCATGCTCAGCTACATATTTTTTTGTTTTTAAAGTAATCATCTTGATAGATGTTTGGTGATGGCTCACTATGGGTTTTTTGTTTGTTTATTTTTTTATGTTTATTTTATGTATATGAGTACACTGTAGCTGTCTTCAGACACACCAGAAGAGGGCATCAGATCCCATTACTGATGGTTGTGAGCCAACATGTGGTTGCTGGGAATTGAACTCAGAACTTCTGGAACAGCAGACAGTGCTCTTAATTGCTGAGCCATCTGACTAGCCCTCACTGTGGTTTTGATTTGCATTTTTCCCAGTGGTTAGAGATGTTGATCTCCTCTTGTGCTTGTTAGCCACTTGCATGTCTTATTCAAAGGACTGTCTGTCTGTTCAAGTCCTTTCCCCACAAATAGATTTCAATGTGAGGTTTAAGCATACTGCAGAGTGAATAAGGTTTAGATGGAAGGACGTGAATTCATGCATGTGCATGTGTGTGCATATGTTTATGTTTGTGTGCACATGTATGTACGTTTGTGTGTGTGTGCACACATCCATGTGCACATGTGTGTTTCTGGAATCACTGAGCTATATCTGTCATTCCTCTCACTTTTTAATTGATCTGTTTGCATTTTTGTTGTCAAGCAAGAATTCTTTGTATATGTTATTTGATATCAATGCCTTTGCTATCAGATATGAAATTGGCAAATATCTCCTCCCATTCTGTGATGGGCTTCACCCTACTGATAGTATTCTTTGGCATAAAAGTTGAAAACAATTTTTTTAAGAGGTGAAATACAAAGAGACTGTGCCAATTAGCAGATGTGTCTGTGGGTAAAATGTATTATTGCTGCTTATGTGGTTACTGTTTCATCTCTACTTGTGATAAATATTTAAAAGAATCCCCAAGAAGATAGGGGGTGGAGGTAAAACTACCCTGAACTGCATTAGCACACCAACCCACTTTCTGTGTGACTGGTCCTTTGTGTGGTCTAGAAGAGGCTTAAAGATGAACAGATGTCTGGGGAGTGGAGGCGAAAGCTTTCACTGAAAACTGACATTGGTGCCCAGAGACATTCTGAGTCCAGAATTCTTGCAGGATGCAGGTTAACATGCTGGGGATAGTGTTAGAATTGCTCATTGGTTGGAAATGGGGCAGAGACAGTGAAATTTCCTCTCCACATCTTTAGGCTAAATTCTAATCGGAACTCTGGGCTAGGTTACCTGTCTTTTTTGAACTGCATTAGCACAGATTGAGGTCCTACTGGAATCTAGACATCACTGTCAAAGAGTGAAGACGAGGCATGCTGGAAAGTGGGTACAGTTTAGATGGAAAGACATGTCTTCCAATCCCTGTTTTCCAGCGTCAGTAAACAAAGCTTGACTTGGCTTCATGAAGGCTTTTGTAGTAAACTCTCAGGCCGTGACTCTCAGCATTCCTAATGTTGCGATCCTTTGATACAGTTCCTCTTCTGCGTGATCCCCAACCATGTTGTTTGTGTTGCTACTTAGTAATCATTGTTAGCTTTTCCTCTAGGCTCCGCCCAGCAGGTAGCAACACCCAGGTAGGAGCCTGGTTCAACAATACTGCTCCCACTTTCCCTCCTCTTCCTCTCTCTCCCTCCCCTCATCTTCTTTTGTCTGTCCCTCCCTCCCCATGCGTTCCCAGCTGGCCTCTTCCCTTCTTTCTTTCCAAATAAACTTCATTTTATACTAGAGCCATTGTTTGTCTGATGCCTCGTGCTCCGGTTAGGGCTGTGCCTTGGCAAGGGCCTACTAGTCACCCCCCTACTTCCGCATCACGCTGCTGCATTACAAAACATATCAACTGTGATTTGCTATTGTTGAGAACCATAATGCAAACATTTTTGAGACAGAAGTTTGCCAAAGGGGTCATGAGAACTGCTGTGGTCTAGTGGTCCCAGACTCCTGAAAGTAGCATCCCAGGACTAACCAATTCCTGAGTTGCATCATTATTGAGCTCTGTCCCAGTCAGTTTTTTGTTATTGTGACAAATACACCAGGACCAAAAGCAACTTGCGGAGGAAAGAATTTATTTGGCTTAGTTTACATTGAGGGAATCCAAGGTAGAGACAGGGGGAAGGAACCTGGAGGCAGGAACTGAAACAGGGGAATCATGGATCACGGAGGGCAATCATTACTGGCTCTCTTCTGTCTTGCAGGAGCCACCTTTACAGCCTCGGCCCACCTGCTCTGGAATGGCATTACTCTCCGAGGGCTGGACTCAAGAAAATGTCCTGCAGGCATGCCCACAGGCAAACTAATGAGGGAAGTCTTCAATTGAGATCCCCTCTTCATGGCTGTGTTGAAGTTTGTGTCAAGCTACACTGAGTTTTACATGATGATGGCTCAAGATTTGATTGGGAGAAACTCCAGATATTAGAATGAGATTACATGTGAAAAACTGGCTAAGAGAATATCCAGCATTTAGGACTCTCACCTCTTACCACTTAAATACTTTGTACATTTTTGTCAGCACTTAGGTTCCCCCATCTCTTACCACCTAAATACTTGTACACTTTTATTCAGTCCCTGGATGAATGGAACAAGTATTTAGAAAGAAACTTCCCCAGGCAGAAAGACGACTCAGTGGTTAGGAACACTGGAGGTTCTTCCACAGAATCTGAGTTCAATTCCCAGCATCCATTTGGCAGCTCACAACTGACCATAACTCCAGTTCCAGGAGCTCTGCACCTTCATAGACATACATGGGGAAGGAAACTGCCCAACTGGGTTATGCCGAGACTCCCTCGCTGAGTGTTAGTGGACTGAGGAATGTGCTCCGCTCCTGTGACTCCAGGAGGGTCTGGTGAACAGAGGTGTGTCCCCTCTGGGATTGTCGTGAGAATACTGGAGGTGACTGTAATGCCGGGGCATCTAAGTGAGCCCGAACTTCCCACTGTTCCCTTGAGAGGTGTTTTTAAGTGGTAGCTTCAGCAAAGAGGGCAAGAGTGAGTCACAGCTATGTGTCAGAAACACTGGGGATTTTCAGAAAAATCAACAGTAGATCCAAAAGAAAAGAATTACTTGGCAAGCAAATACTAAAGTCTCTGAGATGAAAATTTTTGGAATTCATGGTACTGTGGCTCCCCCCACTCCCCTCCCCAGTTATACTCACTGTCTTATAAAATTTAAGAGTGACTGTTTAAAAGTAGAACAAGAATGTTATCCGTTTACTTTCTAGAGTAAGAAAATTTACAGCAGAGGAAGACATGTTGTGTGCATTAGTGTTCTGATTATTTAGCTGTATGAATTTGCCACGATTTTCTCTCTATTATTGGTGATGTTTATGAGGGAAAGTTCCGTTTACTCCATTATGGGTAAATTTAGGGCTTTCCAATACTCTTTGGATCCTGGTGACACATCACTTTAGTGATGGCTGCCTTGACGTCTTTGTTCCTCAGGGTGTAGATGAGAGGGTTGAGAACAGGTGTGAGAATGGCATAGACCACGTTCCCCATGATGTGGAAGTCCAGGGGAAGGTCAGCCCTGTAGGCCACATAGGCTATGGCAATGGATGAGTAGTAGGTGCCCACCACCAGGAGGTGGGAGCTGCAGGTGGAGAAGGCTTTGGAACGCCCTTCCTTGGAGTTGATCCGAAGCACTGACATCAGGATTCTCACATAGGAGAGAAGCACCAGGAGGAGGGGGAGGAAGGACACCACCATGGCAATGCAGAAGCCCATGAGCGTCTGGGGACTGGTGTCTGAGCAGGAGGCCTGGACCACGGCCAGGTGGTCACAGAAGCAGTGGTAGATGTAGGCAATGTTGTTAAATGCCATCTGGGACGTCTGTACCACTGCAGGGATGGGCAGGAGGAGGGCGGTGATCCAGGCACTGGCTGCCAGTGCAGTGTTTGTCTGTGGGGTCATGTGGACGGGGTAGTGCAGAGGGCGGCAGATAGCCACATAGCGGTCATAGGCCATGACCACCAGGATGAAGGCTTCTGAGCAGGAGAAGCTGTGGAACAGATACATCTGCAGGAAGCAGGCAGGGAAACTGAGGAAGCGGTCTCCCAGCAGGAGTAGGGACAGCATCTTCGGGACAGTGGTTGTGGTGAAGAGGATGTCTAGAGCTGAGAGGTTGATTAGGAAGAAGTACATGGGCTTGTGGAGGCTGGGCTCGGCCACCACAGCCACCAGGATCAGGGTGTTCCCCACCAGGATGAGCAGGTAGAGGAGGAGAAAGATAAAGAAGACAGGAAGGAAGAGGGATTTTTGCAGAGAGGGGATGCCTGTAAGGTAGAAGCTGGTCTGAGAGTTCCCTGATCCATTACAAGCTATGTTCTCCATGGTGGGTTAAAGCCGGATGCTCAGGAGGTTTCCACGCCAATCTGTAAACAGAAGGACCCAAGGTTCTGAGATGAGAATTACAGAATGGCCATTGTCTGATTGAGAGAAACAATTCATCTACTGTTAATTCTAGAGGAAGCACATGGGCTCTGCCTTGTGCCAGATTCCGCAACCTATGCCAGAACTCCATCTTTCCTTTAAAATCAAGGATGGATAAAGCACTTGCAACATAAACCCTATAGAAAAAAATAAAGCACACGTAATGGAAAAGCCAGTGAGGTACCTGTAATATAAAAACTATGTGTCATTCACTGAGTTCACATAGATGTGTTGATCAGGAGAGAGGCTTTAACCTCCTAGGACTGAAAGACTCCTGGTAAGGAAAGACATGAAGGAAACAGTGACATCATTATGCAATTGCAGTTGTGCTGAGCACTATGGATGAACTGGGCTCTCCTTTCCATGTCCCTCAAGATTCTTTCAGGAATATCGAATCTCTCCAGTCAATTAACTCATCTACTTTTTACTTGAGATGTGTTTCAGGGTTTTATTGTTTGTTTTTGGTACCTTTGTGGCCCTGCAGTTGGGGAGGGTGGATGTCTCTTTATGGAAACACCCTGTCTTCCCAGTGTAACTATTAACCCACCACTGACTCCCTGCTCTCTTGTTTGCTCAGTCCTGCTGTCTCCTTCTAAGTTGACAAATCTGTCTCCCACCCACCCCCTCTCATTGTGAGGGTCTCTGTCATTTTAAGAAAAGGTGGTGACATTGATAGTTTTAGGTGTTCTGTCAAGTCAGGGAACCTGATAATTCTTCTCTGGTGATTCTGTAAGACAGAATCCATGGCAGTCTCTCTGCAGGACCACTGACTTCTTCTCCCCAGCCCAGATGGTACCCTGGTTAATCATTGTATGGCCATCACTCAGCAGGCCTCTCTGATCTCTGCTCAGAAGGTGCCATGATGTCCTGGGGGAGAAGGGAAAGGGGCGATTTGTAGAGGACTTGAGAGATGCTTGAAGTATCGGTTTCTACAGAAATGAACTCTCAGAAGAATCAAAATGGAACGTTTCAACCCACAGATACAGGGACTTAAGCAAAAGACAAATACTGTTTTAAACTCAGCCTTAGGCTTGTCCCTTGGACCATTGGAGGCAAGGGTCTTCTGACATTGATAATATTGCGTCTTTACTCTTAGGGAGCCCATGATTTTTATTTTCCCATTTTCTAACAAAACATTTCTCATACACAAACAATTATATAATGTTAAGAGTTCTTTTCCAGTCATGCCATCCCTGTAGGCCAGAGACATTGCACAGGAGGAAGGGGGCTTTCCCAGGCACCACACCAGCTGGCTGAAATGCCAGGAAAACTGTGCTGAGTCTCTGCTTTCTGGGGCATGGCTCTTTCTCCTTTCTATCTTTCCTGAAGAATCCATCTTTCCTGAAAAACCCAGACATCAAGTTTCCAAGCCAAAAATATTTGGGCAGAGGTTTCGACTTCCCCTTTTCTCAGTTGATAATATTAGAAAAGACTAAATTGCAAATATTTTTCTGAGGCTCAATATGGTAGACTTTAAATTGGTGTCTGGCAATACAAACACCTCCTTGACAATATGTCCTTGACTTTACAAAAGAGTATGCCAATTGGTTCCAAATTGAGACTCCATGAATCAGACCCTCACATGCCAATAGTTTCAGTAGTCTGGTTGCTTCACACCCTCAGGGACACCACCTGCCCTACCTGGACATTGCAGCTCCCAGTCAATCAGGGGCTGTCTGTTTTCCCAGGATCAGACTGAGCTTGAGAGTGAGGGGTTATGTTGGAGGAATGAACCCGAGAAGGACACACACAGAGGTGCCCCAGCTGCCCCTGCTTCTCTCTCCTCTGCCCACTATTCACTGACAGAGACATGGATGCTGAGATCCTGGTGGAGAGCTAGCTTGTGGATTTTGCCTGTTGTGTGGTACTGTACTGTCTAATAGGCAGTCCAGTCTTGGGCTACCATCAAAGCAGGGGCACCACAGCTTCTCAATTTCTTAGAGAGTTTGATATCTGGTGCCAACCAGCTCATCATAGGAAATACCAACATCCCTTAGGCTTACTTCATTTTCTAAGTTGGGGTTGTTTTATCCTGAATTATAGTCTGTGTCTAAGTAATGCAGTCCATGCTTAGGACCAAAAGGCCCAGCCATAGGGAATCTTCTAGCACCAGCTCTACCCCTGGTAGAGTGAGAAGGGCAGATGCATGAGTTACCTGAATGTTCAACCTGCCCTTGAAATCCATCATCTCCCATCACAGAGCCCTCCTTGCCAGTTATGCTTCTTAAAACTGAAGAACCTGGGCTGACAAGATGGTGTGGTAGATGAAAGCTCTTGCTGCCTGAGTCTGGAAACCTTAGTTTGATCCCTGAATCTACAGTGGAAACCCTGAATCCCAAAAGTGGTCCTCTGACATTCACACTTGTGCTGGGGCACAGGTTTGCATGAACTCTGAAACACATCACACACATTCACACATTCGCACATATATACACAAATGCATGCACACACAAATACACACACACTCACTCATGTATACACACACATATATATACTCTCTCACACACACGCACCTGTACACATACACACACTCATGTGCATGCACACACATATACACACTCACACACATTCTTGCACACACATACACAATACTTACACTCACACACATACACACTTTCACATAGATACTCACACACATAAATGCATACACACTACTAAGTCAAGTGAAAATGGAGCATATATACAAAAGAGGAAATTAATTAAGGTTAAAAGAAGGACAGGCTCTTGTCCAAGGCCAGAGCATGAGGAGTAAGAGTAGAGGTTGCTCCTAGAGCCAGCCTAGCTGAAAGGTCTAAGCTCTACCCTTTAACCAAGAGCTCAGATGCTAGACCAGCCCTTATTCTTTCTTGCTGTGACCTTCATCACTGTTTATCTCATCTGTACAGCGAGGGTGCTGGTGGATAGATCTCTGAAGGATTTACAGTTCAATGAACTGCCTTCTGAGTGTCCCCCGTGTGTTTGTCAGAGTGAGGGATGAAAAGACATACGTCACATGACCCGTGCTCTAAGAGGAAGAGAGTCTTCACCACAAAGCCACACTCTTTGTCTTCACAATGCCACATCCACTGTATCAGGCAAGTCTGTGAACTTGGGAGATGACAAGATACAATTGCTTGCTCAACACTAGCTCTGTGACCTTCATAGAGCCACTTCTTTTGGTTCCTGTCTGTGACCTTGTAAGCTTCCTTTGGATAGTTAGTACTTACATGTTTTCACAAAATCTGGACCTCATAAGAACTCAGTTTGCTGCCTTTTTCCGTGGTTCTGGCTCTCCTTATCCTTAGCCTTATGTAGGAAAACCCAGGCCTCGATGGTTTGCCCTCTGCTGTTGGCAGACCTCTTTCTCTTCACCTATCAATGGACCTAACCCAAGGTCTCAGACCTAGTGTGTGTGCAATTATTTTGGAGCCTGAGGACTTGACTCTGTTTACATCCATGGCCCCTGTTCTTCTCTTTATCATGGCTTTCTCTGCCTCTATCTATCCCCTCCATCTCCTGCAGGACTCACCTGTTGGGTCTGCTTCCCTCTGCTGTCATCAATGTCTCTCCACACCAGGCTTTGGTGGAAGCAGCAGGCTGGGCTGAGCTATAGCCCATTAAACCCTCAGCTCTCTCCTTTCAACCAGGTCTCTTGGGTACTCTCCTTTAAGATGCATCTCCCACAGCTCCACCGCAGCATCCCCAGGGATCACTTCCTGGTGTCTCCTGCCTACATCATGTGTATGATGGAAGTAGGCTTTGTCCTTAGACTTTGTTGCTAATAAGATCATCATTAACAGTACTCAAGGGCATAGAATTTTACATTCATGGTGAAACTTTTGTTCTTGTTATCCTGTCTCACCCTCAAAACAGAGGAGACAGGAAGTAAGAGCAGGAAACGGTCAGAAGTCTAAAAGAAGGACAGTGAAGTGTGTGGGGGGACAGTAAGGGTGGGGGGAGTGATATGACTTGCCTGTTTTAACAGGGATGGCTGGAGGCAGTTAGTTTCCTGACTCAGAGATCTATATTCTTCCTAGGCAGTAGACCACTGTAGCAGGATTGCATACTGCTAGAGGAAGACCTGGTACTTTAAATATTAAACAACCTCCTGCCTTGGCTTGCTGGATTCTGCTAACTTTCAGTGTTGCTTCTGGAATGCTGATAATGCCTTTCTGAGACACCTCTGGTACCAGGAATAGTTCTCCTTGCTCTCACCACATGGCCACAAGTGTGTGTCCTCTCTGTGACCAAATACATTAGCAGTACCCTTCTTTGCCTGTTGAATCTGTGGTAGAAGGATCTCCAAAATTTTAGGTGGTAATTTCAGCTTCCAGGCTGGTGAATCATTTGAGTCCTGGTAGATGTATTCTATTCTTGTTTGTTTTTAACCTTTTATTGGACCTTTGTGAATTTCACATCATGCATCCCAATTGCACTCATCTCCCTGTCTCTTTGTATCCCCCCTGCAACTCCATAAAAACAAAGCAAGCAAACAAACAAAACAACAACATCTCACTGTGGGAGCTGTGGTGTGTCCCAGTGTGTCCCACACTATACCCTTTTGTTCATGCAACTTCACTTGCAAATGTTCATTGCAATGAGCCATAGGTCTGGTTTGAGGCCCCTGGCATCAGCTATACTATCAATAATGGATCCTCCCCAGGACTCCTCTCAGATATCCTGATGTTGCCCTGTGTTGCAGCTTTGAATCTATAGAACTGTCCCCTTCACATGGTCCAGCAGTTCATAAAAGAGGTGGAGGTTGGGGTGTAGTAGTAGCTGAGTTGGTCAGCCTGGCAGCTCTCCTGCACCCATGCCACCAGGGCCAGCTCTCCATCACTGCCCCAGCTAGCCCACCCAGTACCATAGCCATCAAGGGGCAAGGCTCTCTCCCCATGCCCATGCCACCAGAGCCAGCTGTATTGCATTGCCCAGGTAAAATGCAGGCATGGCCCACTCTCTTGAGTGTTGCAGCAGGTGAGGGACAGGGCCAGCTCTCCTGCTCTCATGACCCTGGGGCCAGCTCTCCTGCCTGCTGCAGTTGGCAAGGGACTGTAGTGGTGGTTGAGGATCTCTCATGTGCCCATGTCACCTCATGAAAATGTATTCTACTCTAAAGAATGAAAATGACCAGCCAAGAGATCCCAACATTGAGAAGAAGAATCAAATGTTTGGAATAGGTTCTCAGGTTTAGTGAGAAGAGATGCCTATATTTCTGTCCTTATTTCCCAGACCCGTGTGCTATGTCTATGATACACTTGAACTATGTAGACTGCCCTCCATAGTGGCTGCTGGCTAAGTATGTATATTCTAACTTGTCAGGTAGCATCCTATGCCCTGCCAGCTGCTGTTACCCAGCCTGTACCTGAACTGAACCTTCGGCTATCCCTTTATTTACCCTTTTTTTTTTTTTTTTGCTTCTGAGTGATGTCAAATATTTCAAGACCTGTGGTTACTATGGGCACAGGACTGTTGTATTTCTTTTACTCCATTGAGTTCCTAGGTCAAAGGCAAGTCCTTATAGAATATTATCGTGATTAATAAGGTGCTATAGTTTGAATCTAAAATGTCTCTGGAGGAGTCATGTGCTAAAGGCTTGGTTCCCAGCTTGACAGGCTTTGGGGGAAATGACTGGATTGTGGGGGTCTCACTTCATTAGTGGATTAGTCCACTGACTCAATCATAATTTGGTGGCCTTGCTGGGAGGTTATGGAAACTGGGAGGTCTGAGCTAGTTACAGGAAGTAAGTCATTAATGGCATGCTCTTAAAGGGTCTATTTTTTGACCATACTTTGCTTTCGTAGATGCCATAAGGTGAACAGTTGCTATCGAATGCCCCTTCTCTGGTGTTCTGCTTTAGTACAGGCTCATAGAGATGGGATCAAGCAGCCCTGGGCTGAAACCTTGACACTGTGGCCACAACCTTTTCTCTTCACCACAGCTGCTATTTTGCTGCAGTGATAGACTAACATCAACCAACTAAAATGGCTAACTGCATATTTTTTCTTTTACTGTTATAAAATATAATGAGCAAAACTAACTTAAGAAAGCATTTATTTTGTCTTACAGTTTCACATAGCTAGGTGTCTATAATAGCAGGGAAAATATGGCGGTAGAAGTAAGAAGCCAAGATCATATTTTAACCACACACAGGAAACAAAGAAAACAAGCAGAAAGCAAGGTGAGGCTAAAACTCTCAAAGCCAGCCACCCAACCCCAGTAGCATTTCCTCCAGCAAGATTCCATGTCCTAAAAGTCCTACAACCTCCCCAAACAACATGACCAACAGGACACCAAATATTTAAATACATGAACCTATTGGGGACATTTCTAATTCAAACTACAACACATATAATGCATTTATCAAACATATAGAAAGTGTCACTGGCAAATGCATTGTGAATAAAAGGAGCAAATTCATATTCAGAATATACTTTTATTTTGTTAAAGAAACATTGTCCCAGGATGATCAAAGAGACCCAGTGTCATCCACAGCTGGATTCCTTGACCAGTGGGGTCCTTCACATCAGGAGCTTAGTGTTGGTCCTTGTTGCTGATATCTTGGGATCTTAGCAGAAGACGAGACTTATCAGCCTCAATAAACTTGCCGTCAGTCTCCACTGATGGCATTGTAGTCTCTCTCCCTTTCATGACTCTTTGGAACAAACACTGGGGTGTTCACAGACTCTGACTGACCATGTGATTTTTCTGACTCTTACCCATTCTGGAGAGCTTGGCTATCATGGATGTACTCTGGTAAACAGTCACACTGAGTGCAGATCTCTTCACAATGTGTGTCCATTTTAGAGAGCTACCACCTTAACTGCTGTCTAGACTTCCTCTTCACTATGCCCTTAGACTGGCATAGACAAATAGCTCTTTTGATTTTACTTTCTTGGTGAGATGAACTTGTGTGAAAAGCAGACATTACTGTAAGTTCTGCCCATTGGTAACACTCATTTAGCTTGCTGGTCTCCTTGAGGGCCCTTAGTGATACCCCAGTCTTGGCTGGTCCTAGCATATTTTAGAGAACTATTTGCTGTTTTAGGCTTGAACTTTTTTATTCCTTAGGGAATTAATTATAAGGAATAAAGAATTTCTCAGGAGACCATAGTTAAGAGCTGATGGAAACATGTGGATGTCATGGGACTCTGGATTTATTTGAACTGCCTGCTCATGCGAGTTGTTTGTGTCTTCCACTGACATGGTCATTTAAGCTCAACATGACACCTATTACTTCTACTTGATGATGGGATGTTTTTACACAGGTCCTGGTTTACCTTTGTACATTCAAATAATGATGGAAAACTTTTATGTGTGTCCAGTTTTAGATATTGTGTGTTCTGTAACATCCAGCTCCTAAAGAACCAGGGACTCATGTTCATAGTGTTCCCCAGTCAGGAATTCATTCTGGCCAGGACCAGGAAATACCACTCAAAACAAGAAAAGTGATCTAGAGGGAAAATTAGCCATCTCTAAAATCCTAGGTGCTGTGATTCATCTATTAATAATGCATGTTACCTAAAAAGAATTTTGAAGTTTGAGGTATAAAAGAGGAGTTCGTTTGATTTTGACGTGACTTATTTTTTTCTTTGTATGAAGGTATGTTTCTATATTTTAAATTGTTAATTCTGTATCAGCAAAGAGATACATATTGGCAGGATTTGGGTGTTCTCATTTCTATCGCCTATTACCTGGGTTTTTTATTTTGTAAATTTTTTCACCTGCCTAAAGGCAATCTATAGATGTATCAGAACTTGTCTCATGCTGATTGGTTGTAATAAAGATCTGACAATCGATAACTGGAGCAGGAAGTACTAGGATAGAACTTCTGGACAGAGGAGGATGGAAGAAGAAGAAAACAAAAGCAAAAGAATTGAGAGTGGATATGAGAGAACAGACACAGAAGGAAGTGGAGCAGATAAAGGTATAGAACTAGCCATGAGGCAGGTCCATAGGCTAGATAGTTGCCATTGGGTTAAGTTTAAATGGCAGCTGAGAGACTGTCCCAGCAAAGAGCCCTGTGACTTATTTATACTGCTGGAGGGTTTAAGAAAATCCCACAAATTTTGGCGCCCAACATGGGGCCCAGAATCCAAGCTTAGACACTAGATTCATTCTTAAGTCAAAAGTTCTGGCACACTGCTCTGTGAGTGGCAGGTGGCAGAAATCTCAAAGAAGCTGAGAGGCAGCAACAGTGGTGGCAATGGCAGCAGGTGGTGCCTGTGGATGACCAGAGCCATAAGCAACTGGCACAGCAGGCAGGTGCTGGAGTGCAGTGTATGTATGGTGCCTGGAAGTGGGTGGAAGGTAAGGCTGGTGGAGAAGACAGGAGTCACATACTCTACTGTGTGACCTGGATCAGTACAAGGGAATACAGCAGAAGAGGAGCTGCAGCATTCAGGAAGCTGAGGCCCAGAAATCCTGAGCAAAGTCGGAAGCTGAAGACCTTGAGATGGTAACATATGCATGGAACAGGCCACGCAGAAGACAGCATTTAGGGAAACTTAGATAAAGAAATAAATATGGGCCCCTCTCCAGATCTCTGTGACTGGAACAGACACCCAGTGGGTCTGTACCCATGTGAAAACCGTATCCTGAGACATCCCAGAGAGGCCACTGACCTCAGAGAGGCAGGTAAGATCATTTGCGCACCACCCTATGCCCCAGAGCCACAGCTGGGATCAGGAAGCTCGCAGGACCCCCCAGGCACCCAAACCCTGTCCCTGCGCAATACCACTCCCCTTTTACCCCTCCTCAAATCCCTGTGGCTGGAGCAGACACCCAGCTGGTCTGCTCCTGTGTGGAAAACCATATCCTGAGACATCCTAGAAAGGCCACTGACCTTAGAACAGAGGATACCATACCCTGAGATGTCCTAGAGGAGCCAAAGAACTCAGAGCAGCAAACACCATATCCTGAGACATTCTAGAGGAGTCACTGCACTCAGAGCAGGGAACACCTAGCTGGTCTGCTCTCATGAAGACACCTTATCCTGAGACACCCTAGAGAAGACACCGCACTCAGAGCATCTGAAGCTCAGGATCACAGGATCACAGAGACATCTGGATCCTGAAGAGTTCTGACACAAGCAAGATAAATGGAAAGACAGGTTCCAGTCAGAACCAGTGAGTGCAGGTAGCACTAGAGTTAACCAAAAGGCTAAAGGCAAGTGCAAGAACATAAACAACAGAAACCAAAGTTACTTGGCATCACCAGAACCCAGTTCTCCTACCATACCAAGCCCTGAACACCACATCACACCAGAAAAGCAGGATTCAGAATTAAAATCACTTCTCATGATGATGTTAGAGGACTTTAAGAAGGTCATAAATAGCACTCTAAAAGAATTTGAGGAGAACACAGGTAAACAGGTAGAAACCCTTAAAGAGGAAACACAAAAATCCCTTAAAGAATTGCAAAAAAACCACAACCAAACAGGTGAAGGAATTAAACAAAACTGTCCAGGATCTAAAAATGGAAGTAGAAACAATAAAGAAATCTCAAAGGGAGACTACCCTGGAGATAGAAAACCTAAGAAAAAGACCAGGAGTCAAAGACGCAAGCATCAACAACAGAATACAAGAGATAGAAGAGAGAATCTCATGTGCAGAAGATACCATGGAAAACATTGACACAACTGTCAAAGAAAATGCGAAATGCAAAAAGTTCCTAACCCAAAACATCCAGGAAATCCAGGACACAACGGGAAGGCTAAACTTAAGGATAATAGGTATAGATGAGAGCGAAGATTCCCAATTTAAAGGGCCAGTAAATATCTTCAACAAAATTATAGAGGAAAACTTCCCTAACCTAAAGAAAGAGATGTCCTTAAATATACAAGAAGCCTACAGAACCCCAAATAGACTAGACCAGAAAAGAAATACCTATCACATAATAATCAAAACATCAAATATATAAAACAAAGAAAAAATACTAAAAGCAGTAAGGAAAAAAGGTAAAGTAACATATAAAGGCAGACCTATAAGAATTACACCAGACTTCTCACCAGAGACTATGAAAGCCAGAAGATCCTGGACTGATATCATACAGACCCTAAGAGAACACAAATGCCAACCCAGACTACTATACCCAACAAAACTCTCAATCACTATTGATGGAGAAACCAACATATTCCATGACAAAACCAAATTTACACAATATTATCTCACAAATTCAGCACTTCAAAGGATAATTGATGGAAAACTCCAACACAAGGAGGGAAATTACAACGTAGAAAAAACAAGAAAGTAGTCTTCCAACAACCCCAAAAGAAGATAGTTACACAAACATAATTCCACCTCTAATAACAAAAGTGACAGGAAGCAACAATCATTTTTCCTTAATATCAATGAACTCAATTCTCCAATAAAAAGAAATAGACTAGCAGACTGGATACATAAACAAGACCCAGAATTTTGCTGCATACAGGAAACATACCTCTGTGACAAAGACAGACACTACCACAGAGTAAAAGGATGGAAAACAATCTTCCAAGCAAATGGTCCCAAGAAACAAGCTGGAGTAGCAATTCTAATATCAAATAAAATTGATTTTCAACCAAATGTAATCGAAAAAAGGAAGGACACTTCACACTCATCAAAGGAAAAATGTACCAAGATGAACTCTCAATTCTGAACATCTATGCCCCAAATGCAAGGACACCCACATAAATAAAAGAAACTTTACTATAGCTCAAAGCATACATTACACCTCACACAATAATAGTGGGGGATTTCAACACCTTACTCAGCAATAGACCAATCATGGAAACAGAAACTAAACCCAGACACAATGAAACTAACAGAAGTTATGAACCAAATGGATTTAACTGATATATATATATATATATAAACACTTCACCCTAAAACAAAAGAATATACTTTTTATCAGCACCTCATGGTACCTTCTCCAAAATAGACCATACAATTGGTCACAAAACAGGCCTCCATAGATACAAAAAGATTGAAATAATCCCTTGCACCCTGTCAGACCACCATGGACTAAGGCTGGTCTTTAATAATGACAAAAACAATGATAAGCTCACATACACATGGAAACTGAACAATGCTCTACTCAAGGATGACTTGGTCAAGGAAGAAATAAAGAAAGAAATTAAAGACTTTTTAGAATTTAATAAAAACTTGTGGGACTCCATGAAAGCAGTACTAAGAAAACTCATAGTTCTAAATACCTACAAAAAGAAACCGGAGAGAGCATACACTAACAACTTGACAGCACACCTGAAAGCATTAGAACAAAAAGAAGTAAATATACCCAAGAGGAGTAGACGACAGGAAATAATCAAACTCAGGGCTGAAATCAACCAAGTAGAAACAGAAAGAACTATACAAAATATCAACAAAACCAGGAGCTGGTTCTTTGAGAAAATCAACAAGATAGATAAACCCTTAGCCAGACTAAAAAAAAAGGGGGGGAGCACAGAGACAGTACCCAAATTAATAAAATCAGAACTGAAAAGAGAGACATAACAATGGAAATTGAGTAAATTAAAAAAATCATCAGATCCTACTACAAAGGCCTATACTCAACAAAATTGGAAAATCTGGATGAAATAGACAATTTTCTAGACAAATACCAGATACCAAAATTAAATCAGGAGCAGATAAACCATCTAAACAGTCCTATAAACCCTAAAGAAATAGAAGCAGTCATTAAAAGTCTCCCCACCAAAAGAAGTCCGGGACCAGATGGTTTTAGTGCAGAATTCTATCAGACCTTCAAGGAAGACCTAATACCAATTCTCTTCAAACAATTCCACAGAATAGAAACAGAAGGAACACTACCCAATTTGTTCTATGAAGCTATAATTATGCTCATACCTAAACCAAACAAAAACACAACAAAGAAAGAGAACTACAGACCAATTTCTCTTATGAATATTGATGCAAAAATACTCAATAAAATTCTCGCAAACCAAATCCAACAACACATCAAAACAATCATCCATCATGATCAAGTAGGCATTATCCCAGGAATGCACAGATGGTTCAATATTCAGAAATCCATCAATGTAATCCACTACATAAATAAACTCAAAGAAAAAAAAACACATGATCATCTCACTAGATGCTGAAAAAGCATTTGACAAAATTCAACATCCCTTCATAGGAAAAGTAATGGAAAGATAAGGAATTCAAGGCCTATATCTAAACATAGTAAAAGCAATATATAACAAGCTAGTAGCCAACATCAAACTAAATGGAGAGAAACTTGAAGCAATCCTGCTAAGATCAGGGACTAGACAAGGCTATCCACTCTCACCCTACCTATTCAATATAGTACTGGAAGTCCTAGCCAGAGCAATTAGACAACAAAAGGAAGTCAAAAGGATACGAATAGGAAAGGAAGAAGTCAAATTTCACTATTTGCAGTTGATATGATAGTATACTTAAGTTACCCTACAACTTCCACCAGAGAACTCCTAAACCTGATAAATGATTTCAGTAAAGTTGCTGGATATAAAACCAACTCAAACAAATCAGTAGCCTTCCTCTACTCAAAGGATAAACAGGCTGAGAAAGAAAGTAGGGAAATGACACCCTTCACAATGGTCACAAACAATATAAAATACCTTGGAGTGAATCTAACCAAGCAAGTGAAAGATCTGTAAGACAAGAACTTCAAGTCTCTGAAGAAAGAAATCGAAGAAGATCTCAGAAGATGGAAAGATCTCCCATGCTCCTGGATTGGCAGCATTAACTTAGTAAAAATGGCCATCTTGACAAAAGCAATCTACAGATTCAATGCAATCCCCATCAAAATTCCAAATCAATTCTTCATAGAGATAGAAAGAGCAATTTGCAAATTCATTTGGAATAACAAAAACCCAGGATAGCGAGAACTATTCTCAACAATAAAAGAACTTCTGGGGGAATCACCATCCCTGACCTCAAACTGTACTACAGAGCAGTAGTGATAAAAACTGCATGGTATTAGTACAGAGACAGGCAGGAAGATCAGTGGAATAGAATTGAAGATCCAGAAATGAACCTACACACCTATGGTCACTTGATCTTTGACAAAGGAGCTAAAACCATCTAGTGAAAAAAAGGACAGCATTTTCAACACATGGTGCTGGCTCAACTGGAGGTCAGCATGTAGAAGAATGCAAATTCATCCATTCTTATCCCCTTGTACAAACCTTAAGTTCAAGTGGACAAAGTACCTTCACATAAAACCAGATACACTGAAACTAATAGAAAAGAAGGTGGGGAAGACCCTCGAATATCTAGGCACAGGGGATAAGTTCCTGAACAGAACACCAATGGCTTATACTCTAAGATCAAGAATTGACAAATGGGACCTCATCAAATTGCAAAGCTTCTGTAAGGCAAATGACACTGTCAATAAGACAAAACGGCAACCAACAGATTGGAAAAAGATCATTACCAATCCTACATCTGATAGAAGGCTAATATCCAATATATACAAAGAACTCAAGAAATTAGACTCTAAACAACCAAATAACCCCATTAAAAATGGGGTACAGAGCTAAACAAAGAATTCTCAACTGAAGAAACTCGAATGACCGAGAAGCACCTTAAGAAATGCTCAACATTCTTAGTCATCAGGGAAATGCAAATCGAAACAACCCTGAGATACCTCCTCACACCAGTCAGAATGGCTAAAATCAAAAACTCAAGTGATAGTAGATGCTGGAGAGGATGTGGAGAAAGAGGAACACTCCTCCATTGTTGGTGCGGTTGCAAGCTGGTACAACCACTCTGGAAATCAGTCTGATGGTTCCTCAGAAAATTGGACATAGCACTACCTGAGGACCCAGCCATACCACTCCTGGGCACATACCCAGAAGATGCTCCAACATATAACAAGGACATATGCTCCACTATGTTCATAGCAGCCTTATTTATAATAGCCAGAAGCTGGAAAGAACTCAGATGTCCTTCAACAGAGGAATGGATACAGAAAATGTGGTACATTTACACAATAGAATACCACTCAGCTATTAAATACAATGATTTTATGAAATTTGCAGGCAAATTGGTGGAACTAGCAAGTATTATCCTGAGTGAGGTAACCCAGATACAAAAGAACACAAGTGGTATGTACTCACTAATAAGCAGATATTAGCCCAAAATCTCAGAATACCCAAGATACAACTCACAGACTACATGAAGCTTAAGAAGAAGGAAGACTGAAGTGTGGATGCTTCAATCCTATTTAGAAGGAGGAACAAAATAATTACAGGAGGCAGAGGAAGGGAGGGATCAGGGTGGGAGAAAGGAAAGGAAGGGAAAAAGGGGGTGCAGGATCAGGTATGGGAAGAGACAATAGAGAAATACAGGTCAGGAAAATGAATAGAAATATGTAGCAGTGGAGGTAGAGAATTGGGGGTAGCCATTAGAAAGTCACAGGAGCCAGGGAAGCGAGAGGTTCCCATCCCATCAGGCATGACATTAGCTGAAATACCCAACAAAGGGAAATAGAACCTGTAGAGACCATATCCAGTGGATAAGCACGACCCCTAGTTGAGGGATGGGGCCCTTCAACCATCTCAAAATTTTTAACCCAGAATTGCTCCAGTCTAAAGAAAATGCAGGGACAAAAAATAATGGAGCAGAGACTGAAAAAAAAGTCATCCAGAGACCACCCTACCTAGGGATCCATTCCATCTGCAGACACCAAACCCCAACACAATTGCTGATGCCTAGAAGCACTTGCTGACAGGAGCCTGGTATAGCTGTCCCCTGAGAGGCTCTGCCAGCACCTGACTAATACAGATGCATATAGATTCTCAACAGCCAACCATTGGAGTGAGTCCGGGGACCACAATGGAAGAGCTAGGGGAAGGATTGAAGGAGCTGAAGGGGATTGCAACCCCATAGGAAGAATAATATCAACTAACGGGACCACCCAGAGCTCCTGGGGACTAAATTACCAACCAAAGAATACACACAGAGGGACCCATGGCTCCAGCTGCATATGTAGTAGAGGATGGTCTTATCTGGCATAAATGAGAGGGGAGGCCATTGGTCCTGTGGAGGCTCGATGCCCCAGTGTAGGAGGATGCTAGAGTGGCGAGGCAGGAGTGAGTGGGTGGGTAGGGGAGCACCCTCATAGAGGCAAAGGGAAGGGGGGATGGGATGGGAGTTGTAGAGGAGAGACCAGGAAGGGGAACAACATTTGAAATGTAGATAAATCAGTCAACCAATCTTTTTTTTTAATCTAAAAAAAATAAAAATAAAGAAGAGCAGGGCGGTGGTGGTGCACGCTTTTAATTCCAGCACTTGGGAGGCAGAGGCAGGCAGATTTCTGAGTTCAGGGCCAGCCTGGTCTACAGAGTGAGTTCCAGGACAACCAGGACTACACAGAAAAATCGTCTCGAAAAAACAAAAAACAAAAACCAAACAAACCAAAACAAAACAAACAAAAAAGACCAGCAAGCATCTAGAATTCCCTACAATGCCTCTCCATGCAAATGAGGCACCTTCTCATACCTTTAACTCCAGATAATGGTACACACCCAGCCAGGAAACCCCTACCCCATTCCCCAAAACTATATATCCCTGATTCACCCTCAAAGGTGAGCTGCCTCTCTGAAGCTGATCCCCAAAGCCTGTCATCTCCCTCACACTCACAGGCTGGTGACCAGCAGCCCCCAGGGACAAGGGAGGTCCACATCTTTGCTTGACTTTTTTGAATGTTTTTTTGTTTTCTCCTGGTAGTAGGAATAACTCAGTGTTAAAGGTCCCTTCATGGAAAATGAGTTTTTTTTTTAAATTTTTCTCTAATATTGGGAATAACTTTTTATCAATGGTCCCCTTCATTGGGGAAAAAAAATTAGGACAAGCTCAGCTTTTAGTACAAAACCAATCACAACCAAAGCGTAAATTTCGGGAGGTATTGGTCATAGACCTGTTTTGCATACAGAAACTGCTGAACGTATTCCAGAAGTTCAGAATTGTTATTTCTACAGCTACAGTGTAATTTGAAACAGAGCATCATCATCCGTTATATACATCCCGTTTTCTATCTCATACAGGTTTGTCGGAACCATTGGCACTAGGAAATGAGGAGATAGATCAGTTATTAATAGGTAATGTGTCAGAAGCTTCAAATTTTCATAAAAGTCATCATGTAAATAGTATAGGTTTAAAAAAACCGCTTTTCTCTAACCAGGTAACAAGCCAAGGAAGTTATAAAAAAAATGTTCTGCTTGTTCTTTGTATAATCAAGCTCCATTGTCTACCCAGAAGTAATGCTAAAGGTACCCAAAGAAATGAGATTTGGCAGATGAATGTGTTTCATTTTGCTGAGTTTGGAAGATTAAAGTATGTCCACCATACATCTACTCAGAACTCCAATGGGCTTCTGCCCTGAGTTAAAAGACCGATTCTGTAATTACATACTTATTAGAAATGATGGCTATCTTAGAGATACCTTTACAGATTAAAACTGACAGTGCTCTGACATATATACCCAGCGAAATGCAACATTTTAAAAAACATTATAACACAAAACATGTTACAGGTATTTCTTACAATCCTAAAGGTCAAGAAATTTTGGAACGATCTAACCACACTTTAAAAGAAATGGTCACAAAAACAACAGAGGGTATGGGGTCTCCCGGAGATAGATTACATAATGACTTAACTTTAAATCTCTTAAATGTCAAAGAGACGGGTAGCACAACCTCTGAAAAACACTGGATTTTAGACAGAACTGCTGAATTAAACTATCCTATATACTTTAAGGATGTGTCAGCGTCAGGACGGAAGTCTGGAAATGTGTTGCATTGGGAAGAGGATATGTTTTTGTTTCTACAGGAAACAAAAATCTTTAGATTCCTTCAAAATTAATAAAGATTAGATTTCACCAAGGAAGACCTCCTGAAATTTTTTTGCTAGTGTCATGGAATAAGAGACTCAGAAAAACAACAAAATATACGATATGAATGTTGATTCTTTTACATGGAAGCAGCTCAGAGACTGGCTGACACATGGGGGTCTCAGCAGTAGCCAGTGAACAGTTTTAGCTACCTGGTTCTCATAATTCTTTATTACATGCCATCCTTTGATACGGCATGAATGGAGATTTATATTACAGTTTGGTTATGTAGTCCAAACAGACTTATTTAAAAATTGGCAGATGCCTTTCACTATCTCGGACACTGAACAGAGAATCATCATCTGATCTGTGCACACGGCACATTCCATACATGTGTTAATACAAAAATGTTCCTACAATATTACCTTTAAATGTGTGTGTGTTTACAGAGTAAAAGGTTCAGACACCAATGAAGACAAAGCAAGTACTCCAGGTGATGCAGCCTCACAGACAGCCTCAACTACTGTTTCCTCAGCCATTGCAACTAGGACAGCTTAGAATGTGGCATTTAAGATGTTTGAATAATAAAAGGGTTTCCTGACAGAGAGATATATCATCTTCTGGCAGTATCCCCAGTCTACTTTGAAGAAGATGATGGACACCAACGAACCTCCATCTGGACTTTGATTCAAATATGGCAAAGCTGGAAACTGCCCTTTACCTTGACTGCTGACAGCATGCTCTCTAAATTGTGGACCAGCAGAACACTGAGAAGTCAACTGACCCTTTGCTAAACAGATGGGACAATCATTCAGAATTCCTGCTTTACAGAAAAGTCTGTCAGATCTTCCACGCTTGATGGCTAAAAATGGACGCTCCACCAACACAGAGGAAACTTGAGTGACTGCCAGCTAGTCAGAAAGTCTCTGTCATTTCTATAGGTTTGGAAGCTTCTTGCCCTGAACTTTCTGTTTTCTAGGAAGAATTTACCCTTCTCAGGTCTCTGATTGGGTTGAAGACTACATAGTTACAGTCTTATAGATTTCCTTGTTATCAGATTCAGAAAAGAAAACTTATGAAAGAGATGTAAGTTTAGAAAGATTAAGGACATAAAGGATTAAATTGTTTAGGATCTAAGAAAATGTTTTAGGGTCTAAGAAAATGTTTTCAAGTTGGTAAATGAAAGTTAGAAGATATATACATTTATATGATGATAGAAAATGATTTACATATTAGAAATGATTTTAGGTACAGAACTTTGGACTTACCATGATAAGATAGATAATGGAGTACTTTCTCCAAAGTTGCCAAAAGAAATCAACTGGACATCAAGAATGTAATTCTTTCCTAAGAGTTCTCATAATTGTTCTTATTGTATATAGTTCATTAATGTTAGAGATAAAGCTATTTCTTAGACTAAATGGGTGAGATGTTGGGATGACCTTTTTTTACTTTGAAGGTGTGTCTCTATATTTTTGATTGTTAATTCTGTTCCAGCAAAACGCTAAGTGCTGGCAGAATTTTTGTATTATTATCAGGTTTTCTATTTTGTAGATATTCACTCTTCCTCACCTGCCTAAAGGCAATCTAGTGAAGTATCGAGGTTGTCTCACTGCTGACTGATTGTAACAAAGATCTGACAGCCAATGGCTGGGGCAGGAAGTCCTAGGACAGAACTTCTTGCAGCGGAGGCAAGGAGAAGAAAGCAGAAGCAGGGGAATCATGAGCAAATGTGGAGGTTACACACACAGACCACAGTGGAGCAGATACACGTATAGAGTTAGCCATGTGGTGGGTCATAGGCTAGATAGTTGGGTTAAGTTTAAATGGTAGCTGGAAGATGGCCACAGCAAAGGGCCTAAGCTTCAAACTTTATTAGAAAACTCCATGTCATATTTATACCACTGGCAGGTCTGATAAAATTTCTCTATAATTTTAGATTAAATTTTCATTAAAATTTGCCAAAAAATGATCTTCAAAAATTGGATGTAATGTGTAAAGTAATTGTTCAAATTCCCCCTAATACTTGCCAGCGGGAGAGCTGACCTCTGAGGTCGTGAGAGCAGGAGAGTTGGGCCTGTCCCTCAACACTCACCACTTGTATGCTGTGAGTTAGGGTTGGCGTGGGAGAGATTTTACACACACACACACACACACACACCTGCCCTTGCTACTTATGGTAAGTGGGAGAGCTGGCTTTGAGGTCATGAGAATGCGGGGGCTGCTGTAGAACTCAGGAGAGTGGGCACTGCACCTCACCTGAGCAGAACAACAGAGCTAGCCTTGGTGGTGTGAGTGAGCTGTCCTTGGACTCTGGTGGTGTGGGAGTAGGAGAGCTGGTGAGTTGACTGACTCAGCTACTTCCCAGGCCCAGATCCTGGGCACTGAGCTGGCCCAACCCAACATCTACCCTGTCTATGAACTGCTGGGAAAGTGTGAAGGGGCTGGTTCTGCAGAACTAAAGGATCTCCACGGCACAGGGCATCGACAGGATATCTGAGAGGAATCCCTGTGAGCATCCAATAGCGATAGGTCACAGAAGCCAGGGGCCTCAAACCCAACCAATGACTCATTGCAATAAATATTTGCAAGTAAAGAAGCACGGACAAAAGAGAATACTGTGGACACGCTGTGACACACTGCAGCTTCCACAGTGAGATTTTTTTCTTTTGTGGGGAGGTTGCAAGGGTGGAGGGTGGGTACAAAGGGATGGGGAAGTAAATGGGATTTGGGTGCATGATGTGGTATTTACAAAGAATCAATAAAAAGTTAAATTAAAAATTGCTAATAAGTGACCTTAAAACTGGATATAATGCATAAACCAGTTGTTCAAATTCTCTGGAATGCAGGCCATGGCAGGCCTTGAAAGCAAAGAGAGATACTCACTGTTGAATTGATACTAGCCCTTTACTTGAAGCTATTTTCCAGGTTGCAAGGTGGAAGAAAAAGGCCCTCTCACAAAACAGAAATTTTGAGCCAAGGAGATATAGATTGGAGTTTGGGTGCTTTCGGTGATTGGAAGTTAATAGACAAATTCCTGTAAAGAATATGGCAGAGAAGCACCAAAATTGAGATATACAGTCCTTTTAGATTGCTGGCCAATTCTCAGAAGGTGTAAACACAGGAAACAACTGGAAAAGTCAGAAGAATGTAGCAGCCAGGATTCTAAAGAGCTATAGACAGATCTGAACAGCCACATGATGTGTGTGTTCACACACACACACACACACACACACACACACCCCAGTGGTTAGAGTTCAGTTTCTTCTGAGTGGAGGAAATTGCAGTTGAAACCCTGGAAATACCAGATTCTAGGAACAGCGGCTAAATCCTAAAAAAATCAAATCAAAACAAATGAGCCAGGCTAATCCAAAGCCAAGTCATGATAAAGATAGCCCATTGCGATAAGCTCACTGGAAGACGTTTTCAGATTTTTAACTCTCAGAACCCAATCAAAAAAGGATGAGGCATGTGAGCAGACTGGCAGGTAGGCAGGCAGACAGACAGACAGACAGACAGAAAAACAAATCAAATGATCAAAGAAAAATAGATAGAAATTGAGACCTAAAGGATTAAGAGATTATTACTCAGAAGCTCACAATAAGTAACTATCACTTAACTGTCAGATCTTGTTTTTAAAAAGTGGAAAAAATAGGTAAAATGTAAGAAATGAGGAATTTAAAGAGATTCTAAACCCATTATTTAAGTAAACAAAGTTTCTAGAACTTAAAAATACAGCATCCAAACTTGAGAAAGCTTTTGGTAGGTATAAATTTAAAAACGATGAGTGAACTGGGAGACATATTTATAGACAATATCCAAATGGAATCACAGAAAAATAATTTTTAAAAAACTATTGTACTATTTGGTCAAAAGTTATAATTCACATACAACTTGAGTCTTGTGATGAGAGCAAGGGAGAGAGAGAGAGACAGAGATAAATAATTGACTCGCATTTAAGGAGCTCAGAAAATTAATTCCATGTTAAAATCAAGAAGAAAAATACAAAGGAGTCACACTTATCAAAGTCGAAGTAAGGGACCAACTGGCTAGAGAGCATACAGTGCGTCCCTTTATTGTGGCACCAGCAGGGTTGGCAGCAATCTTTCCAACAGAAGTATGACAACTGGCATGCTATGAGGGGACATCTGAGCAGTGCTAAGTGGAGACACTAACCTCCATCTCCAGACACACGGACAGCAGTCTATAGAAACAGAGCTCACGAAAGGTCTCACGGAGAAGTCTGGCCTGAGAAGAACACCCTCACCTGATGAAGGGCTCCTAAGAATTCACAGAGACAGTTCATGTTTGATGGGGAAACGTTGGGTGCCTTTTACCCAAACACCAAGAACAAGACATGTTCTTCACTTACTGCTTTCATTTAGGATTGTGTTGGAGCTCTAAACCAGAGCAGAGATATGGGAAAAATAACAAAAGGCATATATATTAGAAAGGAGCAAGTAAATGTTATTAAAAATGATGTGATGAAAAACTCTGAAATACAAAATAGCTACTAGAATAAATGTCAGTTTAGCAAAGTATATTTTGTTTCTACATATAAGCTAACATATTCAAACTGCAAGTAAAAAGTATTATTATCATTATTATTATTATCATCATCATCATCATAATTAAAGTGAAAATTTATTGATAGTGGCATGCAAAAACCTGAACTGCTGAGGTCAACCTCCAGAGTCCAGATGATTGAAGGAGAGACCTGATTCCTGTAACATGCAAACTGTGGTATGTGCATGTGCATGCATACAGCTGCAAACACATACATAACAAGTCAATGGATCAAAATGGACAAAGAAGGGCTGGAGAGATGGCTCAGCCATTAAGAGTGCACTACTGCTCTTCCAGAGGTCCTGAATTCAATTCCCAGCAACCACATGGTGGCTCACAACCATCTGCAATGGGATCTGATGCCCTCTTCTGGTGTGTCTGAAGACAGCTACAGTGTACATACACATACAAAATAAATAAATAAATCTTTAAAAAAAGAAAATGGGCCTTCCGGTCTGGGCCCAAGCACTGAGCAGATCCTGGGCAGCAGTTCTGCCCCCAATCTCACAGAACTCAGAGGAAGCCAGTCTCCCAGGAGCTCTAACCCAGGCAGTATCTTAGGTAAGGAGACAGCAATACCCCCCCCCCAAACAGGGAGTAACTGGGACCCACTAGGACCCAGGAAGTCACTCCTGGCCTGGAGCACTGGTTTCTTCCTGTCTGGGCCTGAGCACTGAGCAGATCTTGGGCTCCAGATCTTGCCCCAGTAGTAACATCCACCCCACACAGTTCTGATACAACCAAGATAATAGGAAAGACAGGCTCCAGTCAGACAGGGCAGGTAGCACTAAGGAGATCCAGATGGGGAAAGGCAAATGCAAGAACATAAGCATCAGCAACCCAGGGTACTTGACATCATTAGAACTTAGTTCTGTGACACAAGAAAGTCCTGAATTCCCCATATCACTAGGAAAGCAAGATTCAGAATTAAAGTCACTTCTAATGATGATGATACAGGACTTTAAGAAGGACATAAATAACACTCTCAAAGAATTTGAGGTAAACAGGTAGAAGCCCTTAAAGAGGAAACACAAAAAACCCTTAAAGAATTATAAGAGAACACAACCAAACAAGTGAAGGAATTGAACAAAACCATTCAGGACATAAAAATGGAAATAGAAACAATAAAGAAATCACAAAGGGAGACTTCCCTCAAGACAGAAAACCAAGGAAAGAAATCAGGAGTCATAGACAAAAGCATCACCAACAGAATACAAGAGATAGAAGAGAGAATCTCAGGTGCAAAAGATACCATAGAAAATATTGACACAACTGTCAAAGAAAATGCAAAATGCAAAAAGTTCTTAACACAAAACATCCAGGAAATCCAGGACACAATGAGAAGACCAAACCTAAGGATAATAGGTATAGATAAGAGTGAAGATTCCCAACTTAAAGGGCCAATAAATATCTTCAACAAAATTATAGAAGAAAACTTCCCTAACCTAAAGAATGAGATGCCCAGAAACATACAAGAAGTCTATAGAACCCCAAATAGACTAGACCAGAAAAGAAATACCTCCCGTCACATAATAATCAAAACACCAAGTGCACAAAACAAAGAAAGAATATTAAATGCAGTAAGGGAAAAAGGCCAAGTAACATATAAAGGCAGACCTATCAGAATTACACCAGACTTCTCACCAGATACTATAAAAGCTAGAAGATGCTGGACAGATGTCACACAGACCCTAAGAGATCACAAATGCCAGCCCAGGATACTATACCCAGCAAAACTCTCAATTACCATAGATGGAGAAACCAAGATATTCCATGACAAAGCCAAATTTACACAATATCTTTCCACAAGCCCAGCATCAAAAAGGATAATAGTAGGAAAGCTCCAATACAAGGAGGGAAATTATACCCCAGAAAGAGCAAGAAAGTAATCCTCTTCCAACAAATTCAAAAGAAGATAGCCACACAAAGATAATTCCACCTCTAATAACAAAAATAACAGGAAGCAACAATCACTGTTCCTTAATATCTCTTAACATCAATGGACTCAATTAACCAATTAAAAAACATAGGCTAATGGGCTGGATACATAAACAGGACCCAGTATTTTGTTGCATACAGGAAACCTACCTCAATGACAAAGACAGACTCTACCTTAGGGTAAAAGTCTGGAAAACAATCTTTCAAGCAAATGGTCCTAAGAAACAAGCTGGAGTAGCCATTCTAAAATCTTCAACACAAGAACACAAAGGGAGGGACTCACGGCTCCACCTGTATAGGTAGTTGAGGGTGGCCTTGCCAGGCATCAGTGGAAGTGGAAGTCTTGGTGCCTGAAAGTTTGGATTCCCTAGTGTTGGAGAATTAGAGAGCAGGGAGGTGCAAATGAGAGGATGGTGGGAGCACACCCTCATAGAAATTACCAGAATTATATGGATTAGACATGACAGAGGCAGGCTGCCAGAAGACTAGATTCCAGAATTCAAACAAAAAATTATCTTGATACTAAATTTTTTTGAGAATTGTATATTGCAGAATACACAGCCTTGGTGTATCTACTCATCAAGTGAGCTGAGCAGACCTACTTGAACCTCTCATGTTCTGGAATTTCAGCTGGATGCAGTGAAGACACAGTGTCAGAGGCTTATCAATTTACTCTTACCCCTGTCCCTCTTCTAATATCTCAATGCCCATAATCAGCCTGAAGAAGTTAATGAAGAGTCAGCACCCCTATTCCCTGGGCTTGGGGACTGAAGTGGTTAATATTGGGCTGTTTTTCTAGGGGAAAGTAGTAGTTTTGTTGGAACAGGGAGCATTAGCTAGGATTTATTGCATAGCCATAACCTATTGGTAGAAATATATATATATATATATATATATATATATATATATATATATATATGTATTTGTTATTAAGATGAAGTTATAATTTCTTAAATGGTACAAAATTTACTTTGATTTCAAATTTAAGGTTTTCATTGGTATGAGCTTCTTAGTGATATAAAAGTGAGATTCATATTGTTACTCTCATAGGCATTGTGCCTATATAACACATTTAGGAATATAAGGCTTAAACCCAGTCTTTAACTTTTCTAACTTATTTGAGATAATTAGCCTGTGAGATAAGGGCCTATAGCAAATTCATGACTCTGAGTTTATTGTTAGGGTGTTTTCTATATTTTATTTAGAAAAGCTGAGAGGAGTTAACAGACAACAGTCCAGATTGTCTTACATGGATAGTTGGTTTTCAAAACATCAGAAGTCCGCAGAATTGACGTTACAAACATTTCTGCATTAATGTTCATTTTGATTAGAGACCTGTCTGCTCCTGACAGCTTCCTGTCTTGGATTCTAAGAAGAAATTGAGCATCTTTGGAGTTACTCCAGTTGTGATAAGACAGCCACTAGGCAAGAATTGCCTCTTGTCATCTACAAACAAATTACTGTCCAGAAAAGGACACACTTGTGGAATAGTCGACTGATTATATCTGCCAAGACAGAGTATTCAGCCCTTAATAATTCTGCATCACTAGGTCTGTTGGATGATCCTGGGCCAGAAGGCTGAAGATCAGATGCTCCAACGTTTTGTAGTTGGAGCTGTCCAGGTGTTCAGCAGTCTCTATAAATTGGCTAAGTTTTAGAAGCTATGCTTTGTGCTTCCCGTAATTTCTGTTATCTCAGTCATTCTGAATTTCTAACGGGGTTGAAGACTTATTAGTCTCATAGCCAATCCCAGCTATTTACTTTAAGAGAAAAGATTTGAGTGGATTGTTTTCAGCTGACATTCATTCTAAAGCCAAGAAAAAAGCCAGGTTCAGAACTTAGTCTTTTGGTTAGGAAAGATGACAGAGGTTCTGGTTAGTCAACAAAATAGTGGACTGGGTATTGGGTCTATCTTGTACCTTACTGACACAAATTGGTATAGTTATGCTCTAATTGTATTTTGAGAGAAAAGTTTTATTTTAACAGGAAGAGTGATATGTAGGAGGAGCTAAGGTGGGAGGATTAAGGAGAGAGAGGAGGAGTAAGGAGAGGAGGAGGAGAAGGAAAGAAGGAGCTAGGTGATGGGGGGGTGGATGGGGGAGAATATGGAGGTGGATGTTTGAGTGTCTCTGCCAATCAAAGACAGTTGATATATCTAGGTTGGGTATTGGGTTACACTTTTGATTGTATGAGCATCTTGTTATTGAGCATTACCAAACTTATAAAGCCTTTGATTAACATTTAAAAATTGTATAAAAGTAAAAAGGAGAAGAGGGGATGGAATAGGGTTTTTTTTTTAGGGAGAGGAAATGGGGAAAGAGTATGGCATCTGAAATGTAAATAAAGTATCCAATAAAAATAAATTTAAAAAAAGAAAATGGAAAAAATATAAAATAACTCTTTTTTTAAAAAAACATAAAAAGGACAATGAATTTTAAAATGACTCAAACAACCAAAGAATTGAAAGAAGACAAAGGAGCACATAAAAATCCAAAAACAAACAAAAGGATTTGGTGGAAAGCCTCACCATAGACTAGAGTAAGTAGAAGAGAATATCAGAGCTTAAAAGGAAGTTGAGAAACTATCACAGGTAGATAAGAAAACTGTAAGGCAGGACAACAGAATACAGAAGAACTGTGGAACATCACTAAAAGGGCAATTGTATGTATAACCAGGGTATAGAAAGGAGTAGAGAGACAAGGGTAGAAAACTTGTACAATTAAATAACCCAAACCTCTCCTAACTCTTGGGAAGATATGAGTACCTAGGTGTAAAGGCATCAGGACTCTAAATAGGTATGAGCAAAAAAATCCTCATTGACTCTTCGTGGTTGACCTTCCAAACCAAAGAAGAAAGAATATTGAAAGGTACGAAAGAGAAATGCCAACTCACATACAAGGGCAACCTAACAGAATATCAGCAGGTTCCTTCAAGGAAGCTCTAAAGGCCAGAAAAGCATAGAATGATGTATTTCAAGCCCTGAAATTAAATAACTTCCATGTAGATCTCCATCTCCATCAAAGTAATCCTTAAAGATCAAAGGGTAAATAATGAGCTTCCAAGAGTAGCAACAGACGAAGGAGGTCATGACCGTGAAAACCACACTGCAAAAAAAAAAAAATACTTAAAGGAATCCTGATTTCAGAAGAAGAGGAGGAGGTGGAGGGAGGAGGAGGGAGAGAGGAGGAAGAAGAAGAAGGAGAAGGAGGAGGAGGAGGAGGAGGAGGAGGAAGAAGAAGAAGAAGAAGAAGAAGAAGAAGAAGAAGAAGAAGAAGAAGAAGAAAGAAGAAGAAGAAGAAGAAGAAGAAGAAGAGGGGAGGGGGAGGGGGAGGAGGAGGGGGAGGAG
>JANHMN010000003.1:90684111-90727594 GCA_030674055.1 Rhabdomys pumilio | reverse complement strand
GCTGGCCATTCATATCCTGTGTGCAGTGCTGGCCATTCATATCCTGTGTGTAATGCTGGCCTTTGCTGCTGGCATTTTGAGTTCTTAGCAGAAAATGAACCAGATCAGCCTTGATAGACCTGTGTTCAGCCTCTCTCCGTACTCCTGGAGCTTTTTATTCATAACTACTTTAAAAATACATATATTTCATAAAATCTCTCATTACCTCTCTTGGCCCCCATCACTAAGTCCAAACCCCCCTTTTCCCAACAAGTCCTCCTCTTACTTTCATGTCTTTCTTACACTTGTTTTCTCTTTTGTTTTTGTGACTCACTGAGTTTAACAGGGGTTGTTTGCATGAGCATAAGTGTCATTGATCTCTTGTATAAAACAGATGTTGGCAAAGTATCAAGCCTTTAACCCTTCAGGGCCAGGGTCATTTCATCTACTTCATGCTGCCCATTCCTGCTCATAGTGACCTTTTTCTATCATTGAGTACCCTTTAAAAGTCACATGGGTGGAGCAGGCACCCACCAGTCCCTACCCTGGAAAGCTTCTCCCACAAGAAGCCCTATATAAACCCTGCCTCCTGCTCAGTTCTTTACTGCTTCTCGTCTGAACAGAGGCAGCTACCCTCTTGTGTCTCTTCCAATAAATCTCTTGAATGAGGTTTGTTGTTCGGCATGACTTTGTGGTGTAGAGTGAAAAATTATAAAGACCATTTTATGAAATATATATAGGCTTTTCCTTTACTCTGAGCAAAAGAATGCAGACTCCAGAAGGCGGAACTGAATGTAAGATTTCAGGCCTTCATTGCCCCGAGATATTCTGGGTGGAGGGCATTGTCCCTGAATCAGAGGACACTTGCTGGATTACATTCCTCAAGTCTCAGGGAAAAGAACCCACCTGTGGTAAAGAAAGCCCAAAGCAGGAAGACACATTCCTGACCACAAAAAGATGCAAGTCACCTAGGTGGGACTGCAACTGGAGCAAGTGAGAAATAGTTAAACCTGAAATAGTCGGTAATAACATGGTAAGACTACATTATTGAGAAGAATGAGTGTGCAAAGAGATTTTTCACATGATCTTGTATTATTTAGGTTTGGGCTCCTCTGGAATGTTTCGCTATTCTTATGTTATGTATCCTTGACAACCCCTCACCCTCCTTCCCACTCCCCTGGTTTGTGGTTTACCCCTTTAAAAACCCTCCTCAGACTGACTGGTTTTGTCAAACTGTACTCCTGCAGTTTGACAAAAGTGTGTGCAGTTTGAATGCTGGCTGTCAGCTCTCTTCCCTAATAAACCTCTGCTGATTGCATCCAGGTATGGTGTCTTGGAGTTTGTGGAAGTTCTCGACTTCCTGAGACTTGAGTAAGGGTCTTCCGAATTTGGGGGTCTTCAGTGGTATTCATAGCAAGGTCCTTTGAATCCATGAGATGCTGGCTAGAAAGTTAATTCCTGTGTATTAAGGAAGATGTTTAAAAGAGAAAAATAGTAAGGGGGTTTTAAACTTCGCCAGATGAACTTTTTTTTTTTAACCCATAAATAGCATTGTTAAATCACATCACTTATTATCAATGAAGACAAAAGAACTGATTGGTAGCATGACAATAATTGGCAGGGTGGCAGTATCTGCCTCTCTTCTAGGGATGGGAAAGTTCATGTGCATTGACAATTTGCTCATGAAGATGGCTTATGTGGTTTAAACATTGCAAGCTGAGGACAAGACAGTCTGTGGCTTGTGGTGCTAACTGTGGAATGGGGAGCACATGGAGCCACAATCCATAAACCAAAGCCGACAGCAACCAGCACAGGTGTTACTTCTCTGACCTCAGCCCTACTTCAGAACTGACCATGAAAGAGGCCGGCCAACGGTTCACATTCCCTATGGTACAGTGTTTTCTAGCTTCCAAAACATTAAAAAGAAACTTGTGGCTTTCTCTTACAGAAGTTTCACCTTGGAGAATGAGAAAGGTAAGGTTCCAATGGAGGGACTGGAACAGTACGAAGACTTCTGGACAGGTTATTTGAAATCCAGCTCTTCCACAGATGAAGCTGGTCCTGATAAATCTTCTCAGAAGTTTTCCAGGTACAGGACAATATACAGGTGATGATTTGTGGACCAAGCTGTGCTAAAGTTAGAGACGCCATCTTAGTAAATACATGGAAACTTTAGTTTCAAAACACAGCAGTCACATGGGACATAAATACGCTCACATGTATCTGCTGTTGTTACTGGGGTCTCCCCTGACAAGACAGCAATGTCTGTGGGTCAGTAAAGGGCTCAGAGATAAACCACTCCGGAGACAGTTTTGGAGAACAGCGTCTGTTTTATTGCACACGAGAAACTATTTACGTAGTGGAAGCCTATCAACCATGATTGGTTAGCACATTACCTCGGAATGGATGCTGAGCGTTCATACAGTAAGTGGTAGAGCTGGAGGGGAAAGATTTTCCCCAATACAAATAAACGTTACAGCTCTGAGAGGAAAGGGCTTCTGGCAGTTTGGAGCCAAGAAATACCACAAAGTCACACAGCACACAACATGGCTGAAACCTCATCTACATCAGCACTAAAATAAACCTAAAGACAGGAAAGTTGCCTAAACAGAAGCTCTGTTACATAGATTTGTTTTGACATTAGCCCCAAACAGAGCAACAGCGTGATCTAATCCAGTGACGAACTCCATCCACTGAGTGTGGGCTGAGATGCAGCTCTGAGCTGCGCATACCAAACAGCGCATCAGTGTGCCGGCAGGTCTCCACCACGTCTCCAGAAGAGAAGTTGCTGTGGAGATGAACTTTCCAGCCTTTCACAACAGATCATCTCTCGCCTCTTGCATTCATTAGATGATGTTTGCTCTCTGACAGTCTCTGGTGGTACAGATAACCTCCCACTACCAGCCCCACAACATGCCGCAATTCAACTCTCTGCTAAAGTTTCTTTTGTTGCTCTTTTTCCTCTCACTAAAAGACAAAAATAAATAAATAAAATTTTAAAAAAATCCAGGTTCTCAAGAGGCAGCCCAGGCTGGTCTGGAACTCTGTTCTCCACCTTCCAAGTGCTGGGATTACAGGGATTGCCACAGCACTCAGTCTAGATGCTTGTATTTCCAGAGTTTTCTTTTGGAAGATGGCTACTCATTCACTATGTTAATGGTTTCCTTATCTTCATCTTTATCCACCTACACCACAACTTCTTCTAAAAGTAATTTTTTTGCTTCATTCTCCACTCCAGAGTCATCCAAGTATCCACAAAGTTAAACCCACAGCGTCCACAGCAGGCTGTCTTCACCTTCTTCCTCATGACCACAAGACCAGGCACTGGCCCACTGCTGGCTTCTTGGCCACCAGCGTCAGGTGACTCTAGAGAAACAGCCATCTGTCTGATGCCACCTTTACCCTGCATGTCAAACTTTACACAGAGTTTTACTGGGAAAGACACAAAAGGGTTCCTGCTTCAGGCCAGAAACAGCACAGAACCGAGCAGGAAGCAGGCTTTATATAATAATGTTTCTTGGGGACAGAGATTTCCTGGGTGAGAATTCCTAGAGTGAGGATTGGTAGGATTTCAAGCCCTGAGCATGAGTGGGCTCAGAGATTGGTGGGTTTTCAAACTCAGAAGTGAGCTTGAATCCTTTGCCCTACACATACCATGGGCGTCTCTATGGTGAGGGGGCCACACTAAAGTGGATGTGGAGAGCTCAGAGTCGTTCACTGGCAGCTGCTCGGCTCAAGCTACGTCAGAATTCGGTGTTCTGACTTCTGGGAATACTCAGGGGCATGGTGTGCCATGCTTGCTGTTTAGAAGCATAGTATGCCAAGCAGGCTAGCTGCCAGGTCATGCCTGCATTTTCTCCTATAATTACTGTCCATTCTGAGGGGTCACCACCGTAGCTCTTGTCTAGACTGTTGCTCACCCGTCCTTTCTCCCTGTTCTTTCCAATGTCCTAAATATCCTAATGAAGTCATTAGCCGGTGCTGGTAGACTGGCATGCACCACGTCCCTTTGACTTCACTTTTCAGGGGACTAAACCTAGATGGAAAATTAAAGAGCCTCTCATGGAATCTGCCTAATGACAGCATCCGTTTTCTTTGTTGGTGCCTTTCAGGACCCTCCTGCATAGGGTTGTAATGTGGTCCTAGTTCATTTTTTAAAAGGCATCAGCATGCTTCAAAGAAAGATTTGTAATTCCTTCCCTGAAGTCCACCAAGATAATTGATTCTAGGGATTTTTCCAACCAAGCCATAGCTAAGCTGGTTGAAAACTATGAAAGCCATGAGAGTGGATATCACCAGTCTGAGTTGCCTGCTCATGCAGCTTATGGCTTCTGCATCTACCCAAGCCTAATATGGCACAAATCCTACTTGATTGTGTGATGGTTTTGTATGGGTCCCATTTTAAAGTTTGTGTGTTCAGTTGAATAACAAAATCATGGGTGATAGCTGGAGGCCTATTAGATTTGAATTTGGAATATGCCCTACAGCTTGTGTATGGATTCTTAGCTCCTAACTAATGTCGGTTTAGGGATGTTCTAGAAACTTCCTGTTTGGAGGAGGTAGGTCATTGCATGTGTGTCTTTGAAGGTTATGTCTTGTCTTGATTCTTCGTGTTTCCCCCGCTCGGCTTCCTGTCTGCTAAGAGATGAGCAGCCTCATTATCTTCCTAGTCCCACTGCTGTGCTCTTCTGCATAAGTGCACGGAGCAGAGTAACCATGGAGCGAGCCTTTGAAATCATGAAGAAGAGAAGTCTGCCCTTCGTGCTGTTCTCTCAGGTATTTTGACCACAGTTATAATGAAAGTGACCAAACAAATGTGGAGGATTGGCTCTACCTACATATGACCATGTGGTTTGTAAGCCTTTGGAATAGACTGGTGAGAGGAGTTTGAAGAGATTGGAGATGTGCATTAGAGAGATGACAGAAGCTAAGCTTAACGGGTGGTTTCTGCTCTTCCTCTGAGCTACATCCTCAGTAACATGTCTGTTCTTTGGTATGTTTTTTTGATAGGATGTCTTTTGCTGTGCATATTTTAAAAATCTTTATGTGTACATGATCTATGTGCATTTTTATGTTTCTCTGTATGGTTGCAGGCATGCCATCGCACACCCATGGAGGTCAGAGGACAATGGTCACATGTCAGGCCTCACCTTCCACCTTGACATGGGAGCTTTCATCTGCTGTTTGTAGCCTGCACTAGGCTATCTGGCCTGAAGAATTCTGCTGTCTCCACTTCTCATCTTGCTATAGAATCACTGAGATTACATATGGTATTGGGAGCCAACTCCTAGCAGAAAGCGGCTATCATCTTTGCAGCCATTTCGAGCCATGTACCCTGACAAGAGACTTGTTTTTCAACAGTCTACACTAGCTGAGCACACTCTGATAAACATCTTGTTTATCCCACATATCTTGTTTTGTTGTTTAGTGCCCCCAGCTGCAAGGCACAAGTGGTATACATGCCTACAAGGCACGTGGCAAAGCGTATAAATACCCAGGATTTCCTTTCAATAAAAGAGACTAGAGATTTGATCAGAACCTCTGTCTTGTCTACATTCTTCGCATCTCTTCCCCTCCATCCCCACTCTCTCTCTTGCTAGACCCTGACCCTCGGACCGGAGCAGCAGCTCGGGCCAGGACACAGTGGCCCCCAAGCTGGGCAGTGTGGGCCTCGACAATATGGGGGCTACCACATCTGGACTTATGTGGATTCTGGGGATAGATCCAAACTCAGATCCTCGTGATTGAATGACAAGTGCTTTAAACACTGGGCCATCTCTCTAGTTTCCAATTTTTAAAATATAACTTTGCTCAGCTGGAGTGCGGTGACACATGCCTTTAATCACAGAACTTAGGAGGCAGAGGCAGATGGATCTCTGTGAGTTCAAGGCCACCCTGGTCTACAGAGTGAGTTCAAGGACACCTAGGGCTATTTGGTGAAGAAGCCCTGTCTCATAAACAAGCAAACAAAAACCACAGAAACAACAACAACAAACCCCCCAATACACACGCACATATGTATATATATACACACACACATACATATATACATAAATGTATTGCTTATAAAGAATGTTTTTCTTTCTTGACTTGCAAATGTTCTTTTTCTTTAGTAAATGTTTTTGAATTATCCAGTAGTAAAATTTTTAGACAAGCTTAGATTCTTATAAAAACAAAGGTTAACATTATCTCATTGCATAAAGGAAAAGCCATGAACCAAGTTACAAAGATTGAAGAGAGGCTTGTTCGCTTGAGGGAATTTTTATTACACAACATTACATTCATTAATTTGGCCATTTTTTTTTTTTTTTAGTATTTACTGAGTTTCTACTCTGAGCACTGGACCACTCTGAGTCTTTTTCTCTGAGCTAAACATAGCTAGTTGGAATCCTGGGGTCAGAGTTAGCTTCATTGAGAGGTCAAACATTCACATTACGCCTTTGAGATAAACAATTTTGGTAATGGCCGCTTTGACGTCTTTGTTCCTCAGGGTGTAGATGAGAGGGTTGAGGATCGGTGTGAGAATCGAATAGACCACGTTCCCCATGATGTGGAAGTCCAGGGGAAGGTCAGCCCTGTAGGCCACATAGGCTATGGCAATGGATGAGTAGTAGGTGCCCACCACCAGGAGGTGGGAGCTGCAGGTGGAGAAGGCTTTGGAACGCCCTTCCTTGGAGTTGATCCGAAGCACTGACATCAGGATTCTCACATAGGAGAGAAGCACCAGGAGGAGGGGGAGGAAGGACACCACCATGGCAATGCAGAAGCCCATGAGCGTCTGGGGACTGGTGTCAGAACAAGAGGACTGGACCAGAGCCAGGTGGTCACAGAAGCAGTGGTAGATGTAGGCAATGTCATTATATACCATCTGAGAGGTCTTTACTACTGCTGGGACAGGCAGGAGGAGGGCGGTGATCCAGGCACTGGCTGCCAGTGCAGTGTTTGTCTGTGGGGTCATGTGGACGGGGTAGTGCAGAGGGCGGCAGATAGCCACATAGCGGTCATAGGCCATGACCACCAGGATGAAGGCTTCTGAGCATGTAAAGCTTTGGAACAGATACATCTGCAATAAGCAGGCAGGGAAACTGAGGAAGCGGTCTCCCAGCAGGAATAGGGACAGCATCTTCGGGACAGTGGTTGTGGTGAAGAGGATGTCTAGAGCTGAGAGGTTGATCAGGAAGAAGTACATGGGCTTGTGGAGGCTGGGCTCGGCCACCACAGCCACCAGGATCAGGGTGTTCCCTGTGAGGATGAGCAGGTAGAACAGAAGAAAAAGAAAGAAGACAGGGAGGTAGAAGGACTCTGGTAGGGAGGGAATGCCCACCAGGTAGAAGACAGTAGAGCCATCCACTGACCCGTTGCAGGCTGTAGCCTCCATAGTGGAACAGCATCTGGGGTCTGGGTCATGAGTGGCTGGAAAATCTGAAAACCAGAAAAACAAAGAATTCTGTCAAAATAATTCCATAATGTGTACTCATAAGTAATCTGAGAATAGTTATTTATAACCAACTCCAGAGGATTGATGCTAGGCTGTGGGATTGGCTCCCACCATCTGAGCTCCAGCTCTGCCAAGTATCAATCGACAGTCTACCAAACTGAATTTAGCCAACAACCCAACTCAAGAAGGCAGGCCCAGATCCGAGGCTTTCTTGTCCAGAGGTAAACCGTTGGTCATTGGACCACGAACACAAAGTGCTTAGGAAAGACTCCCTCCAGACCTTATCCCAGACTCCACACTCGTGATCCAGCTTGTTGGATCTCTGACATCAAGTTCTTCAACCTGTGTCCTACTTTTGCACTCACTCAAAGCTCCAGCACGTGGTTTTGCAGGGACAGCTTTGTCCAAGGTTCTCGGTAGCATGTTACAGTTCACACATTCATCAGGTCTCCTTCTTTGTGCTCCTCCACCTGGGACTCTCTTGACTGCGTGCAAGCTGGGTATACTAAGCTTTTGCTCTTTAGTAGGACATAGTAAGTCATGGCAACCCAGCACCCCACTGTCACAACTAGGAAAACCTGGATAAAAGACATAAACCATCATTTCGTTGAGATAGGGTCTCATGTAGGCTAGCCTGACTTTGCATTCACCATGTAGCTGAGGCTGATCTTGAACTCCTAATCCTCCTGCCTCCGCTCACCAAGTGTTGAGATTACAGGCATGCACCACCACATTCTAAAAGTCAAACTAAAGAAGCAGAGCTGCAGTAAGGGTGGAAGGAATTGGTCTTGCCCAGGCTGGGAGACCTTCCAGAGTGAAAGTACAATCACTGGCTTTTTTTTGTTTCTCCCTCATAGTCTCCTATTTGATTTGGCAACCATCATGGGCTGGCTTGAACTAAGCAAGCGAACTTGGATATGAGAGAAAGCAGTAAGATTTTGTCAATCAAGAGAGACTTACAAAGCAGATTAGACAGTTAAAGCACTCTAGTTGTATAACTAGTCTTTTCATAAGTCATCTGGATTCTGGGGCTCTGCTAAGAAGCCTGGGGGGCTAAGCTTCACTAAGATCTCCCAGGAATCATTAGTACTTAAAAGGCCACAGGAGAGGGCCTGCCTCACATGTACACTGCTCTTCTCTTAACATTTCCCAAAGATTTGGAGCTGTGTGTATATAGGAAAGCAGGATATGGAGATGGGTCGGAGGGACAGCTAAGGCCCTCACCCATACCCTCCAAAATGAAGCAAATCTCCCCCAGTCTGTCAGCACTGAGATGATAAATAACCATAACCCAAGAAAGGTTAGACTCTTACTGCTATTGAAGAAACCAAAAACCTGATTCCAATACCAATTAGCCTGAAGTACTCAGCACCCGACTCTACCTGCCTAAGAGAGAAATGGGAAGTGTGTCTGATGTGACGTGCATGTTATCCAGTGTGTCCAGTGCATCTATAGATATTCATGTCCATCCCACAGTAAAAATTATTAGATATGCAAAGTTGGGAGACTATGACCAAAGGGAAACACACTATAGATGATCTAAGGCTGGAGGTGTAGACCCAAGGCCCTGGATTCAATTCCCAATACTGCAAAACAAAATGAAGGAAAATGTAAAAGTAAATTAGTTAATTTAAAAAGTCTAGATCCCTAAATGAGTAAATAAGGACATTAGTCTATAGAGGAAAATGTGAAATGACACATCTGTTAGGAAATACCCCAGAACTAATATTTGAAATTAAGAACTTGATGAACATAGATCAAGTCTGATTCAGACGGATGTCAACAGTCAGCCATAGAGCCAGGACTGAGCCCGGACCTGTCCCCACCAACCCTGTGTTTTGTCTGCTTTCCCTGGGGAGTCTGGAAGCCCAGGTGCCGTGAGAGAAGGGATAGGTTAAGGCTTTCTCTTACTTTTTCTTCGTCCATGGCTGACAGTACCACCTCGTTGGCACTTCAGAGGACGCTTGTCAATCTCTTAAATGTGAAGTGAAGATGGCCGGTGACATGTCTTTCTGACCCTCTACTATAAGAGCACTCTTGAAAGCGTGTCTGGGATTCACCTCCACCAACCAAGCAAAAAAACAAACAGCAGAGAATTAACTCACAATGACCCAACCTGCCTATGCCTACCACCTCATTACCTAACAATGAAGACATGCAAACATCATTTCCCTCAATGTCATGAAAGGTCAAAGAAATCACTGGGTATTGAATGGACTTGGATCAAATTAGGTCTCAAAGGACAGAAGTTCAAAGCCATCAAATCCAATTGTATCCTCTTCCCCACCTCCTCTGCTTCATCTGTTAAACACTGAGGCAGGTTGGTGTCAAGGCTCAAGGCCAGAAATAGAGAAGCCAGCAAACTCCTTGCAGAGACAGGTTTTGAACCCCAAATGTCCCAGCTCCCTAGTTTGGCCACCTGCAAGCCCCTCCTCTTGCCCCGTACTTCTGTAACGTTATCTCAGATGTCTCTTCCTCTAAGTTTTCCCCAGCTCTGCTTGGCTCATAAAGACCCTGTCCTTCCCTCCATGACCAACACATTACTAACATGGCTTTGGCTGCACCAGCAAGGAGCATTTTCAAGGTGGTTACAGAGTTGAGTCTTTCTACTGACCAAAGCTCCCAGCCCTTCTCAGGAGCTGTCACTTGCAGGCAGGAGACACCATGTGGCTTCTCCTTCAGCTTGCCTCACTCTGCTGGTGATCGTGAAGCGGCAACAAAGGAGTCATCAGTGATGAAATCAATTAAATTGGTTTAGCTCACCTTTTCAACATACAGAAGGGGACACAAAATGAGGCTTGTAAATGGACTGTGATTGTCCCAAGGTCACAAGGAAAATGGACTCTCAGTTTCAGAAATAGACTATCAACAGGTCTCAGGGGTCGGCCCCCATAGGGCCAGGGATAAGTCTGCAATGCGCCTGGCTGCCCTATAGGCCTGGACCACTGTGGAACCTAACAAGTGAGTCTTTTGTGCTCACCTCCTAAGCATTGGAAGTATTTGCTCCCCTAAACTGCTGTTCCCGTGGAGTGTGCTGGAGCGATGACAAGGTCTGGGAGCTATAGCCAAAGAGTAGCATGAAAATGCTTCTGAAAAAATTGGTATTTGATACTGTACCTTAGAAAGCATTGGCCTTGTGTTATAGCATTAGATTCCTTTCAACTTTTATTCCGTAACTCAGAGGTAAGTGATGTTATTCTGAATTACCATTCCGAAGGAATGTTGAATGCTTCCAGCTACTAAGGGTGAAGGGGCCTGATGGGGTTTTTCCTGTTGGAATGCTCTAATAGTCCAAGAGTGAGCCAGAGAGAGGAAGAGAGGAAGGAATCGTTCAAATGTCCAGGCTGAGGCTGCACTTTGTAGACAACATTCCTACCACACGGTCCTGCCAGGGAGTGGTTATGCTTCCTCAGCAAATGAAGAACCCAAGAGTCAGAAGAGGCGAGGCCCTCACTCAAATCTACAGCTGGGGAGGCTGTTTCTGTAGCCAGACAGCCAGGAAGATCTGAACCCACCTAACAAACAAGAGTCCTGGCTGCAGGACCAGCCTTCTGCCTTGATTGCTTTGTTTGGGTCTCTGAGCTCAATCTTCACATCTGTAAAATAGGAGTTTAGAAAAGACCATCTTCTCTAATCCAATAAATATTTTTGAGGTCCTCTGTGCATTTTGCTGAAAAGGAGGTTTAGAGGTAGCTGGCCCATGCCCCTAAAGATGTATCAAGAACTGTCCCAGTTAGTGTGTGTGTGTGTGTGTGTGTGTGTGTGTGTGTGTGTGTGCATGCGCACATGTGGTGACCAGAGGCCAATGTTGAATGATGCCCTGAGTCACTTTCCTCACATTTCTGAGGAAGCTTCTCTCACTGAATCTGGAGCTCACTGATTTAATTATGCTGGCTGCCCAGGGAGCTCTGGGGATCCTGCTGTCACTCTCCTGCCCTAGCTCTAGCACTGGAGTTGTGGCTGAGTGCCTGAATGCTACCATGCCCCGTTTTCTTTATGTGGTTGCTGGGGTTCTGAACTCAGGTCCTCATGCTTGTACTTCAAGCACTTTACTGACAGAACCATTTCCCCAGGCCAGGTTCTGTTTTTAGGTCCCAACTGCAAGCTTGACTTTCCTGTGCCTGGGGCATTGCACTTCACTGTAACCTGAAACTCCACACAAGCTCTCACAAGGCTAATTGTGCTGTTCCCATCCAAGAGGTGGGTGTGTGAGAGGCTCGGAGTGTAAGTATATTAGCTTCCAGCTTAGACCTGGTTTCTTTTTGTAAAAAAAAAAATTTATTTATTTTATTTATATGATGTGCACACTGTAGCTGTCTTCAGACACACCAGAAGAGGGCATCAGGTCCCTTATAGAGGTTGTGAGCCGCCATGTGGTTGCTGGGAATTGAACTCAGGACCTCTGAAAGAGTAGTCAGTTTTCTTAACCACTGAGCCATCTCTCCAGCCCTAGACCTGGTTTCTATCTTGTCTCTACTACCTTAGCCTTCCCTTCTCTGACCTGAAGTTTCCCCACCATGACTCCGAATGTTAAAAGATGTTTCTGTTAAGTAACTCCAGGTCTCCGGTGTCATGGGGCTTTGCTTCTTGGCAAGTCCCTTCTCCCAGACCTTTAGTCACCTACAATCTCTGACTGGCCTGCCACCGAGTCTGATCCAGGGTCAGTCTTACAGACCAGGAACACAGCTGATGTGACTCCAGGAACCAGGATATCCACACATACGGTGTGTGTCCTCAGACTGCACTATGGCCCTGCAAGTTCCCAGTGCCATTGACCTTATCTTCCACCCTACCTTTACCTGCTTCTGCGTCCTCTGTCTCCAGCCTTCTTACCTGCCTGATCTGCTCTATCTAGTGATCTAGAGAGGCATCACACCTGGAGTTGATAGAAGGAGCCAGTGAGGGGTTGAGTCATGACTCATTAAACCCTCATCTCCTCCCTAGAGTCAGGCTCTCTGGGACTCTTCCTTCAAGCTGGCTCTTGGGACCACAGAGCTGGCAGTCAGACAACAACTTTGTGGAGTAAAGTAGAAGTCCTGGCTCTGAGGTTTGCTGGTAATGAAAATGGCATCATTAACAAGCCTCGTGGGTTCCAGACTCCATCGCCTGAAACAGTTACATTCTTAATTTCCCATCTCAATTACACAACCTCCAGGGAAGATGTCAAGACTATCTGGCCCAAAGGAAGGAGTTGATGGTGGCTGTCTCATGGCCCAGGTCCCCAAAGATGGACAACAGAATTACGGAAGTGGAATAATGCATGCAGGAGTGAAGAGTGCCACGGTCAGGGTTTGGACCAAGGCTCCAATTCTGGGGCAGCAACTCAGTGGTCTGTCTTCTCTCAGCTGAGACCTGAGTCTCAGTGAGCCTCCAAGTCCATTATTTCATGACGTTTCACATTGGCTTCCCCAGAACTGCAATCACATATAGTTGTGAGCCGCCGTGTGGTGCTGGGAATAGAAGCCAGGTCATTCAGAAGAGCCACCCTCCAGCATGCCCTTGCTGTAGACTAATGAGGGTGGAACTTTGTTAAATGAAAACTCCTTTTCACAGTTCCTTCCCTGTCCTTCCTCCCAGGCATAATCACCTTTGGACTTGTGTTTCTTCCAGGATTTTCTAAGCATTTTTGTGCCCGTTGTCTTTCCCTTTATAAATGAAATCAATTTGGACATATCATGTAACATGCCTTGGCTTATAGTAAAGCTTGGAAGGTTTTTTTTCCTGCAATCAGCAGAGGTTTATTGGGAAGAGAGTTGGCTAGCCAAGGTCAAACTTCATACTTGCGCAGGAGTAGAGTTTGACCCCGAGTGGCGGGCTAAGGGGCCTTTTAAAGAGGAAAACCACAAACCAGGGGAGTGAGGAGGGGGGTGAGGGGTTGTCAAGGATACATAACATAAAAATAGTGGAACATTCCAGAGGAGCCCAAACCTAAATGATACAGGATCATGTGGAAAGCACTCTGCACACCCATTTCTCACAAAAATGTGGTCTTGTCATGTCACTGTGCCCTACCCTGTCATTATCAACTATATTTCTCACTTGCTCCAGCCGTAGCCCCACCTAGATGACTTGCATCTTTTTATGGTCAGGTATGTGTCTTCCTGCTTTGGGCTTTTCCCACCCACAGGTGAGTCTTCTTCTCTGAGGCTTGAGGGCCTGAAATCTTACATTCAGTTCTGCCTTCTGGAACCTGCATTCTTTCGCTCAGGTGTAGGGTAAAGAAAAAGCCTGTATGTATGTGTGTATATATATATATATATATTTCATAAATATATATATATTTCATAAAATGGTCTTTATAATTTTCCACTCTACAGGTGAAACAATGCCAGAGTGTCCTCTCATTGTCTGTGGGGTTAAAGTTTTTATTAGTTTCTTTTTTAGTTATCATGAAACTTGACACATGTATGACATTATTCTTTGCTCATAGTCACCCCATTACCTTCTGCTGTGCCCCCTCTCACTGGTCCCTCTCCTTCTTCCAAATGTCCCTTCTCTGCTTTCATGACAGATGGGGTTAAATGAGATTCAGCATGAAAGGCAAAGTGTACACGTGTGAGCCATGTCTTCCCTTGTCCTTAGCAACTCTCCCCACTTACTGCTCCTCCTCTACCCAACTAATCAGTCCCCTTTTTACTTTCATGTCATTTACATAGGCATAGATATTTAAATTTTAACTTTTTACATAAGAGAAAATAAACGTAATAATAAGTCTGGCTTGGTTTACTTAATCTGACTAGCTCCATCTTCACCCATCTTCCTTTGGTGGTGGTGGTGGTTTTAAGTGTTTTGTTCTTTGAAATAGATGTCTTTCTACATTATCCTGGCTGTCGTGGAACTCACCAGGCTAGCCTCAAACTCAGAGATCCACCTGCCTTTGCTTCCCAAGTGCTGGGATTTAAGGCATGCACCACCATGGAAGCTTCATCTATTTTCCTTAAATTGTGTAATTTCATTTATAATTTATTCAGTGTGTATGTATACCACATTTTCTCATCTGCCTATATTTTAGCTTTTGTAAATAGTGCTTCTATAAGCATGGACACACAGTTGTCTCCATAGTGTGGGGTTTGGATTACTTTGGATACACAGCAGAAGCAAGCTGTATGGTGGTTTTAGTTTTAGTTTTTTTTTTCCAGGAACCTGTACAAGAGTTCCTTTCTCTGTATTCTTATCTGCACTTTTTTTTGTTGTTTGATTTCTTCTCATTTTTATTTGTGTGTGTGTGTGTGTGTGTGTGTGTGTGTGTGTGGTGTGTGTGTGTGTGTGTGTGTGTGTGTGTGTGTTGTGCAGGTGCTATGGTGTGTATTGGTTCTCTCTTCCTCCAGGTTTCAGGGATCAAGCCTGGATGGCTGAGCTTCTATGGCAATCACTTTTGCAGGATGAGCCATCTTGTTGACTTCTGGATGACCGTTCTGACTGGTGAGATGGACACTCCCCGTGCTGTTTGCTCTGCATCTCCCTGATAGCTAGGGATGTTGAACCTATTTTCATTTGTATTTCCACCTTTGAGAACTGTCTGTTTAATACATTTGACCATTTTTGATTGGATTATTTGGGGATATTTGATTCTTTATCCGTTATAGATGCCAGCTTTTGACTACTGCCATGTACAGCTGGCAGAAATCTCTCCCATTTGGAAGCCTCTCTGCTCCACCAACACTTCCCTCTTCTGTCATCTCATGCAGTCTTACTTGCCAATTCTTGCTGTGACTTCTCAGTATTAGAATCTTTTTCAGAGAGTCTTTGCTTATTCCTGGACCTTGAAGCTTTTTCACTAGTGGCTTCAGGATCTCAAGTCCTCCACTGGAACCATGGATTCTTTTTGATTTGAGTTTTGTATAAAATGAGAGGTGGAAATCTAGTTCCATTCTTTTAGATGTGAACACCACGTTTTTCCGCTATCATTTGTTGAACAAAAAATGTTTTTCCCATGTGTGTTTTTGGCCATCTTGTAGAAAACCAGATGGCTTCTATTCGTTTGGTCTGTTGGTGTATGTCCTTTCCTTTTCTCTCTGTGTGTCTTTGCTAGTGAGGTATGTTTCTTCTAGACAACAATCAGGTTTTTTCTTTTAAATTCAGTTTCCTCATCTGCATTTTTCAACCACAGTGTTAAGATTCTTTGCATTGAGCATTATTGCTAAGAAAAATTTGCCTGGTTCCTGTAATTCTGTTGTTTCATTTCCTGTGTGAGTGGAATGTTGTTTCTTCTCTTCCTCTTTGTGTCAAATCTGTGCCCCGCTCATTTAGACTCTTCTCCCTCTGTCATACTTTTTTTTAAAATATATATATATATAATTTATTTTTAAAGACATTTATTTTAATCTTATACACAGGAGAGTTTTGCCTGCATGTATATGCATGTACCACATGCATGCTTGGTGCATGTACAGACCAGAAAAGGGCATTGGATCCCTATATGCTCATGCATAGGCAAATACTTGTGCACTTACATGTGCCACATACACTGAACAAGCAGGAGCCGCAAACATTGCCCCACTCTGTACACATAACTCATGCCTCCATGAACAGAGTCTTGGATTTGAGATAAATTTATGCACACAGCTTTTTGATTTGGTGTGACAAAGATAAACATTGAGCCTATTTCAGGAGAGTTTTAGTTACCCTCAAGTTAAAAATAATTCCACAGATTTACCAGACTGATGATTCTCTCGCTCTGTTTCTTGTTTCTCAGACACTACCACAGAGATCCTTAGTAAGCTGTAGAAAGCCACCACTTGGCAGCACAAGAAGACCTGGAGGCTATTTGGTATGATTTACTGAAACTAGAGAAATAACACAGACTAGAAGAACCCACAAGGAGGCAGCAGTTGTAAGTAGAAAACAAATAAACAAAAACAAAGGTTATACTCCCCTTTTAAATGTCTCTTATTTTATTCTCTTTCATAAAATAGTAAAAACATTAGCAATATTTTAAAAAAAAAAGCCAACATGTTAGAGTCTGACGCAGCTCAAAGGAGCCAGAATAGCCCAGAGACTGACCCCAACAGACTAGTGTTGACTTCAAACATCAAGGAGCAGATACAGTGGGAAAGGGTGTCTGCCAAAGGGAAGGGGCTATATTTGGGATTTTTATATGGGGTTTGGGAGACAGGAAGTTAATTAAGCAGCTTCAGGGAGCTTTGTGCCAGTCCATTTTCTCTCCAAACAGGGCTGTTTTATCTTTAGAAACTGTCTTGCCCAGCTGTCTGAATGATGGTCATAGTGGGTGACCTGCACACAATGGCGGGGATGGAGAAGGGTCTGGAGTTCCCACATAGGGCCTTGGTCACTGTCTGGAAGACTTTGCTCACAGTGTATTCCAAATACTATTATAAAATTACAAGTTGAGATAGAATTTGTTCTGTTCCTTCTAAGAATAAAACTCTCATTTCTAGGAAACGGCAAGCTGCAGCGGTAACATCAGTCATCAGAGCCTGTTTGAAACTTTTTGAATTATTCAATGATGGCTCCCTGTAAGTGTACATACCTCTAAAAAGCTGGTCATACAAACCACTCCACTCGAGTAAATACCTCTGCAGCTGGAGGCACATCAGTCCCTCTCCTACCTGGAAGGTCCACCAACTCCTGGTCTAAATACGAAGCTTACAACATAGCCTCACATACTATGAGCCTGGTTGCCAGGGGAAGGAACTAGATTCTTAGGGCCTTGACCTAATCAGTGAGTTAGTTCCTTCTGAGAGATGGCAATAAATAAAAAGTCGGGCCTAGATGAAGGAAGTAATCCATGGAAGCCTGTTCTTATGGCTTACCTTAGTTTTTCCTGTAACTCTCTTCTCTTTCCCCTGTCCCCTCCCTCTTTCATTGTGCTTTCTATATCTCTGTCTGTCTCTGTCTCTCCCTCTCTCTCTTCCCTTCTTATTTACATTCTACCATGAAGCTTCCATTTAAGCACAGGGAGCTAATGAACTATGAACCAAATTCCCTGAAACTGTGAGCCAAAATAGATCATTTATCCTTTAAATTGTTTCTGTTGAGTATTTCTGTCACCACTTGTGGGAGAGGTAACAAATACACTTCATTTCCTCAGCCCTGTGCACTAAGAAGCAGACTGCCACACAGCATAGCATCCCACATGTAAACTACTACCCATGATTCACCTCCTGTTGCTGAGACAAAATACCCTGATACAAAGCAACTTTGGAAGGAAGAGTTTGTTTTAGCTCACAGTTGTCTTCAGTCCATTGTCTTGAGGAAGTCAGAGTATCAGAAACTCAAAGCAGCTATTCATGTCTAGTCAATAGCAGAGAGAGAATGAGTGCATGTATCCATACTACCCAGCTTGCTTTCTCCACCCCTACACAATCCAGGACCCAAACTTAGGGAGTGGTGCCACCCACAGTGGGCCAGGTCTTCCTACAATGATTAATGTGATGAAGACAATTCCCCACAGAAATACCCACAGGCCAAACTGAGCTATAAGATCTCTCACTGAGATGCTCTTCTTGGGAGAATCTAGATTGTAGCAAGTTAACTTTAAGACCAATGAACACAAATAGTAATAAATCCAGCCTTGTTTCAGATACTGAATAATGGTACACATGTATTATTTATTTTTATATACTCGATAGTAATGTCTCTGTTTTACTTTTTATTGTAATAGTCTTCTTTCTTTTTTTCTTGGTTAGCCTGACTAAATGCTGATGTATCCAAATAGCCATTCCAAACTTTGTTTTCTGTTTAATTCTGTTTCAGATATTCCTGCTTTAATTTTTATGATATATTGATTATTATATATTCAAGTTTAGTTTGCTCCACCTTTTTAATTTCTTATAGTTGAAAGTCAAGTCATTTGAGTTTTTTGCTTTTAGTGTAAGCATGTCTGTCTCTGTATCTCACAAGCTTTGGCAAACTGTTTTTATTTTCATTCCTCTTAAATTTGTCTCTAATTTTATTTGTGATTTCTTCTTTGATCCATCAATTGTTTAGGACTACATTGTCCAGTGCCCACATTTGTTGATTCAGCATCTAATGACTGTGGTTTTATTACTTTAATTATACCATCAAGCCTGATGGCACACACATGTGTTGTCACAGCTACTTATGAACAAAGCCAGGAGCACCATGAGTTAAAGGCCAACCAGAGAGTTCTCATCACAAAAAAAAAAAAAACAAAAAAAAAAAAACAACAACAACAAAGACCCACCACCAATAAAAAACAAAAACAAAAAAACCTACACATACACACACACACACACACACACACACACACACACACACACACACGCACACACGCACACACATCAGAAAAAAAACAAAAAACAAAAACCCTCAGAAACAGTGAACAGGTTGTTTAAAGTATACATTTCTCAAAACCAAAAAGAGTGTTTGAAATAATGGAGTTTTCAAAGGAGAAGAAAGATTTTACTAGATAAGTATCTAGGAGTATATTATGGAGAAACATAGAAGAGAATAAAATTAAAGTGAATCATACTATTTGAAATTAAAAGAGAAAACAGCATGAGAATTTGATGTTTTTATTTGCTACCAAGAACACACACTGATGAGATTAAATCAATACAGACATTGTCTTTGTAATCAAGCAAAGCTTCATGGCTTCAAAATGACTGCAGGAGCATATTGACCAGATTTCCATTACTGTTGGAAAATACCTGAGCAAATCAGATTACAAGAGGAAAAGTCTCTTCTTGGCTCACAGTTTCAGAGGCATTGCTAGGATGGTGTGGGAAGGAGGAGGTGAGAACTGGCTGGAGCTGTGGCTCAGCAGGCACAATGTGAAGGACATTCCTGTCAGCCACGGTCACTCTCTGCTTCTTGGCTTCCACAGGTTGAACAGCTTTGCTCTGGCATGTCTGTCTGTCTCCCACCATGATAGTCCACCACTCAATAATCTCACTACAATGGAGCCAGTTGATCATAAATGTCTGAAATTGTGAATTAAAATAGATCTTCCTGCCTTTAAACTGTTTCCCTTGGGCATTTATCACAGAGATGGGGTGTCTAACATACAATAAGTGCAGTCACATGTCATACAGTGATGTGAGATAGTCATGGTTAGACTACTGGGACTACAGCCTCTAAGCCAGTTGAATTATGAACACACACAAACTGACAGACACAGATACATAGACACACACACACACACACACACACACACACACACACACACAATGTGCATGTATGTAATATTCATCCTATCAATTCTGTTTCTTTAGAACCCTGACTAATACACAGTATATTGCTATAGTTTAGATCTAGAGTACTGGGCCCTGAAACCTGTATGTTTTAGGCTTGTTCCTCTAGCTAGAATCATTAAAGGGTGTGGGAAACTCTTGAGAAATAGAGCCTTAATGAGAGGTTTTAGAAATGTACCCTTGGTCTTTTCCTCTTTCCTCTGTCTTCTCCTCTACTCCCTCCCTCCTCCTTTCTGAGATGGGGTTTCACATAGTTCAGGTTATCCTAGAACTCACCATGTAGCTGAGGATGGCCTTGAATTACTGATCCCTCAGTCTCCACCTCCCAAATTCTAGGATTACAAAAGTGTATTGTCACACTAGGCTCCCGACTAAGACAATATTCTATTGTCTGGAAACCCTTATAAAGGAAGCATTTAATTGTGACTGACATTCAGAAGTTTAGTCCATTATTAGCATAGCAAAAAAAACATGGCAGCACACAAGCAAACATGATGCTGGAGACAGATTTGAGAGTTCTACATCTGGATCCAAAGGCATCAGGAAGAGCAGATTCTGGGCCTGGCATGGACTTTTTGAAACCTCAAAGCCCATCTCCAGTGGCAAACTTCCTTCCACAAGGCCACACTTCCTAATTCTTTTAAATAATGCCACTCCCTGATGACCACATATTCAAGTCTCTAACCTGCGGGGGCCATTCTCATTCAAACCGCCACAGCTCCTGGCCACAGAGTGAACAATTTTCTCCTCATGTAAATGTATATGTGTTGTTGCTCACTCAGAGCAATTAAGTGAACCCATGACAGAATCAACTTCCAAGTACTGTGAAGCAAAAGTAAGGCCTTCTCTCAGTAAGTTGACTTACTTCCAGAATTGGCTATAGTGGCATAAAGCTGATGAACATACACCAGTCTGAGTCTCAACCCTGTTGGGTAACACTATAAGACTGATCCGTGCTGTTGCATGTGTATGTGATTACTTCATTTTAAAACAGTATGGTTGTGCACATGTTCATGAGAGTTCAGGTGTCCATGGAGGTCAGAGGTGTCAGATCCCCTGGAGCCAGAGTATCATTACAGGTAGTTGTGTGCTGCTCAGTATGAGTAACAAGAACCACACCTGGGTCCTCTGGAGGAGCAGCAAACACTCATAACTGCAAAGCCAGCCCAATGTTTTAATTGGCGTGTTTTGTGAACATCTGATAAGTTACACAACTTCTATTATACTGGATCAAAGAGTACCTGACTTCAACATGACAAAATCATGTTTCCCGACGTGACTGTACCAACTGCAGCTTTCAGAAGCATCACCCTGAGGATCAAGTCTTTAATACACAGGCTTTTCAGGGACACTCAACATCTCAACTATTTAAAAAAAAAATGCCCACTCCTGAAAGGTGGGAGGTGCAGGTAGAGAAGATTTTCAAACACCCTGAACTGGAACTGAGGCAATCACCAAGGCTGGGATTCAGACATTGGAGAGCAACACCAAGAGGGTTGGGGAGAAGGGAGGACATCATCATGGTGATACAGAGCACATGAGGGTCTGGAAAGTTCCTAAGGAGAAGGCCCAGGCCACAGCTAAGTAGTCCTAGAAGCAGTGGTAGATGTAGGAGATGCTAACCATACTACTTGGGAATCTGTGAGAATTCCGGAGTGGGCAAGCAGAGGATGAGGGTCCGGGCATGGTTTCCACTGCAGTGTTGATTTGTGGGGTCATATGGATACCAGAGAATCACAAAGCAGTCATGGGCCATGGCCACCAGAAGAAAGGCAGAAAAAACTGTGGACTGAATACCTCCGCGAGTGTGAAGAAGAGGAAGTGGAGCCCAAGCATGGCCCAGTGTCTTTAGAGAGCAATTTTAGCAGAGAATGCCTAGCTCTGAGAAGTTGATGATGAAGAATTCTGTGGGTGTCTTAGGGTTTCCACTGCTTCAACAAAATATCATGACTAAAAAGCAAGCTGGGTAGGAAAGGGTTTATTTGGCTTATACTACGGATTGCTGTTCATCAACAAAGGATGTCAGGACAGGAAAGCAAACAGGAGAGTAATCTGGAGGTAGGAGCTGATGCAGGGGCCATGGAGGGGTGCTGCTTACTGGCTTGCTCTACATGGCTTCCTCAGCCTGCTTTCTTATAGAACCCAGGACCACCAACCCAGGGATTGCACCAATGGGCTAGTCCTTCTCCTAACAATTGCTAATCTTAAAAATGCCTTACAGTTGGATCTTATGGAGGCATCTTCTCATTTGAGGTTCCCTCCTCTCAGATATCTCTAGTTTGTGTGTCAAGTTGACATAAGACCAGCCAGCACAGTGGGCTTGTTAACTGGGCTCTATGAACAAGATCAAGCACTACTCAGCAGAAAGAATAAGCAGATAAGGAAAAGATAGGCAGAGTATGGTGGCACTTGTCTGTAATCCCAGTACCTGGGAGGTTGATGCAGGAGGACAGCTAGGGTGGGTTAGGAGTCCTCTGGTCTGTTACAGTTCTGTTGCTGTGTGAGCTCTTTCATAGTTGTGATCAAGAATAGCTCAGTTTGTTAGGGCCAGCAGGGTGTCAGCCCATCACTGCTGGAACCTTTGTGCTTAAATAGAGAGACATGGGGGTGGGAGCACAAGGCTTGAGCTCCTTACTTCCTGAAGGACAGGAAGCAAAGGAGACAGGGACAGAGGACCATGTGCAACCTCTAAAGCAGTCACTTACTTTCTCTATCTAGACCCCTCCTTCTAAAATAGCACCACTAGCCCATGACCAAGCATTGAGGAAGTGACCCTTTGGTCATAGTCATCCCATAGCCTTCCATAGTATGTCACTGGTGGGTGTCAGCTGGTAGAACTAAGAAATCAGGGCAAATCTGGAAACCAGAGCAAAGGGGAATGCTTGAAGGTTTTGAGTAGAATATGCATTAGTTTTTCCCTTAGCCGTCATTGTTATCCCAACATTTTCTTTGTGTGTGATGGTGTGTGTGTGTGTGTGTGTGCGCGTGTGCGTGTGCGTGTGCGTGTGCGTGTGCGTGTGCACGTGCGCGTGCATGCCATAGGTTAATGGTGAGTATCTTCTGCAACTGCTCTCCACCTTAGTTTTTGAGGCTTGGTCTCTCACTGAACCTAGATCTCACCTCTTAGGCTACACTGGCTGGCCAGCAACCTCCAAAACTTCTATCTCTACCTCCCCAGTACTGGGGTTAGAGGCATGTGTACTGCATGGCTTTTCACGTGGGTGCTGGAGATCTAAACTCAGCTCCTCACACTTGCACAGAAGCACATCTCCAAATGAGCCACCAGGAAATGTTATTGTACAATGAAGACAGTCGGGTTTATGGAAAACCTAACAGCAATGACTGACAATACTAATCCTGTTTAGTGGCAAAGACCGGGGCCATGGTCAGCAGCCTCAGGGGCCTGAAATTCAGTTCCATGGAGGGAAAAAATATTCCAATCAGCTTATCTCATAATGCAAAAGATAGACTTAAAAATTAGCCACTTCCTCTGAATAATATATACATAATGATGTGGTCTTTTGGGTGGAATGTTGGGAGATTTAACACTTAGGAGCTAGACTCACAACTTTAGAACAGCTTTCTAATCCTAGATCCTTCGGCTCTAAAGAAAGAAAAGTAACAGTAAAAACCAGAGTTCAAGGTCAAAGGGTAGATGGTATCTGTCTGAGAGAAAAAGAAGCTCCGTCAATTGCTCAAATGCCCATGAGATACTCAAGTAAGGGGCAGCTGACACATTCCCCTCCGCTCCACAGTTGATTCCATTTCTCTTCTGATCTAACTTTCCTCTCCCTCCATCTGGGTGGGAAGATGCTACCCTGGCCTTTACCTTGGACTTGTTCCTTTGGCAGCTGTCCAGGTCAGGTGGTGCTGGCTTGTGGGGCACTGCTTCTTCCTCTTCAGTGATGTTACAGAAGTTTCGAGGGTTCTCCAGCACCTCCTCCAGCTTCCCTCTCTCTTCTGATGAAGTCTTTCCAGTGTAAGAGTGAAAATGGCCCTGCAGAGAGCTGTGTCTGCACCCTTTCTCATGACTGTGACAGGGTGCCATAGATGTGTCAGATCGGGTCAATGTCAGAGCTTGTCTTGTAACTAGACTTCCAGGCCACAACACTGGCTCCTTCTCCAGCAAGCATGTCTGCCTGAACAACTTAGACATTCTCTCTGGTGTCTACCCAGAGAGAAATGAGGCCGAAGGTTTTATTTTTTTCTCAGTTTCTCAGACTGGTACCCGAGACAGGTATAAATTTCAGTTTTGCTCTGAGAAAATTTAAAACAGGTTCAGATGGCCTGGGTGATAAAGAGATGTTCTAAATAGTTAGAAAAAAATGTTCTCAAATGTGACTTAAAGGAGAGAGAGACTAGTCACGTCTTCCTGAAGAAAAGTCCTGGCAGCCGCTTTGCATCTGGAGGGTAAATGCTTAACAGCTGCGGCCCAGGTCACCATGAACCTGTGGCAATAATTTTGATTGGTGAGTTCATTGATAAAAATATCTGACGTGAGTTTAGCTGAGCTCTCCCCACAGTGGACCAGTCAGCAGAGATGCTGCATCTTTTTAAATGTTCTTTTTGCTTTTCCCATCCCAGGAAGCACAAATTGGTACCTTTCTCCAAAGGTTTCAACAGTTCTGAAAAGGGGATCCCACTGACTGGAACCATATTTTCTGGGAGACTCTGGAACACCAGAGCCAGTGTTTTGTTTCTTCTTAATCAAGCACTTTTGTGTACTACACAACTGGCATTTTCCTTCTGCCCAGCACCCCCCACACACATACCCACTTTTGCCTAAATAAAAGTGGTTCAGAGAAAGGAGTGAATCGGTTGAGGTCACACATGCAGTTGGTGGTAGAAAAATCAGAAGCCTTCTGCCTGCCCAGTCTCCCTGGGGTGCACTGTGGAAGAGGCACTGAAGCCCACATATCTGAGGATTGCTGTCCATCTATTTCTCTCACCATTCTTGGAGGTTCTGGACCAGTCTCCTACAAAGCCGGACTGTCAGTGGTGCTCAGGCCACTAACTTCCCACAGCAGAGACTGGGCAGTGCTGTCTTAATGGCTTTAGGGCTGCGTGGGCAGTTCTGCTGTAGAATTAGTGGCCAGTAAACTCTGTAGAGAGCTCTGGTCCAGTTCCCTTGTTGTTGCCAAATGGATGGGGAGGCCCCCAAAGGGCTAAGACACTTAGTGGGCAACTTCGGACAGAGCCAGGCACCTAAAATAAATCAGAGCAGGAGAGAGTAGCCACCTCCTCCTGTGAGAGTCCAGATCCCTCACTTTCTGCCTCCCCAAATATGTTCTCCCAGAGCTGGCTCCCTCCCTGGACTATATATACACCCAGCCCTGGACATGTTGTTTTGTTTATGTGTATGTCTTTTGCCTGCATGTGAATGCCTGGGCTCAGGGAGACTAAAAGAAGCCATTAGATCCCTGGAACTGGAGTTATGGGTGGTTACACACCATCATTTAGATGCTGTGTAACTGAGCCTGTCCTCTGCAAGAGCAACAAGCTCCGAGACATCTCTTCAGCCCTAGAGAATTTTAATTCTAACTTTCCTGTCTGGGGCCTCTGTAGCTTGTCCCAGAGCCCCAATCCAGAAGGCTGTCGATGACTCCATCCAGTGCTGCCTTATCACAAATGGCCAGCTTGGGGTGGCGCTTGACACCACCAGTCTCCTAAGCACTAACCCTAGTGGCTCCTGGGATTTGGGCCACTAGGGATCTCTTTTCCTGAGGCTCTGGTTTGTTTTGGGGGCATTCTCGGGTGGCTTGTTAGCTGCTACTCCTGGGCCCTGTGAGAAGTAGAACAACAAGGTTAAGTATCCTCACCGGCACGACTTGTGTCCTCTGGGGCTCCCCCACCCACGGAGCAATGCTGGTATCGTTATGTAAGGACACCATAGGTCTGAAGTCCCACTGTGCCGTGTCCATGTCACAGTGATGCAATGAGCAACAGTGAGAGAACTCATTCTGGGGGTGTAAAGTTCCTGTGCCCTTGGCCAGCGAGGACCCTTGGGTGTTCTGAAGCTACACAAGGTGACCGAAGAAAGAGTCATTTGGTCCCCAGGCTACACTTTCTGTCACTCATTTGCCTATTCTCTCTCATCCACTCCTGCTTTTTCTTGGCTAAGGCATAAGTAGGTTCAACCTCTGCCAGGGAGCCCTCCATGACTTCATCTTCCGCCAGCTGCCAGTGTGCTTCTCTTCCCTGGGGTAACCAGGTCTAGCTGTGAATGCTGCCATTTTAAATCACAGAGAACTCTGGTTCCTCAGTCATGCTGTCCTTTGAGAAACTGGCTTGATCATGGACAGGCAGTGGTCAGTGTCAAGCCTGGCATCCTAGCCACTGTGATCTGTGCTGGGGGGCGGGGGGGGTACAGGGGAGGGAACAGCGCAGGGTTGCCTCCTGGAAGACAATTCCAAAACAGAAAATAGAAGCAGATGAGGGGAGCTTGGCCAAGAGATGTGAGCAAAGCCAGAGGGCGGAAACTCGGAGATATGTTAGGGAGATAAGGAGGTGCTTGTTTAAATGCAATGTATGTGTCTTTTAGTACCACTCGAGGTCTCATGTGGACCGGGCTGGCCTCAGAATGACTATTGGCTGAAGATGACCTTAAACTCCTGATCTTCCTACCTTCATCTCCCAAGTGCTGGGGTTATAGATATGTGTTCCTCCCTCCCTTCCTTTCTCCCTCCCTTCCTTCCTTCCTTCCTTCCTTCCTTCCTTCCCTCCATCCCTTCTCTTCTCTTCTCTCTCTCTCTCTCTCTCTCTCTCTCTCTCTCTCTCTCTCTCTCTCTCTCCTTTGTGACAGAGTGGCCCTATATAACTTATGCCTGATACTCGCTATTGTAGCCTGGTCTAGCCTCGATCTCTAGGTCCTCCTGCCTCAACCTCCCAGGCCTGAAATTAGAGGCCTGCACTAGCATCCCTGGCTATCTGTGATGCAGTTGCGGTCTAGGGGAGGCTAAAGCAGCCAATAAGCAGAAGAGAAAAAGGTCTCTGATTCCAAGCCCAGGATGAGACCTCAGCACGGGGCTGTTAGGGGCCAGTCCCATCCTTGGCAAAACTGACACAACCAGCCAGAGATATCAAAAACTCTTGGCCCCTATAGCAAGGAGAGTGGTTAAAACAGGAGAGGCTCCAAGCAGGAAGACTGGCAGGATACATGGTGGTGAGGAGTGGGACAGGAACACCACTGGCCTCACGTATGCTTACGTGTGCTAACTACGGTTCCCTAGTACTCACATACATAGTTTAGTATGAGCAGTATTGCTTCTGTTATGCAGTAGGATTTCTGGGGCTAGGAAGAAGGCTTCATTGGTAAAGTGCTTGCCATGCAAGCGTGAGGAGCTGAATTTGGATCCCCAGTACCATGTAAGAGCTGAGCACAGCAGAGCGTGTCTGCAACCCCAGCACTGATGTGGAGGAGAACACAGACAGGTGGATCTCCATAGTTCATTGACAGGATTCAGGGCCACAGGTCCAGTGGAAGTTCTCATCTGAAAAAAATAATAATAAAGAGGAGAGTGACCAAAGAAGCTACCCAGCATCAACCTCTGGCCTCTGCATGCGCACATACAAACACGTGAATGCATTTGTGTACTATGTGTGGATAGTCCGTATACCCACACACTCATATGTACACACACACACACACACACACACACACACACACACACACTATACCTCCCATATAGACATGCACACATGCACATAAACACTGTACACAGCAAGAAAGACACAGAGAGAATGTTTTGTTTTCTGTGTGACATGTTCCACAAAAAGGTTCATGTGTGGCAGGCTTGTACCTCTGTTGGTGGCACAAGTCAGTGGATCACAAGGATGTCAACCTCATCAACAGATTAGTTCACTGGCACTCTTGTGGCTAAATAGAATTTGGTATCTAGTAGGAAGAAGAAAATCACTGGAGTTGGGGTAGGGGCAGGTAACATGCCTTTGATGGGAAGATCTTATCCCCAGATCACTGGCCCCTCTGTCCTGGATACAATGAAGTGAGCCATGAGCCCACAAGTGATGAGCCAAATGACCATGAACCTTTGAAGCCACAAGCCAAAATAAGGAGTTACTGTGTCACGGTGATGGAAAGTCGATTAGGGCATCTTGTTTCATAGATGAGGATGTCAGAGGTGAAGGACAAGCCTGGTCCTTCTGGTGGGTCAACAATGTGTTGTTAGAGCTCAATCTATCAAGAAAGTCTAAGCCAGTTCTCAACCTTCCTAATGCAGAGATCCTTTAACACAATTCCTCAAATTATGGTGACCCCCAACCATAAAATTATTTTGTTGCTACTCCATCACTGTAATTTTGCTACTGTTATGAATCATAATGTAAACATCTAGTATGAAAATTTTCAGATATGTGATTCCCCCAAAGTGGTTGCGACCTACAGGTTGAGAACCACTGATCTACGCCCTTCAACCATCAAGGGTTAGAGAAAGCATTAAGAAATGAAGGAGATGGTCATGGAAGACTTCAATATGATGTGTTTGGGCTTAAACGGAAAGACAGACAACATTGACACTGAGTGAGACAAAGAACGTAGTAGTGGGTAGCAGGCAGACTAAATGAGATGAAAGGTTTAGAAAAAGATGGTGAGGGCTGGAGAGATGGCTCAATGGTTAACAGCATTGACTGCTCTTCCAGAGGTCCCGAGTTTGATTCCCATCAACCACATGGTGGCTCACAACCATTTATAGTGGGGTCTGATGCCCTTTGCTATCTGATGCCCTCTTCTCTCATGCAGGCATACATGCAGATAGTGCTCTCCTATACATAAACAAATAAACAAACAGGCAAATAAATAAATAAATAAAATTAGGATGAGTTAAGCTTGGGACACATAGCACAATACAGATAGAGATAACCATGATGGCACACAGTTGTAATCCAAGTACTGAAAAAGCTGGCTCAAGAGGGTTTAGAGTTCAAAGCTAGCCTGGCTACATATCAAATTCAAGGCCAACTTGAGCTGCATACCAAGACCCTTAACCACCAACCAACCAACAAATAAAACACTACTACTGATAGGCCCAGAGAGATGGAATCTGAATGTGCTTGTGGGATTCAGCAGAGAGAGCCCTAGTGACCTTCAAAGCTGTGAAGGTGGATCAAGTGGAGAGAGAGTGTAGGTAACAGCTTCCAGATGTCTGACTGGGATCAGAAGTAGCTAAGTACACTCCAGTTGCTATATCAAAAGACTTCACCCAAGGTAATGGACAGATGATAGATCTGGAGTGTTTGAGGTGCCTGTGGATTCCTCTGCTTCTGAGGATTCACTCTGCTTCATAAATGGCCTCTACTAGCTGAAACCTTGTATGATGGGGCCAGATGATCTCTTCCTGGCATTTTATAAGGCCACTAATCCCACGTGTGAGGGGTCTGCTCTTCCAACTTCAGTGCTCTTCACACTGACACTGGAGGCTGGGTTCCAGCAGCTGACTTTGTGTAGAATACTTTGGGGTTGAAGGTTGATGTGATGGCTATTCTTGGTTGTCAATTCGACAACATCTGGAATTAAGTAAAGCCCAAATGGTTAGGCGCACCTGTAAGGGATTTTTTTTTCTTAATTAATCCATGCAAATGGGAAGACCCGTCTCTAATTAGGATCTCTGGGGTGGGAAGACATTCCTTTAATCCAGACCGCTTTGAGGTGGGAAGCTGCACATTTAATCTGGGCCACCCCTTCAGCTGCAGCCTAAATAAAGGACAGAGAAGAAAAAGCTCTGTCTACTTGCTCTCAATAGCAAGTCCATTCCTCCACTGGCAATAGAGTCCATTTCCTCAGGATTCTGGTATACACTGAAGACCAGATGAGACATCCAGCCTCATGGACTGAACAACTAACTGGATTCTTGGATCTTCTTCTGGTAGACAGCCATTGTTGGACTAGCTGGAGCACAGCCTGTAAGTGATTCTAATAAATCCACTTTCTGCTGTTTGTTGCTGGGGAACCATGAACAGAGGGTGACGGAGGGGACATCTAGGGAGGGGAGATAGTTGTTTTTCTCGTTTCTATGAAAAACTACCTTAATATGTTATGGAAGAAAGGCTTTATTTAGGCTCTCATCTTGTGGGTTCAGTCCTTCACCGAGGGAAGGACAGCATGGTAGGCAGCAGGAGCATGAGGAAGCTAGTTCCTCCGCATCCACTGTCAGGAAGCAGAGAGCAATGGATGCTGACGCTCAGCTCACTTTCTCTGTTTTAATCAGTCTGAGATCCTAGCCCATGGAATGGTATTGCCCACATTTAGGATGGGTCTTTCTATGTGAGTTAACTCAGTCTAGAAACTCCCTCTTGATATGCCCAAAGCCTTGTCTCCTAGATAACTCCTCTGATAGATTCTGCAAAGCCAACAATATCGACCTGGAGCCCAAGCTTCAGGCTCCAGATACAAGTGAGACAGGCAAAAGCAAAGAGAACTAAAGGGTTCTCTTGTAGGTTGGGGTGAGGATTGAGAACGAGGTTTCCTTAAGACTTGAGTGTGCTCAGAAGCTGTGGGTACACTTACTTGATCACTACTCAGTGGGCCTGAGGATAAGAGTAGACCAGGCTCAGATCTCAGTGCTGGGCTGATCAAGATCCAAGCCTTGCACATCTGATAATCTGTTTCCGCTACTGTAAAACAAAGGACTGTTCATCAGGTGAGGATTTCTTAAGTGTTACCTCTGTGCTGATATAATACAGGTTAAAAAGGGGTGAGAGGTGCAAGCAGGCACCACAAACACATCTCAGCCATGTGGCATAGCCCATGGCTCTCCTCCAGGACCATAGGAGAGCCACATGCTCACTGTCCCTTCAACTGTGAAATAGAGAGGTCCCTAAATGTCTCCAAGAGGAGTCCACACATCTTAGGAGCATGTACACATTCAAATCAGAAAACATCCAGGGGAGAGGTGTCAGCAAAGAGAGGAATCAAAGTATATAAGGCACCTGCTGCTAAGTCTGGTGACCCAAGTTCAAATACTGGGACCTGATGTGAAGGAGGAAAAGAACCAAGTCCCATGAGTTCTTTGTCACCCACATGTCACACACACACACACACACTAAAGTGAAGAAGAGAAAGGGAGGGAGGGAGGGAGGGAGGAAGAAAAGAAAGGAAAGAAAAGGAAGAGAAGAGAAAAAGAAAAAAGAAGAGAATAGAAAAGAGAAAAATAGAACAGCCCTCAGCCCAGAGGCCAGCTGGCCAGCTGCCTGTGCCCTGCACCTGGACACCACTCTGCTCTTGGAGGGGGAGTTGAGAATGGTGACAGGCTGTCTCTCCCTGTCTGGCTCCCACTGCTCCTCTCCATCACCTCCACCCCCTCAGAGGTGTGAGGCTCTGACAGACATGACAGGCTGGAAAAGGAAAGTGTCAAGGAAGAAGAGGAGTTAAAAATACATCTCAGGAGAGCCTGGGCGCCTTCCCAGCCATGGGCAGGAGGTCCTCGGTGCTCTGTGGAGCAGATCAAGCTCAGCACACGTGTCAGGGCCTCTAGTGTGGCTGTCCTTGTCATCCTCGATTCCACCAAGAGGCAGTGTGACGAGAGCAGAAGCCCATTTGTCTCTGGGGCTAAATGCACTTGGGCTGGGATCTGAACACCACCAAGCAGCTGTGCATCCTGGGTAGGTGGCTGTGCTTCTCTCTGCCTTGGTTTACCTTTAAATGAGGATGATCAGACAATCCATGTTAGCTTAAGTGAAAATGCTGTGAGATGCTGTGTGTTAATGAGTAACTCAGCAGCCAACTGTGAGCATCCCTCACAGCATTATACACATACACACACACACACACACACACACACACACACACACACACACAGTGCACACCCCTCCCTCTGAGGTTTTGTTCTGGAGAGGCTGAGGTTCCCCACTTGTTTTTCTTTAGGATTATCCTGCCCTATGATAAGTGACCCTAGGGTACTTCTGTCCTTAGCCTAAGGTCTTAGATGAGGAAAAGACATGAGAACCCTATCGGACCCTGACGGAAGGCCAGCCCTCTCTCAAGAGAGAGAGGGGGGAGGGGGAGGGGGAGGGGGAGGGAGAGGGAGAGGCAGAGGGAGGGAGAGAGAGAGAGAGAGAGAGAGAGAGAGAGAGAGAGAGAGAGAGGAGTCCCTCATCCAAAGGCAGTATTCTGAGGCCCTGTATACCCTGTTCTGGGCCCAGCTCTCATCCTATCATCACCCTCAGTCCTGTTTTCTGGGGGAAATCTACCCTGCCCTTGCCTTTGGGAGGCCACTCCATTTGAAAGACCTGTGACCTGGTCTCTTCTCTGGCTAGGGTCATGCAGTATGCTCTCCCTAAATATCAAAGAGAGGACAGCATTTGCATAAGGCCAGCATTACCCAGAACATTTTAGACATATGTTCTAGAACCTAAAGAGACCTTGTGTGCTGAGTGGAGGTCATGTTCTGGAGTGATGGCTGTAGGGCGATCTCCAGATGCAAGCTGACAGAACCCTGGATAAACAGCTGTGATGGATACAAGGATCCTGGTCCAGGTCCTCTCCTCCATCTCCCTGTAGTGTTGGCAGCAGCAAACCAAGTATCCTGCCTAGCCCAACCTTAGCTCTCATGCCAGGCCAGCCCTTTCAGAAGTGCCGTGCGAGTAGGCCCTCTGAATGGGCATCCCTGAAGCCTCTGCAGCTGTGGGTCACTGGTATTCCTGCCTTCCACTCTCAGACTCGCAGTCCATGAGGGAGGAAGTGACTCGTTTCCTGGATGGCCATGGGGCTCTGGAGATCACTGCTTGCGTTTAGAGACTAGCGCAGTGTGGGGTTGGATGGACACCCATTACCCCTTGACAGCTCCACACACAGCAAATGTCAGTGTCACCCAGTTGTTCCCCCTAAAAATGAGCAAGATGAGACCAGCATGGCACATACCGGTAACCCCAGCATTTGGGAGATAGGAGAACTAAGAATTCATTCTCAGCTACATACTGAGTCCAAGGCCACCCTGGGCTACACGAGACTGTGCTTCAAATTAATAATACTGACAACAAAAAGTAGGGGGCAGGGGAAGCATGGTAAACTAGGTGTGGAAGTTCACACTTGTAATCTCATCACTCAGGAGTCTGAGACAGGAGACTGGATGTGAGTTCTGGGCTAGCAAGGCTACAAAATGATACTGTTTCTAAAAGATGAAAGTTAAAAATTAAGAAAAGGAATGGTAAAAGCCTGTGCATCTTTTCAGTATAAAAATCAAGTAAAACATCTGGCAAGTGGAAAAGCCAGGACAACTCACACAAACAAAGCATCCTTGTTTGATTGGCACCGGTCCTTCCAAAGGCCCCTTCAGCCCTTACTGGAATCTGGGAGCAAAGGCCAGGATGCAGACCTCCCCTCTGCCTCCAGGGGGCAATGTTGCAAAAATCTTTTAGGGAGCCAGGCTTTTCCTCCACACTGTTCCTTCCTGACCTACTCTGGTTCCCACTGTCTACCTGACTCTGCCTGCACCCTCACGTCCACCTTGTGTCCCCTCCAGCTTTGCTGTACCCATCAGTGTCATCTCCCCAAGGACACACGGCATTAATAACTGTAACCTCATTTTAACCCTTCAGCTTATGCGATCCTTCCAGTGAATGGGACCCCTTCCAGCCATCTCCTCATTTTATAATAAGGAAACTAACAAGCAGGCAGAGGCAGGACCTGACCAATGCCAGCACAGAGATGGTACAGTGACAGCTGGAGGTCCCAGGCTAGCCAGTGTCCAGCTGGAGTCCTGTAAGAGACCCTCTAAAGTACCCACAGGCTCTTAACAATGATACCCAGCCAGTCTGTGAGCTCCCAGTTTGCCCTTGAGCTTCCCCTGTCCGAGGAGTGGGGTTTTCCGGTGATTTATTGCCTTGGGGCTGTCAGTCAGCTGACCTGATGCTTACCTGCTGTGATTGACTTCCTTCCCTTCCTCTGCTTTCAGAATCACAAGTCATCATCATCATCATGGCTGCCATATTAATAATGGGCCTGTGTCTGCTCCGCTCTCAGAACTTAGCAAGCACTAATCCATCCATCAGCTTATCCCAGCCTTGACAGCTCTAGAGAGGCATTTCACAGACAAGGGCACGGAGGATCAGAGAAGGCAATTAACTGACTCCAAGTCATCCAGAGAGTTCTTTCTAGAGAGGGAATTCTGTCTCCTTGGAGAGAAGCCACCCACCCTCTAGGAGCTGGGGCAAGATGATGATGTCCTGTGTAGTCCTGCCAGGAGGTTTCTTATCTTTATAAGTGCAGGGGAGGCCACTGGGCTCCAGAGAATTCTTGCTGGGCCAGAATTAAAGCATCCAGTGCCTTAAAAGCATCAGGTGACTATAGTCCTGCTCTCTGGGAAACAGGCCTGAAATTTCCAGGAAGGATGCTGTTTCTAGCCCAGCATAGAGACAGTGGGAGCCAGGGGACAGATGCTGAGACAACAGAGCCTGACATGAGTGGTACCCCCATACCACAGTCTGTCAGGTAGAAGGAGTTCCAGAGAGTGAAGCAGAAGCAGTAAGCCCAAGTGGTTGAGCCAAGGGTTCACCCCCTCCTAGGGCTTCTTTTATACAGCTGGCCTGCCGACCATGGGGTATCTGGAAATGAGCTGCATCTCTTCAGGATAGAGAAGGACAGCAAAAAAGGAAAGCCCTGACTCTTAGCAGGATGGAGACTATTTCTCCTCTACTGGCCAGAGAAAGAAACCCAGGGCAAGGTAAACAACCACTCCCTATGAGCCTCAGTCTCACAATCTAAAGAAGGGACACTGAATTAAATAAGCTCTATCTACATTCCTTCCCACACTGACCTCAGTCCAACATATCTAACACTGATGTCTTTAATTCACAGACCATCTCCTGCTGGAGAGAAGTGTGTGTGTGTGTGTGTGTGTGTGTGTGTGTGTGTGTGTGTGTGTGTCCCCGCCCACAAGCATGAGTTCACATGTATGTAAGATAGGATGGGGTGGGTAGGTGGGTGGGATGCAGGGGAGGGATGTGAGCAAGTCACCTCTCTAAGTGTCAGTGTGAGGCGGTGAGGAGAAACAAGCAGAGCATTGTCTTCCCTGGACGGAGCTAATGAGCCCTGCAAAAAGCAGGTCTGCACAGCAGGGATCTGAGCCCAAGGCAGTGGTTCAGGTTAAGAGCTCCCAGGCTCACTGAAGACCCTCATTTGCCACCCATCCACTCCCTGACTAACGAGCCAGAGGGATGTGAGAATGGAGGAGCTGAGGTGAGCAGTTTGGAGCATTTAGAGGGAAGGTGTTTCTGACTACTACTCCTCTTCTTTATCTGCTGGGCAAGGTCACAGTGACCATCAGGACCTCCCTGCAGGTTGATGGTTTAATGCCATGATCACTTGAACAGATGGTAAGACTGAGTCCTAAGGAGCAGAGGATTTGCCCAGTGTCCCGCAGCAGGGTTGTGACAGAGCTGGGACCAGAATGGAGCTCAGCAATCTAGTTCCCTGCATTCTTCTTGTAACCCAAAGCAGATGGCACCACAGATGAAGTCTCCTGTTGTGTCAGGTTTACAGAAAGGCCTGTCTGTACGTGGGCTACTCAGAGAGAAGGACTCTGGTTCTGCCAACAGCTCAGGGTTTTACAACAGCGTCAGGCTTGGCATGAACCACAGGACTATGAGAATACCAAGGATGCTGGAAGCTGCAGAGTTTTGCAAACCATGCCAACAGCAGGAGATGCTTTAAAAAGGCATCAAGTTTCGAAAATAATGAGAATCTGCAGATGGTGTTGGGATCCTTACAGCCCATGGGGTTGTGCAAAGTGCACAGACTGCAGCAAACACCAGTGCTCCCAAGTGTACACTAGGCCAGGGAGCCAGGCAGTAATCACAAAGCCTAGGACTCCTAAGATGATGGGACCCCACTGAACAACTAGCTCAGGAACGGTCTGAGGACCTGTCAGCTCAAGTTTCAGAGGCTAAGCTTTGCTCCACCGAAACACATCTGTGTCCGTGAATATTCTGGTTTCATACAAACAGCCTCAGCCCCCGAGGCTAAGTCAGTGATCAGAGTTTCTAGACCTCCAAAGGGACATTTTTTTTTTGCAACTGTGCACCTGTGATTTGATATCTTGAAGGTTCTCTGTCTTGCAGTTTCTAGGAAGACTCACTGCTGACTTTGGACTGAAGGGCTGAGAACCCAGATCTAATCTGGCTTTCCAATTAGAACAGAGTCTTCTTTCTATCAGTCCGTCACAATTGCTGGCCTTTATCCATCATCACGTGCTCCTATTTCTCGTCCTACAATGACACACACCTTCACTCAAAAAGTATTGGGCATCCGGCTGAGTGCCTAAGTTCCAGCCAGATCTGTATCTCAGATGTCCCAGCTTTCTATGGCCAAGTGGGCTAAAGGAAGCTCTCTATTATTCCAGAGGAAGCTAGACTCTAAACCCACATCCCCATTCTGTGCAAAGGTCCTCTTCTGGAAATGGGGTTGGACTCATTTCTGTATCAACTAGGGGCAAACAAAGACTCTTCCCCTGAGAAGACAGCCTGGGTTGAAGGGCATCCCTGGTTTTAGCACAGTGGAGGCAGAGAGTGGCAAGACATGCTTCCTCAACTAGTGGGGTGCTCTGTGGCATGTGACTGAGACTCTATCTCATCTGTATGAAGGGCTCCAAGCCTGTTGGGTGAATGGGCCCTAAGGAATCTCACATGCAGACTCTGCTTTCTCCCCAGTCTGGTGAAGACCCTGCCTCTTGATGCTCCCTCCAGTCCAGCCTCTGGCCTCCAGGCTTGGTTTCTTTATTTATTGCCTCACTATTCACACCACAAGGAGTCCTGTGACGCCTGTCCCTTGGCTAGGGCCTACACTGGGATGGAATCATTCTTCCAACTGTCTAGAAAGCCTCTGTCCAGACACCTCTTAAGAATTTCACATTTACTGTTTTGCCTTGCTTCCTTTCCCCCTCCCTCTCTTTCCCTCCCACCTAGGTGGCAGAGATGGGAAGGGGCAGATATTGATGAGGGATGGGGGGACAGGGGTCGGGGGGGTGAAGGCTCAGAAGAAAGCAAGGGCTTGCTTCAGAGCTCATAGAGGACTGAGGAGACAGCAGCCCCAGAGGAAAAGGGGCAGTGACTGGGATTGCAGCAAAGAAACTGAACATTCTGGAATATTTGTCTCTAGAATGGTCCTGAACTTGAGAGCCATAAATAGCTTATCATTCTAGCCTCTGCTGCTCACACAAGGAAATAACCATAAGCCTCAGGGAGGGACCAGCCTCCTCACCGAATGGGGGCTGGACCTAAATAAACCCGCCTCCTTTGCAACTCCTGGTCCTGGGCTGTCCCAACCAGAGATCAGAGGAATTCATGGAGCCAAAGAAACAGACACTTCAAGGGCTGGAGGGACCTAAAGCCAGATAAAGGAGCAAGTGCCCAGAAGAGTTCTCAGGGAGGGGTCAGTTTGAGCAGGGCCTCTACCACGCCCGACTTGAGGGCAGCTGCTGTCCAGTGTGGCCAAATAAACAGCCTAGTGAGGGACAGTCCTACCTTGACGCTCCCTGCTGCTGCTCTCTCAGAAGCTGTCTCCAGTTGTCCACTGACAGGCTCACTTCCTCTCTGCTAAGCTCCAGATTGAACTGGGGGCCACAATTCTCTGCATTCCCCCAGCCATGGGGCCCAGAATAGGTAAGTCTAGGGGAAGGAAGGAAGGGATTGGGAGGCAGCCTGGGGACTTCTACAGCCACAGGAAAGGGGGAGACTAAATATAGTGCCTCTGTGGTGTGCTGGGGAGACAGAGGCTCAGTTCTGCACAGAGCAAGCCCCTCTCCCCCGTCTGTGGAACTCAGGGAGGGTATATAAGTGAATGAGAGGGGCAGGAAGGGAAGCCAGTTTACTCAGCTGGAGACAGGGAGCCAAGCCAAACCACCCTGCTGAGCTAGAGACCCAAGCCCTTAGAAAGGCCGGCCTGCCCAGCTGCCATCAAGCTAATCCCCGACCCTTACACACTTACACCCCAGTATGAGGGAGGCAATGTAGGGACGGATGGACAAAGTAGAGAACCACAGAGAAGGAGAGAGAGAGAGAGAGAGAGAGAGAGAGAGAGAGAGAGGATATGCAACGAGACAGAGGAACCAACAGGTGTCAGCAGGGCAGAGGTGCAGACTAGGAGCAGGACAGAGGGACAGACAGAGCATGGCTCTGAAGGAAGGTCACAGTGAGGACCTGAAGGGACAGAGTGTAGTGTGTGAGCCAGAGCCAGAAAGGCAGAAGACCACAAACCTAGAGGGACAAACACCCAAAGGAACTGACGGACAGACTTCAGACACAATCTACAGGATCCACACAGAGAGGGGACTCGGAGAGGCCTGCTGACACTTATCTGGAATAGGTAGTGGTGGGATCTGAGGAGGCTAGAGGGGAAATGTCTGGAAGCTTCCTGAAACCAAGCTTGGAACAGTAAGAGGAAAGCACCAAGTGACCAGGTCAGAGTGACAGACCCACCTGTGACAGTGGTGGAGCAGAAGGTCTTTAACAGTATCTGGGCTGGATGCCCTACAATAACCCTTAGTCTCCCTGCCGCTGCCTGTCTGCTGCAGTGTTGGATTCACACCCACCCAGGCAAGGCCAGGCTTGCTCTCAGGCCCAACAGACTCAGCAGTGTGACAGACACAGCTTGGGGACCCTGGGACACCAGGAAGGTTGGGGATGGGTGCTTCCTCTACGGAGGGAGGCTTTATTGGAGAAAGAAAGATGAGGTCAGGTTGAGGGAAGGGCTGGGGTTTATTTTGGTTTTGGTGCCACAGGTTTTTCTTGTAGCCCAGGTTCGCCTCTGAAATGCCATTCTCTGGCCTCTGCCTCCAGTGTACAGGGATCACAGGTGGGCACCACTGAACCTGGCATAGTAGGATGGTTTCACTGGGTTTCTGAGCTATGGACAAACAAATTCCTATTTATCTTTTCGGTACGAATGCAGGGATTGGAGATCCCGTGACAGAGGAGAAACTTGCACTCTGAGTTCTGCATTGGCCTCCCCTCCCTGTAAAAGCTTGGCTCTGGGTCCTCTGACTGATCTCTGACACATATGTAACAGGAAGCTGGTCCGAGTTCTTGCACTGAGACACCACCAGAAGCCACCTCAAGCTGTGCTTCCCCAGCCTCCCTCCGGAACTTTGGTCAGGCTCAGTCCAGTGACAGGATGAGTGATGCAGATGACTGTCAGCCTTCGAAGAGTCCAAGGCCAGCTGTTCTAGAGACAGACACCAAAAGAGGCTGAGAGTCAGATGTGTCTCCACAGAGGCAGCCTGACAGTTTGCACGTGCCCTTAGGTAGCAGAGTTCCTTTGTCTGTGCAGGGAGGAAACTAATATCCCCAAACTGTCCCTATGGTGAGATCCAGGGAAACTACTCTCTGGCCTCTATACCCTTGCTCAGGGAGTCCTTGCCCACTGCTTTTTCTTGAGAAAATTGACATTTCCAACACATCCAAATGAAGCCTACCTGGGGGCCTTCGTCCAAGCTAGAGGAAGCCCTTGTTAACCACCATGCAGTGTTAGCCACCATTCATCCTCACTTATTCTAGGTGTGGCCACTGTTTAAATGAGGTCTTTCCTGGGCAGACATGGAAGTTGACCATTAGCCTCATGTTCAAATCCCAGCTCTGCCCCATGGACTATATGAGAACTCAATAAAATCTTCCCTCCTTTTTAATAGGTGAGGAAGCAGATACTCAGAGAGGGCAAGTGACTTGTCCAAGATTACCCAGCAACTAACCTGCAGAGTAGAGGCCAGAACACTGATCTTTCTAATATTAGTGCTCTCCTCTCTGTCACTGGCCTGGGGCTTTCTCTTCATCACTCCATATTGATGGACTCTGGTCTACCTTGTCTACTTCTCCACTGGCTCCCCACAGAACAAATTATTTCCTGGGTGCCACTGACTGGGGAGCAGACATGGAGGTGGGTGTTACTTTTCCCATGTCTGGTCTAGGAAGTGTCAGATGGTGAGCTGGCTTTGACCTTAACAAGGGTCCATGCCCAGTCTGCCTGCCTCTATCCCTTTCAGGGACTCTATTTTCATAGTAGGTGGCAAGGATAGTCCCTTGGTCTCCCATTGTGTTTATAAACTTGGTCTGTAGAGGGAGCAGCAGGGCAGACGCCTCTCTGCGGGGACTGACTAGGCCTTCATATCAGTATGGGGGGTTGAAGTATATGGGGGCCATGAGAATGGTGTGGTACTTTATAGGCCGCAGCCAACGCCTGGCAACTGTTCTGTAATGTTGGGGAAGGAACCCATGTTAGTGGGCTAGAAGATGTGAGAGACAAGTCTTGATTTCATTCATTCCTGAGGCCTTGGACCCAGCTGGGACCAGAGAGAGCTGGGATGATAGGACTGTCCAGTGAGTAAATGGTTCTATATCCCAGGTCCCAGCTCTGTGAAGCCCATCTGGGGAGTCAGAAACATAAACCACATGAGTAAATGCTGAAGCTTCCGAAGCCCATGATACAGACCTGTCATCCCAGCCTCCCGGGAGGCTGAGTAAGAAAGATTGGCAGTTCAGCCTGGTGAACTATCTCAGTGCTAGAGCTCAAGCCTACCACAGGACCCTAAGTTCAATGCCCGGGATCCCAGAAAAGAAAAAAAGAACACGAGAGAGAGAGAAAGAGAGAGAGAGAGAGAGAGAGAGAGAGAGAGATCAGAATGAAATATAATCCTCATGGAAGAGAAGATAAAGCTAATAGTTTTTCTAATTCAACGTTCAACAGTCATGTTTTTCTTTTCTTTTTATTTTTTTGTGGTGGATAAGTGCATCAAAAATGTAATTGACAGTGAACATGTAAAACCCAAGTGAAGTCGAGTGGCTTCAGAATGGCTAACTTCAAAGTGTTCACTAAGATGTACAGTTTGGGACTAGGCAGTGTTTGAGTGACTGTTTGATCTAACTGTGTGATGCTTTTATTTGCAATTTCACTACAATAAAGGCATTTTTGCTAAAGAAGAATAATAATGAAAAGAAGAAAAAGCCAAAGTTTGAAACATGTTTTTTTAAAAAAAAAAAAAAAAGCTGGCCAGCATTCGGGAAGGGTGGTCTACACCCAGAGAGAGTAAAAGGCTTTCTAGGGGAGGGAGTACCAACCAGCAAGGCCTGACCAGAATGTTCATTCTAGAGGTGCAAGTGGGCTGGCATGTTTGTAGGCTCAGTGAGCAATCAGATTAAGGGAGGAGGCTTCTGGGAGATAACTGAGAAAATTAAGCCAAAGCCAACAGACTCTGACACAGGAAGTCCTACAGCTCCTCGGGCTTATAGACTAGCTTAGAGTCCACTGGGGCTCTAGAAGGATGTGAAGGGCCGAGTGGCCAGGCCTCCATGACCCGTGTCCTGGGAATACTCATCAGAATCCTACTTGTGTGTCACAGCTTTGTGTGTTCAAGTCAGACTCCTGTCCAGTTTACAAATGAGGAAAACAAGCCTGGAGGGGCCAATGACCTGTGACCTCAGGCTACATGTCTGATCACAGGCAGACACTGAGACAGCCAAGCCCCCTGTGGATTCTGAGCTCTTAGTGGCTTCCTTTGTCCTCTTTCTTCAGAATCACACTGAAGGCTCCCAGGGTCCAGCCCCTGCCTGATGTCCACAGGGGGCATCTTATGTGTGGTGACTGAGCCTAACTAAGGCCCCCAGACTAATGCTGTGATTTAAGAATGAGGAAATGAGTGACTCGTGACAGCAGTTGAACACAGAGTGACCAATGAGCTCTCTTCCAGTGCAGGGGAAGGCAGTGTGGCCTTGGGCCAATGGCTTCTTGTTTAGATAAGGAGACTGTCCTGCTTCTCCAAGGCTCAGGACCCTCCCCCCGCACCCCCCACACCGTCTAGTCTACATTTTTAAGGTTATCTTGGGTTTAGATGGGGTAGTGAGGGCCAGAACCAGGAACAGAAAGTCCTAGCACTTGGCCCCTGACCCAACTCGGAAACCACCAGAGTGCCTGCCCCAACCTTCATCCTGACAGAGCTCCCTTAAAATGTAACAACTAGACCTTGAGGTCATTTTCCTGCTAGCAGACCACCCAAGGGTCCTTCCAAAGGAATTTCCCCAAAATGACAGCCAAGCCCAATTGCTGTCTGGAGACTCCCTCTGCACTTTCTGCCTTGGACTCTTCCTCCTTCACAGTGCTAGACTAGGTCACACTAGGAACTGGAGCTTGAGGCCCCACAGTCGCTCTGTGTCAACATGGCCACCCCCAACTATAGCCCAGCCTCCAGTCTTGTCAACTACCTCATGTGGATGAGCTCAACTCAGTCAAAAAAGCTTGATTTTCAGTTGGGTTGGGGCCGAGACCTGAGAAGCAATGGGCTGGCAGATGAAGACCGGTCCATCAAGGGTATGGCATGGATAAAGGCTGAGAAGCATGGTTAATCTGGGGAATGGCAGGAGTCCATTGGGGCTAGAGGATGATGTTCTATAGGAATGGATAGATGAAGCCTGAGGCTCTCAGGGGCCTTGAACTTGAGACTGGAAGTCTGGACCCCTGGTGCAGAGAAATAAGGGGGGAAGAAGGGAGGGAGTTCTCCACTGAGGTCTGCAAAGTATCAGGTCTAGGGCATTTCCTATGAGACTGGTTGATATAATTTGTAATGTGGTGGCATGATGCGGAGGGAGGGGTGCATTAGTGGGCCCATACTGAGGATTCCCCCCCCCCCAGATACCAGTCTAGTAAAATAACATTTATTTAGGGGCATGAGATGCGGGGGTTGAATAGGGGCAGAGAAAGAGAAGAGACAGAGGAGGACAAAGAGGGAAGGAGAGAGAAAGGGTCCAGAGAGAGAGAGAGAGAGAGAGAGAGAGAGAGAAAGAGAGAGAATGAATCCAAAGAGAGAGAGAGAGAATCCAAAGAGAGAGAGAGAGAGGTCAGAGAGAGGGGGGCGTCAAACAGTCCTTTTATAGCAAGCCAGCTCATACCTGGCTGTTGCTAGGTAACTGTTGCAGCAGAGTCTAGAAGAAATGCTAAGACTGGCAGAGAAGGAAACTGAGGCTTAGGGAAAAAAAAAGCCATCTAAGGTCATGCTAATACTGTGCTGCACAAACAAATTTTTGTATCCGATGTATTTTTTCTGGAGCAGTTCAGCAGATTTACAACCTGCTCTATCTGAATAGGCCAGAGCCCAGCACTGCTCTGGAGGGGTTTACCAAATCAGGCTGATAAGAAGCTGATAAGAAGGAGGGTGTGAGGCGCAAGAGAATGGCCAACTGACCACATAAAGGCCTGTGGGAACTGCCTTGGGACGGCAAGGGCTCCTACAGGGGAGACCAACCTGAGAGAGCTGCACTACAGTCTGGAGGCGGCCAGAATGACTTAGGAGGTAGGACTCATGAGATGCTCCCAGCTCACACCTCTGAAAAGGAATCTGCCACTATTTTGAGGGATGAGAAGGCTCAGTCACTATCCACCACCTAGATGCCACCCTCCCCAGGCCTAGACACTGCCTTTAGTACTGGGAGCTAGCAGCTTTCCCAGTGGTACCAATCCTTTATCTTGGAAGGTGGGTCTGAGGTGGCGGTCTCCTTTCTCACTGCTCTCAATTTGGACACCGGGTAGAGCAGGTTCAGACACCAATTTGTTAACATCAGTTCACCTGCCTCTCAGATCCCTAGATGTGTGTTTTTACCTGTAGGCATGATCTTCTAGGGAACCTCCCCCCCTTCAGTGGCTATGCTACTCACCCAACCTCAGTATGTCCAGTACTGAGCAGAGTCTTTCTGTCCTCTCAGTGACCAAACTCATCATGACAGTACACCAAGACAGGAGTTGGAGCTGCTCCCAGCTTCTGCCCCATCACTGGGTCCCTCCAACCTCTCTAGCCCTATGCCTCTTCTGTGCCTCAGCCTTGCCATTCGTCTACCAACCTCTATACTTTCACATCACTGCAGCCGCCTCCTCCTCCTCCTCCTCCTCCTCCTCCTCCTCCTCCTC
>JANHMN010000003.1:90637043-90672052 GCA_030674055.1 Rhabdomys pumilio | reverse complement strand
TTCCTGGGTGCTAGACATAGTTTGAAGCATTTTGTTTGAATTGGTGCATTTAATTGGGAGGTAGAAGCAGGAAGATAAGAAGTTCTAGGCTCTCCTTGGCTACATATTGAGCCAAGGGCCAGCCTAGGATGCATGAGACTATGCATCACGGGGGGGGGGGGGGGGGGGGGGGAGGATCCAATGCTTGAATGAGTAGATGAATGTAGTAAACAATAAAATAAAAGATAACAAGATTTTGTTGAGATCCCAGTTGAAAAACAAAGATGTCTGTTAGAGCAAGCAAGCATCCCGAGTATTCACTTTCCTCTCCTCGTGCATCCATCCATCCATCCATCCATCCATCCATCCATCCATCCATCCATCCAATGCTTCAGGAAACACATTTACAATACTGCCTACTCTGTACCCAGCCCTTCAGAGCATTCAGCCTTCTCTCCAGGAGGCTCCCAGCCCTGGAGAGGAGACAGACAGACAGAAAACTTAGCATGTCAGTTTCATCTCTGAAGTGCAAAGACCTGGAGGTGAGACCATGAAGCAAACATATCCTGGAAATTATGGGTAGAGTGAATATGGCAATTCTACCTGACTGCTTAGAAGGCAGGGAGAGGAGGCCACGGGAGTCACGGGTAGAGGATGAACACCCATAGCTGAAGGGAACTACGAAGGGCTAGAGGAAATGGCATGAGGGGAGGGAGATGAACACTTCAGGGAGCGGGGTGGGGCACGAACAGGCTCCCCAGAATGACACAGTGTAAAGGCCTTGAAGAAGGCTCATGCCTGACATCCTAGCACTCAGAAGGCAGACGGATGTGAATGACCACATGTTTGAGGTCACTCTGGGATGCATAGTGTGTTCCAGGCTGCTCAGGCCACATTGTGAGCTCTTGTCTCTTACTTTAACAAAAACAAAAAACTGCTGAGTGGGCTTCTAGAGCTAAGAGGATACTTGTCAACAGGGACTCTTAGGATGCTGCAAAGAAGTACTTCCTCATAGTTTTCTGCCCAGAACTTCCACTTTAGCAGAGATTTTCTGTGCAAGGTTACACTTGTCTTCCCGGATGGCTCTGAGCTGTTCTCATGTCTGAGCCTCATTGTTCACAAGATCAGATCAAAGGCTGCCATGACTCTAAGCTCCAAACCCTCTCCCTGCTCTGACAACCACAACTTTCCTCAGTTTATCTGTTCTGCTGTAATTGTGCAGCTGTGTGACAGGCTAGGCCATCTGTAAGACCATAGACCCATGAATAGTAAAGGCAAATGTGACCCCTAGGGTGACTATAGTACTTAAATGTCTACTGGGAACTAAACAGGGGCACCTCTCACCACTCTCTCCATGACCCCATGAGGCAGAGGTTACCACTATTACCTCAGGACCCCAAAACCAGGCCCACAGCTAGATCCCATCCAGAACCATTCCGCATTTGAACTTCTAACATCTAGAGAACATCTGTTCTGGAAGACTCATTTGAGGGGTGACGACCAGAGAGGCAAGGACTACACAGAGGGACAGCCACTGAGAACAGTGGGACAGTCACTGATGACTTTGGTTGCATGGTTCTTTCCAATAACTGGGTGTGGCTGTCTTGGTTGACTTGGCACCTCTGGGTCCCTGCTGTCACAAAGAGAAGGCCACTTCACCACATTGGAGATAATAATAGAACAAGGGTCTCCTGGAATTTGCTTACCAAATATTGGTCAAGGAGTAAATGTCTGGAACTAAATTAAGAAAACACCCTTTTCTGCACTCTGTGTCCTGAACTGACGCAGCTTCTTCCCCAAATGAATGCCAAGGACACCAGAGCCCTCCATGGTCTGGGGTCTTCCTGCTCCTCCCAGCCCTGCCTGTAGCCCTGGCCTGCCCCTACTCTGTGACTTGCTGTTTGAAACATCTCATTCCAATTCTGTGTCCTTCTGAGGCCCCAAGTTTGCTCTCCTGTGAACTCTTCCAGGAATATCCTCTCCTCCCCTCCTTTCTGGAAAAATCTTATTTGTCATTCTCCACCCAGCTCGAATTCTACCTATGTTGGTCACCACTGTTCCTCCACCCAAGAACCACCACTGTCATGACCCTTCTGAATGCCCCTGCTCAGGTGAGCTGTGGCAAGCTAGGAGCAGGAACCCAGTAGTCAGACTGTGGGGCCAAGTTGGTTGACATGTCTCTGGTCTGTGAGCCCTAGGTTTTGGGAGATCCAGTGACTTACATCCAAGCACTCAGAACATTTTCTTACATTTGGTGAGTATTGTTCATCTTAGCTATGGTCATAGTTCTTGTCATCTTCTTTCAGAAGATAGGTCACAGGACTTTGAAGCATCCCTGTGCTTGCCCACGACTATGGCTCCAGCCTCCAACCTATCCAATGACAGCTGTTCCAGAAGCACAGAAGCCAAGCATCTGACTATGGTGGGGATCATGTTCACAGCACAGACCCTGCTCGGCATTGGTGGTGTGCCCATACAGCCCTTTGGGATCTCCTACATTGATGACTTTGCCCATCATAGCAACTCGCCCCTCTACCTAGGTAAAGATGGTCTCTCCCCTTAAACTCTGAGAGTGGGGTCAGGCCCAAACAGGGGTAAGAGAGGCCTGGCAGGAGGATGGGTCAAAAAAAAAAAAATCTGGAGAATTCCTAGAGAGCTCCCCAGCCCTGTCGAGGAGACACGACTGCTCTTGCCATGAAAGATTGGGTAGTTAGAGACCCACTCAGGGCGGTCACAGACCTGCTGGGGGTAGGTAGGGACCCACTAAGAATAGGTAAGGACCCACTAAGTATGCAGGGATCTACTGAAGGGAAGTCAGAGAGATTCTGATGGCAGGTAGTGCCACAGGATCCTCACTAAGGCTTTGTATTACAGGAATCTTGTTTGCAATAACCATGATGGGGCCTGGCCTGGCCTATGGGCTCGGAAGCCTCATGCTACGCCTTTATGTGGACATTGACCGGATGCCAGAAGGTGAGCCTATGGAGTGTTCATCCTCAGGGGCATGCACACACCCTGTAACTGATCACTGCTCTTCCAGGAGGCATAAAACCAGGATCCATATGGCAGCCCCAGCAGCAGCACTGACTGTGAATGAGTCTTTTCCTTCGACACTCTGGACCTCAGTTTCCTCACGCTTGAGATAATTTCTATTCAGTGAAGTATCAGAGATAAACTGTCAAGTGTCATCTTTTAAGGAGCTGTGCCCTTATTGTATACCCTCCCTCTCTCAGGCACAGACACACTGTTGACAGATAATAAAGTATAGCTTCTTAGCCTGTGGGGAGTATCATCCTCAGAGGGGAAAGCTTCCTAAGATTAGGGCCATAGCAGAGCTCAGTCACTTGTGATTTTCCTTGAACCTCTCCCAGCTGAGACATGGCCCGGGAGAGCTGAAGGGCCCTTTTAGCCAAGCGACTACCTCAGAATCTGAAAAACTTCTGGAGGTATCATTTGGGAAACTGTATTCTCAGAATCAACTAGAGGTCAGAGTGGGCCAAAGAGCCTGGCTAAAGGTTAGTCTGAAGGTGGTCAGGAAGATCTGTAGGGGCCCAAGAGCCCTGGATCCCTGAATGTGCAGAGGGATGGAGGGTGAGGGATGCTATCCTATTAGAGCAAGCTACTGTGGCTCCTCAGCTGCCTGTTTGTCCTGCCAGCATACAAATGCCAGGCATGCCTTCAGCGAAGTCCTGTCCCTCACTTGGAGATTCTAGCAGGTCCTAGAAGCCACCAACAGCTCATGTGTGCCTTGGTGGTCGTCTGCTAGCTTTTTCATGGGTTCCCTGAGCCAGGATGGACAGTGCAGGTCTGGATAGTTTTGTTCAACCATCACAAGTGGTAATACTGCCCATCTCTCTTCCCTCTAGAACACTGGAGCCAACACCAGTGACCAAGGGGCTCTGGTAACAGCTCCTTGGTGCTCTGAGGGAAAAGCCCTGAGAGGTGGGGTAACCAAGGCTCTGGGGGAAAGTCCCTGAGAGGTGGAATAGCCTAGGCTCTGAGGGAAAGACCCTGAGAGGTGGGGTAGCTTAGGCTCTGAGAGAAAGGCCCTGAGAGGTGGGGTGGCCTAGGTTTTCCCAGATGCCACCATTTGGGAGGAAATATATGATTTCTATCTGTTGGTATCATCTTAGCACACAGGGTAGATATTGCCTCTGAGACACCTCCCAGGTCATTTTTTCTCAGGGGATTTTAAGGGTGGGTGGTTCCTGTCTGTTGCAGGCATAGACTAGCATATGCCTGGAGAGGACTAGGCTCTCTCTAGTCTAGCATGGGGCCGAGGCAGACAGGAAACAAAGAAGGCATTGAATATCATCATGGGAGAAGCCACACCCATCCATGAGCTGGAACTGCATCTGCTAAGTGCCAGCTGTGCTCCCTAGTCCCTGCCCAGACAACAGGCTATGTGAGCTGCTGCTGACTGGTGCTACTGGGGACTTGTATTTTTATAAAGTACCTGTGATGCTGGGTGTTGTGTGACTTTTCCTGGAGAGAAGTGAGCAAATGTCTTTTCACTCCAGATAGGGCAATGATGACAGACCAAAGAAACGATTAGGCAGGCTTGGTGAGCCCCGTGAGTTTACTGGAGTTACTTTCGGGAGCACAGGGAACTCAAGGGCATCACTCAGAATCCCACCACACCCTAACTGACAGCACACAGGAGCTGCATCCCTAGAGTGTCCTGCACAACTTGCTGATAATCCCACCAGAGAGGTTTCTCCTGCCCAAGATTGCTTACTGCTGTTGTAACCTTTGAGAGTGGCTGTGTGGATCTTGTAAGTTTCTCAGTCTCCTGAGGTTTTTAGTTCAGAGAAATAGCTACACAGCACGGGGAGACTCAGGGAAGGTGTCTGTTCTTCAGCCTTTCGCTTCAGAAGCTTTATGGGCAGTTGAGCACATGCTCTGATTAAAATACGTAAGAGACCAACCCCATGGGATAGGACTTGTTAAAGGAACACATGTGTTAACTACCTTCCCCCACAACTCTGTGGTCGTTTGAAGCAGGCCTTCAGTAACTCCAAATGGTTCTGTTAAACAGTCCCAGTTGTTTGAAACATGGTCGAAAGACAACAGCAGCCCCACCTTCATTTGATTCAGTAATAGTGTTTCTTCTAATAGTGGAAATTGCAATGGAAATATAAATGGGAGAAGAGGAACGCATGACTATAAAACACACACCCATTGAAGTGCTGCTTTTCCTGTCTGTCTTTCATAGATTTTGTTTGTGTTTTTGAGACAGGGTCTCTTGTAGCTCAGACTGGCTTCAAACTCAATGATTACTTAGCCAAGGGTGACCTTGGAGTTTTGATCCTATTACTTCCATTTTCCAAGTGCTCAGCTTAGATGTTTACATCTTTTCTTAGATTTAATATATATATAATGTTTACTGTAATATATTTTTTTTTCTGTAATTCTCCCAAAAACCCCTATGACACACAAAACTTTAACTCCTGATGCTACTAATATCTGTGTATCATAGTGGAAGAAACTAAGGCACAGAGACTAAGTAGCTGGCCTGAGGTTGTAGGTTATCACTGGGTTTTAGGCATCTGTTTCCTCTCTCTGTTGGCCTCTTGGCTGAAGATTCCCAGAGGCAGATATGACAGCCAACTGTGACACTAACATCATCATGGTTTTCTCTTCCAGGAGGCATCAACTTGACTACAAAAGACCCCCGATGGGTGGGCGCCTGGTGGCTGGGCTTCCTCATCTCTGCAGGACTGGTGGTCCTGGCTGCCAGCCCCTACTTCTTCTTCCCCAGAAAGATGCCCAAGGAGAAACACGAGCTTCACTTCAGGCGGAAGGTCTTGACAGGTGGGGCCTCAAATGGCAGCAAGGTAAGCACCCTCTGTGTACCAGCCCCAGCTCAGGCTCCAGAACCCACCATAATGCTTCCTAGTGAGGCTTCACCCTTCCTGAGCAAACCCCACTGCCTCCTCCCAGGCACACTCGCACTGAGACCACATGGGCTCCTCCCATGATCCAGGAGCTGTGGGGCCAGAGGGAGGATGAAGTGATTTGCTTGAATTCAATGAACAAATCCAGGAGCCTTGGGATGAGGACACAGGCTTGCTGGGGTTCATGCACTTCTGCATCGGTCACTTAGAAATGTTGGAGATTCTAACCATGCTAGAAGATGCTGACAAGTAAAGGGTGTATAACTTGGATGTAGGAAGAGTTCCTGAGACTCTTCCAGGAATCTGAGCTACACATGAGGACACTGGCAAGTTACAGAGAAGACAGCCAAGGGATGCTGAGTGCAAGCGACCTCAGCATCAGGTCCCAGCATCAGGTTCTGCAGCAGACTTGAAGCTGGCTTCTGCAGGCACAATGATAGGGTTGATACACATTGAGTACTCTGAGCCACGATGGTGGGAGATTTTGTCCAAGGTCAGATGACTGAAAGGCCAGGAATCATGAACCATAGGGCAAGATAGATGATTCTAAGAATTTACCAAAATATGAGGACTAAAAGACAGTAAGGTGCTTCCAAATTGAAAAAAAATACAAACAACAAACTTATTTATTAGTAGTAGTAGTATTACTGGGGTCTGAACCTCTCAGGCCTTACACATGCAGTGGCAGGGGCTCTACCACTACGTTCTGTATGTCTAGCCTTGGAAACAGTCTGAAAAGTCTAGTTTGACAACATAATTTCAATTTCATTCATAATTTCAATTTGATTGCTACTTTTAATATGTACAAAGTTGACTACATTATGAAGCTCTGTGCACTACGTTTTCTCTTTTCCCAAGTATGTGAGCTGCTTAAAAGTTAAATAAGGTGCTTGTTGCTAAGTAGTTCTCATTGCAAAAGAACAATTTATTTTTCAAAATCCTGCCAGATGTTCTTGCAGCAAAAGGAATCCTACTTCCTGCGGTGTCCTGGTGCTTCTGGGCATGTTTGTTGATGTGCAGGAGAGGGCTTCCTTCTTAGAACAAGAAAGTTTGACCCAGCAAGTAGACCTGAAAAGGGCATTTTTTTGTCATTTTTTAAATTGAGGGTCCATTTATTAGAATATATGAGTTCAAGTTTGTTTGAACTCCATGCCCGTCTGCTCTACTAAGCCCTGTCAAGCACTTCTCCACCCCAGGGCCAAAGACAGCTCAGGTTGGGACAGCCAGCAGGGGCCAGAATCACCTGGCTTCAAGACCCAAGGGTATACTTGGAGGGACAGGAAGCAAGGACTCTTGAGCTGCTTTCCCAGGTGCTGGGTGGACTAGAGACCAGGAAGATCATGGAGAGAGTTCACTAAGGCCTTCTTGGCCATGCTGAGGACAGGCAGCAGAGCATCAGTGAGCAGGATATGGGATGGCACCGGCTCTGCTGCCCTGGGGCAGGACTTGCTCAGGAGTGATGCTTGTTGTGCAGTGGTGGTTCCCGGAGACAGCAGATGACTGTGCTCCCTCTGGAGGCTGGGAGCGGGCTTGGAATCTCAGTCCTGCCTAGCTTGGGCCAAGATTCCAATTCCCAGAACCTGAAGAGGAGTCCTTGGAAATAGGAGTGTCATTTAGGAGGACAAGCGGCTGTGTGTCTGGTGACAGATACTTTGAGTTGGGCTCTATATTTGGACAGAGAACAATAGGCGTGGGTGGCTGTCTGCTGGACTGGGTAACAGGTCAGCCATGTTCCTCTGCAGCAAGTCACTTCCCTATGCTTGCTGCTGTGTGTGGCGAATATAAGGTGCAGAGGTCAGATTCCTGGAGCACTACCCAACTGCCTTGGGTTCTAAGAATGTGCAGTCCTGACTGCCATGGTTCCTGGAGTCAGCTTTTGAAAACTATGTGCCATGAATTGTGACACTGGTCCTGATTGTGTGCCTGTCTGGCTGTCTGCATCTGCTCTGTCAGCTCGTGGAGTTCTGGGAGGAGGGGAGCTGAGAGGTTCTTAAGAAAAGATTGAAGGCTGAGAACATGGTGATCTGCTTCCAGCAGCTCTTGGGCAATAAATATTGATGTGGGAGGAATTGATCCTCCACCTCCGCTTCTGCCTCTGCCTCCGCCTCCTCGAGGCTTCCAAGACCAGCCAGGCTGCTTGCTGTAAGGTTGGCTGGCCTGGCCCACTCAGGTCACTAGTGAAGAGCCTGGAGACGGGGTCCCACTGGGTGAGATTGGCTGCTACATCCTGCATGTGTCTCTCCTGTAGAGAAGGGGATGGGTAAAGAAGAAACAGTCAAAACCAGTCTGTTTGGAAAATCTTTTCAAACATCGTCTCCCAGACTTAGGGCCCAGGAACCCCCTAAGTAACCTAAAAGTAATGCAGCCATTAAAGCCAATCTCTACAAGCCAAAAGATTGTAGCACATAAAATAAGGCGTGTCTGATCATGAGTAGGTCTAGCCAATGTATCTAATGTGTGGGCAGCAGATTAGACAAGAATAGCCAGATCTGCAGCTTGAGGCTGTGTCCTCTAACTGGCTCCATGCCGCTATGTTGTTTGTTCAGGGGAGTTGGAGGAGGCAGCCCACACATTCTGCCTTGAGGAGTGAAGGAAGACCAGGTGTGGGGAAATACAAGTGCCTGAATGGCAGCTCAGCGATGAGGCCTCCGCAGGGCTCTGAGGGGCTCTCTGACAGATCCCTGAGTGCTTTGCCCCTCAGGTGATGGTGTGCCCCGCCCCTCAGGTGATGGTGTGCCCCACACAGCACTTCACCAGTGTTTACTGGCCCCTCTGAGAACCTGTTCTTGGAGTTGAACCAAGAACTGGAAGGGGCCTGACCACCTGCATCCTGACAGTCTTCTTGCCTTTTGCATCAAGAATGCTGGCCATGCTCAGCCTCTGAGTGCCAGGGGGTGCCATGGCCTTCTATTGGGTCTGTTATTTCTAGAATAATTCTAGAATATTTCAAAGGCCTCGTCTTAGTGCTCTGCTTCTTTGTGTTTGTTGTTAACTGGGCAAGGTTTAATTCTTTAGACTCTTGGACTTCAATCTGGGCTAACCTAGAATTTACTGTGTAACTCAGGCTGATCTCAAACTCATGGTGATCCTCCTGCCTCACCCTCCCAAGTGCTGGATTAACAAGTATGAGTTACCATACCCAGCTATAGTTCAAATAGCTATATTTTATATATTAAAATATATTTTAAATGTATTAATATTTTAAGTACTTCTAGAATCAGAGGAGAGAGGGGAGAGAGAGAGAGAGAGAGAGAGAGTGTGTGTGTGTGTGTGTGTGTGTGTGTGTGTGCTATGTATATGTTTGTGTGCCTGTGCATATGTGTTCCTATCTATGTGGCCTGTAAAAGCATGTATGTGTTTGTGCCTGTGCATCTGTGTGTGTGTGTGTGTGTGTGTGTGTGTGTGTGTGTGTGTGTGTAGAGGGCATACAGATGTAGGCACATGTGTGTGTGCATGCCCGTGGAGGCCAGAGGACAGCCTTGGGTGCTTTATCTTGGTTTTTGAGACAGAATCTCTGTAGCTAGGGGACCTGGCCAGAGAGACCCAGGTACCTCCCTGTGCCCGCCTCCTCTGTGCTGGCACTACAGTGTGTGTCACTGTACCCAGCCTGTTTACATGGATTCTGGGCATCAATCCAAGGTCTTCACATTTGCATCGGAAGCACTTGACTGACTGAGATGCCTCTCCAGATCCTATAATCTGAAGATTGATGTCAGACATTGTCTTTGAGTCCCAAAATCCACTTCTCTGTCTCTCTGTCTCTGAGTCTCTGTCTCTATTTCTCTCTGTCTCTGTCCTTCTCTGTTTTTTTCTGAGACAGGGTTTCACTATGTAGCCTTGGTTAGCCTAGAGCTCACTATGTAGTCCAGACTAGCCTCAGACTCATAGAGAATGATGCAAATTTTTAACCCATTGAGTGCTAGGATTAAAGATATGTACCACCACCTCAGAGCAAAATTTACATGTTTAAGTGGCCATAATTTGGCTAAGAACCTGTGAATCTATGACACTGGTTGTCTTAGCCATTAACCTCAATGTGCCTCTTTGGGACAATAGCCAGGGATACTGGGTAGGAGCAGAATTCCTTAAAACCCAAAACTTAGAGCTAGCCTACTAATATGTGTGTGTAGTCCCCCTGGGACTTCTGGGCTCCTTCTGTAGCTTCTTAGAGTCCACAGCGACACTGGCTTTCCTTGTCATCTGTGTCTCCTCCTTGTGGGTTCTCCTCTAGAAGCCCCCTTGTGTCTCCCTTTCCACCCTGGCAGTGTAGGGCTGAGACTCCAGTTTCACATTCCCTCTAAGCTTCAAGGCTTAAGTGATCGTACAATCCCTTCTCCAACTCACAGGAGGAGGGACTGAGGCCTATAGAGGGGCCCAAAGGTGGCCAGAGTGTGGTAGCCCTGTATCTGTCTGTATGAGCCAGTCTCTGACTCAAAAGGTCAAAGAAGAATCTCTCTTTCTTCATAGCAGAACTAAAATTCCTTTTGGGATGTACTTGAGTGGTCTTCAAACTGTACCCCATAGAACACCAAGGTTGACAGCATGGAGAGAATGAAGAAGTATGCCTCCCCCCGCTTCCCCTTGTTTCTGTTTGTTCAGTGCTGGCTTCTGGTCTCATGCACACTAAGCAAGTGTTGTAACTCTGAGGGTGTAACACCCTTGTATCAGACATCATGATGGAATTTCCAATCGGTTAAATGTCTCTGTTGCTAAGAAACAACTGGTCTAGACATCCCACAGCTAGGCAGAGGAGAAGACCAAGGCTGAAAAAGAGATGGAATTAGTTGTGGCATTCAAGTATTTGGGAATTTAAGGCAGGGCAGGAGAATGACCACAAGTTTAACACCATTCTGGGCAATGTAGTGAGTCCCAGTTTTTACTGGGCTATAGAAGTAAGGCTGTCTCAAAACAGACAGACACACACACACACACACACACACACACACACACACACACACACACATTAAGCAATAGGGGGGAGGAAAGAAGAGACAGGGAGAGACAGAGAGAAAGTGAAAGAGACAGAGAGATGAGGAGCAGGAGGGAGGGAGAGAGAGAGAGAGAGAGATATTGAGAAGATTGAGATTACTTTGGTCAAACAGGCCCCTTTAATGTTTCCCTGGTGTCTGGGGGACGCTCATGATGTCTGTGCTATCCTGTCTCGGCCCTGTCTCTTACTAATGCTGAAATCTCCAAAGCATCTACATTTTTGTACTTCCATAAAGATAAATGAGGCAGAGTGTAGACTTGGGAGGTTCAGTGTGTGATGCAGGCTCAGTAACCAGGGGCCTTATTCTCAATTCTTTTCTTAATCTGGCCAAATTTTAAGGGAGAGAAGATAAAACCCTAAACAAACAGAAAACTACTTTTTCTAATATTCTTAAAAAATTTGTTTTCTAATTTTAAAAAATTAGTTGTTTTTTTCATCGAATTGATCTTTTGGTGGGCAAATAAAATGTGTGCCTATGTCTGGTGCACAAACATTTGACCTATATGTACAGGAGGCCCCGGCTACATCAAACACCAGCAGATGTGTCACCTCACATGGTCACTTTCTGTTCTTCCAACAACTCCTGTTTTCAGTACCAGGTTGGGTCGCTGTTGTCATCACAGTGTAGAGTAGTCCTCTTGAACTTGTTCCTTCTGTGGATCTGCAGTTTGTGTGTCCCCTCCAGCAGCTCCTTAGTTTCCTGCCAGCCCCTGAGAACCAGCACTGTACCCCTGCCTTCCTGAGTTCCAATTCCTTAGATTCCACCTACAAACAGCTGTCTCATCTGGCATCTTAGACTCAACATGATAGACTTTTTATTCATCCACTGTCCTGAGAAATGAAAGACTTTTGTTCCTTGTTAAGAATAGTTCTCACTGTCTGGAGAGATGGCTCAGTGGTTATGAGCACTGGCTGCTCTTCAAAGGGTCCAGGTTCAATTCCCAGCATCCACAGAACAGCACACAACTGTCTGTAACTCCAGTTCCAGAGGCTCTGACACCCTCACACAGAGATACATGCAGTCAAAATACCAATGCATGAAAGAGAGAGAGAGAGAGAGAGAGAGAGAGAGAGAGAGAGAGAGAGAATCGTATCGTTCTCACATGGTGTTCATCTGCTAATGACTGTTGTGAGACACTTAGGTTGACTGTGAATCTCTGTAACTGTGAGTAATGCTTCAGTGAGCATAGGCACCCCGATTTCTCTAACACTCGACATTGTTGATTCTCCTGCTTGTTTACTTCTGTGATTCTAGAAATTAAACCTAGGACTCTGTGGGCTAAGCAAGCTCTGTACCTCTTGGCTAGATCTCCAGCCTTATTTTTACCTTCTCTTTCTCTTTGAGACAGGGCTCTGTGTATTCCAGGCTCATTATATAGCCAAAGAGGACTGTGAACTCCTTCCTGGTCCTCCTACCCCTACCTGCTGTGTGCTGGGAATACAGGCATGGGCCACCACACCCTTTTATGTATAGTGTGGCTTGAACCCCAGGACTTCCAGAATGTTCTGCAAGCACTGTATCAGCTGAGCTACATATCCAGCCATTTTTTTAAAAGATTGATTGATTGATTTTATGTATCGGAGTACACTGTCTTCAGACACACCAGCAGAGGGCATTAGATCTCATTACAGATGGTTGTGAGCCACCAGGTGGTTGCTAGGAATTGACCTCGGACCTCTGGCAGAACAGTCAGTTCTCCTGACCTCTGAGCCATCTCTCCAGCCCCATCTCCAGCCATTTTTAGTTTTTGTGAAGCACCTCTATACTTTTTGACTTAATGACTGCACGTGTTCACATTCCCGCCAATGGTGTGCAAGGGTTCCCTCTCCTACACAGCCTCACCAGCGTTTGCTGCCTTTTGTTTTCTTTTTTGCAGCCATTCTAACTGGAGTGAGGCAGCTGACCACTGTGCTTCTTATTTGTTCTTCCAAACCTCCCTTCTGTTATATCCTGAGAGTTACAGGCAGCAGTCACCAAAGCCAGGTCTGGCGTTAAGTAAAATAGAAGGAATTAAGTTAGCGTGTGTTATGTTCTTCCCTCTGCTGGGTCCTATGTGTGTATTATCTCATTTAATCCCTACCGCCTGTGCAGCAGATACAGTTCCTGTGTCTTTTTGCCCCGAGGGACTTGAGTTGCAGCGATTGAATAGCATGATCACATGGTTTATAAATGCCATTGGGGTTCAGTTTTTGGAAAACCCATTCCCCAGGCACTCTCTCAATGGATCAATCAATCAAGACAAAAGAATGGCAGAAACATGAATAGGAGCAGAGAGTAATGAAAGAATAACATGCTGATACATGGGTGGAGAGTTCTAGGGAAGGACTAGTGAGCCACTCATCCGATTCAGCACTTCTGATGACCTGCCGCAGGACCCCTCACCAGAAGAAGCCTCAGGCCAAGATGCCCTGGCTCTCTGCTCCAGTTCTCTGCCCCACCCCCTTAGATGGCCACCAGCTCTCAGAGATCTGGTGTCTGTGACTACTCTGTGATGACACATGGTAGGAACTGAGAGCTGGCAAGGAGTTCCTTCTGAGCTGGCAGTCCATCTCTGGCCTCATAGACTGGGACCCAGCCCCAGGATGAAGCTGTCTGGGACCTCAGCTCTGCCCCCAAAGATAGCTTCAGGATGGCTAGTGGCCCACAGCAAGTCCTATTTCACAGCATGCATGTCCTGTGGACTTGCAGATGTCAGCACCAAGCCCCCCAAGAGAGGAAGTTCTACCAGGCTTGCTGACCTGAGCAAACCGCAGGCCAGATGGGCCACCCAAGCCCTGCTTTGAGCAGCACTGTGCTTCCTGCCTGAAGAACCCACTATTAGTCAGCGGTCCTCAAAACAGATGAGGGTAAAAAGGTAGAAATAAATTGGGGCATAGGAACCTAGAGCAGAGAGGGCTCTTGACACCCAGAATAAAATCTCCATCCCTTCATCTGGCCATAGACCACCAAGGTCTGGCTACAGTCTGTCACTTGTCCCCAGTTGCTTCCCTAGGGAGTACCAGCTATAGTCAGATTGTAGTAGTGTCCACAGCCTGTCCCTGATGCTGGCTTTGTCCACCTCTATGCCTCAGGTCATGCTGTGCCCTGCTCCATCCTCTCCTTCTCAGCCACACTCCTCTCCTGACAGCCCCTCTTCCCCCCGCCCCCAGCCCCTGCAGATCTATCTCTCCTGTCCTGTCCCCAAACCCCATATCCTCTTTCACAACATGCCGGGGTACTAAGAAACCTGAGTGTGATGGCCTGCTCTGCTGTGGAGGCATTTCCCATCAGTGTTGTCCCTGCCAAATGAGTGCAGTCAGACAGCACCTGAGCCGAAACTCTGGGGTAGACGTGAAAGTACACCAGACGTGACAGGGATGTGCATGCAAGGGGGCAGGTCACACCGTGACCAGGACATGAAGCTCACCAAATTCCACTTGCTCTCAAAGGCGAGCCTGCCCCTCCCTGACAGGAAATGTGAGAAAGTTGTCAGTCTGTCCATCTGTGACATTCAGCTTCTCCTACTTTCATCCACTCTTCCACTCTTTCCCTCAACTGTCCAGGCCCTTACCCTGGCCACTGTGCCCAGAGCTAATAAAAAGTGCCTTGGTCTATGACAGCATGTCCAAAAGAGGTATCAGCCGAGTCATGTGTGTGATGCTTAGTCTCTAGTAGCTACACTCAAAAGTCAATTAAATTTATATTAATGATAAGTTTAGACAGGGCATAATGTCACAGGCTTAAATTCCCAGCACTTGAGAGGCAGAAGGATTAAGAGTTTAGAGTCCACTGTATGTGATAACTCATGCCTGTAATCCCAGCACTCTGGCAGCTGAGGCAGGAGGATAACCACGAGTTTAAGGCATGATAAGCTCTAGGCCAGCTTAAGCTACACAGTGAGATTCTGTTTCAGAAATTTTTAAAAGGAGTTGGAGGTCACCTTCAGTCAGCCTGGACCACATGAGACCTGTCTCATAAAAAAAATCCAATTTGGGAATATAAATGCTTATTATTATACTCGTGACATATCTGAGTTGGAGTAGCCATATTTTAAGTGCTTAGTCACGACATGTGACTCTGGCTGCTGCACTGGATAATGTGGTTATGGCAGGCCTTGAACTTACAGCTCAAATACCACCCTAATTCCAGATAGCTGTGAATGCAAACACCACAAATCCTCGGGTCTCAGTTGTACCACTTCTCGCTGATGCTAGAAAGAGGATAGCACAAGCTCACACGCGTGCATCCCTGAGCCCACACATCCGCGGCCCCTCATCTTCTGGCATCTCACTCAGTTCTCCTAGCCCCTGGGGAGCTCCATAATTCACTGCCTGACTCTGAACCATCCTGGTCTGAGGGCTGCCTCCTACTGTGACAACATCTCCTTTTGCTGTTCTTGTCTTTCATTCTTCCGAGAGCTTGGTGTTGGCAGCAGTAGCTGGTCAGAGCCATCTCCAGTTCTTCCTTCAGTGGAGATTTATCAGATATGATTTTGCTTCATGCTCCTGTAATGAGCACTGCAGCTCAAACAGAGAATGAAATGAACACAATGCCTGCCTTATGCAGAACTCTGTACAGTAGTGAACAAGACAGATCCAGAAAAAGTTTTGACTCAGACCTATGTGTTTGTAAAATAGATATTTTTATTTCATTTCTATAAAAATCTACTTAATTTCTATTCTGAATTCCCAGTCTCCCAAATAATTCCAAATAACTCTACCTTATTCTTTCTTAGGACTCACCCACCAAGGTAAAACAAATCCTATTGTACGCTGTGACCATGCATCAGAGGCCCCAGCTCTACCTATAAAGCAAAGCATCTGCCAACCCTGGTCACTAGGGCTCATTTGGTTCCCCTTGGCATGCTTGAAACAGAGGCATCCTGGTATGGCCGTGAGTTTGGGAAGCCTGCCTCTTTGTGCCAGGTCTCTGAGGTACATGGCTCCCTGCTACTGACAGGAGCTAAAGGCTGCTTGCTGCCTGCCTCATACTCGTTTCCTGCCATGGTCTCATGTCTGTTCTTTACCCATTAGTGCTTTCTGCCCTGTCACCACCCCAACCCAGGTCAGGAAAGCCAAAGCTATGCCCAGCTAAAACGTAAGGCGCTGGAAAGGCAAAACCCAAGGGACATGGTGTGCCTGATTTAATATCTGAGTGAATTGCCTGCCAAGATAGGCAGACTTTGGCAGCCAGTGCAGGGAGCAAGATGGGGGTGGGGGGAGTTTGGACAAGGGTTCTGTGATAGAGGTGCCATGTGAAATGGGGAGAGAAAACTTTAGTCTCTTGGAATCTGAAATAAGAAGCCAGGCGCAGTGGCTCCTGCCTATGGTCTTAGCACTCGGAAACAAAGCAGATCTGCCTGATATATGAGGTAAAACCCTGTCTCAAAAGGAAGAAAAGATAAACAAGTTGAAAGAGAGGTATCTATAGAAATCACTGAGAGAGACACCTACTCTCTCTGTCCACATAGTTCCAGAGAACTGGCTAATTCTTACAATGATCCAAAGTCTTTTCCCCTGAAGTTGCTGGCTGCTGACTCTGACCTCAGTCTGCATAGAAAAATGAATGACATCAGACCCACAGGCACCATAGGGTGCTTATCATGTTGGGTAATAAGAGTGGCAAAGATGTTGCTAAAGGTGATGGTGATATTGATGATGGGTGATAGTGGTGGTAGATCGATAACTTTGGTGATCTGCTCCAATTGACTTTCCTGTTGCTGTGATAAACACCTCAAACAAAAGCAACTTGGAAAGGCAAAGGTCGGGTCACAGGTCACAGTCCATCCTGGAGGGAAGTCAGAGCAGAAAACTCAAAGAGCTCAGTTCCTGCAGGAGAACTTCCTGAAGTGACGTCATGGAAGAATGCTGCTCCTGGAGCTTGCTTCCAAGCTCATGTTCAACTTCTTTGTTAAGCAGCCCAGGCTCACTTGCCAAGGGATAGTCCCACCCGTGGTGGGCTGGCCCTCCTACTTCAATTGGCAATCAAGAAAATGACCCTCAGACGTGCCCATAGGCCAATCAGCTGGAGACATTTCTTCAGCTGAAATTCCCAGGTGTGTCAAGTTGATAACCAAGATCAGTCATCACCTAGTGTCAGTAATACTGATAATGACAGTCAGCGATGGAAGTACTGTTGGTGACTGCAGCGGTGGTAGGACTGCGAGTTGATGTCCCTTTTGGTGATGTTAGTCATTTAGGGACACAGATGAGGTTGGTGACATTACTAAAGATGATTATACTAAAACAAGGGTGATGATATAATCACAATGTTATCGATGATTCTGAAGATACAAGTGACAACACTAATAACAGAGATATCCTGTGGCTAGGACAGAGGCAATGATAATCGCATTATGATAGTATCGTCATGTATAAATTGGTCATCTAACTGGTTGTAAGATAGTGCTGAAATTTATAGGGGTGATAGGACGGATGATAGCTGTATCTAGGATAATAATTGTCACCAACATCCTGTTTAATTATGCGGCCTGAGGTCAGAGCATGTGAATGGCAACATGTTACAGTTTAATCACAAGAGTTTCATTCAGTCTTTAAACCCTCTTGAGTACCTACAGGGCCAAGACCCAGTGGAATACCAGTAGTCTATGCTCTTGATGGGGTGCCAGGGCTTACTTATCCCAGAACTCCTCTGTCTATCCCACTGCCATGTCTGAAAAGGATCTCTTGCATCCTGCTGACTGGGCCTGGCTGTATGTCTTCCCAGGATGAGGAGCTCTCCCCCCAGCATGAACCTTTAAAGAAACAGGCTGGATTGGCCCAGATTGCCCCAGACTTGACTGTGATCCAATTTATCAAAGGTAAGTGAGCCCGGATGAAAATGGAGGGAGGAGCCGGGCGGTGGTGGCGCACAGCACTTGGGAGGCAGAGACAGGCAGATTTCTGAGTTCGAGGCCAGCCTGGTCTACAGAGTGAGTGCCAGAACAGCCAGGGCTACACAGAGAAACCCTGTCTCGAAAAACAAAAACAAAAACAAAAAAAAGAAAGAAAGAAAATGGAGGGAGGAAACCAGAGGTGCCTATGAGATTATCCAGAATGCAGTCCCTTAGAGCTTCTCCTTATTACACAGTCTGCTTCTGCAGGCCTCTCGTGAGCTCAAACGTTTCTGGTAAGGTTGGTCATAGTCCCCACTCCTCGGGGTTCATCACCATCTTTCTTGTTCCACTAGGTCATGTCCAAGAGCCCTTCTGTCCTTATGTGCCTGGATCCCACCAGGATCCCTCTGTCCTCTGGGCTCTCGGCACTCTTAGAGCTTCTGTCTCAGCTCTGCCTGTCTTTACCCATCCTCCACCATAAGGAGAGAATGTCTGAAGGACAAAGCTTGTGTCCCACTTTCCTCTAAGCCTGCAAGCAGGAAGCCCTGAGTAAATTCTCATTAAATCTCCAGGCTGTGGCATGGGTAGAAAGCCGGGGGCCTTTGTGGTTCTTGGTCCTGGCTTCTTTCTCTATGGGCCTTGGTTTCCCAGGACAATTTCTCAGTACAGTAGGAAATAAGACTCTCTGACAGAGACTTCATGCTAACCTGATCCTGACACAAGGAAATCAATCAGTCAGTTACTGGAGGCCACAGTGGGATTAGGCAGCATTTTCTAAAGAACTCGATCCTGTGGGCATTGATTGAGTACGTGCTGTGTCCAGGCAAGTCAAACGGCCCTGATGTAAGGCCTGCCAGACACTGGTCAGTGTACAGTCTTGGGAAGTTATTTTCTACCTCTGACCTGAGTTTCCTCATATAAAGATGGGGTTGGTAATATCTGCTTTGCCTTTCTCAAGGACTAGTATGTCCAGTATGATGAGGCACGCACAGACAGCACCTGCTACAGGTTTTAACGCTGCCTATGTAAGGCATAGTTTTCTTCCTACAATCACACGGTAAGGTGTAGTTTTCTTCCTACAATCACACTGTAAGGCGTAGTTTTCTTCCTACAATCACACCTACATTTCTGTTCTCGCTCATGTTTGAGCAGTAAGTGGATCTGGTGTTAGCACCACTTAGAAGGATATTATCCAAAGGGATACTTTACCCTTCACCAAAGACATGTATAGCAGAAAAAAAAAACTGGATCCAAATTTTTTGCCAGTTTTCTAAGATTTGATGTTGAGGTATCTATAATCTAGCCCCCTCCCCCCTAAATTTTTCAGCATTCCCAAGAGAAGGGACTGTCTGAATTCCATGGGGCTGGGCCTAGAGGCAGTGGCCTGCACTGCTAACCCCCATTGCTGGAAGGCCTCAGCACACTATGGCATGGAGGAACATAATCTCCACTCTGCCTCCTGCTCAGGAAGAAGCTGGGGCTGGTCACACAAATTAAATCTGAGAGCTGGTGGTCAGGGCCAGCTCATCTCTGGACCATTCAGCTTCTGTAGGCCTTGTGGCTGGTTAGCCAACTTGGCCTCTGGGCCACGAAGCTCTACAAGGATCTGACTTTGAGCACCTGTAATCAGGGGGTTTGGGGAGTGGCATGAAGGAGAAGAAACTCTTGGGGAAGGCAATCCCTGGCAGAGGAGGTTCTTACCTGATGGGGGAGACACATTCTCTCACAGTCTGCAAATGGAGGGGGAAGTAATTTGATGAAAGAGACCAGACCAACGTGACAAAGGAGGTTCTCACTTGATGGAAGCGACATGGTCCAGGAGTTAGAGAGGTCTGTGACTTGAGGGAGGAGACAGCACTAAGCTGAGGGCACACTTGTCTAGTGCCTGGCCAATGCCTGGCCTCTGATCTGGGCAAAGCTGGTGAGGGAGACAGTCCCTGAATTGAGGAAGGTCTGTTGTCTGACAGTGAGACCTTGTGCCGAGCGAGGGAAGCCCTGTGTGAAGCAGAGGCTGAACCTGAGCAGGAGACAGGCCCTGGAATTCCCCTTCAGGTAGCTAAGGGGAAGGCATGGCCCCGCCCTCCAGGAATTTTCCATCCCTTGTGGAGAAGGCTGTAGCTGCTGAGAAGTGGGGGATGGGCTCCCAGTCCACTGCAGTGATGAGTACAGCAGAATGAGCATTGAGGAGAGAGGAGCCCTCTGGAGCCAGGCTGCCAGAAAGAACAGCATCCGAATGGGAGGGGCAGAAGGGAGAGCAGTTCTGTGCTGGAAGTGAAGAGAGCCTGGCCTTGCCCTGGCCTCTCTGCATAAACCTGGGTATGCCCCTGCTTCCACCCACCACAAGGTCCTGCTTTGTAGTGAAGACCAAGTAATATAAAAGCCCAGTTCATATGGAGTTGCCGATACCCTGGGCAAGCATGGAGGGAGGGGGAAGGAGAAAAGAAGGAAGGGAGATGGGGAGAAGGGGGAGAGAAAGAGGGAGGGACAGGGGGAAAGGGCTGTAGCAGCTACCTGGAGTGAGTTCTAGGGCCGCCTAACTCATTCCAAATGCTAGCTGAAGAGATGCTCTGGAGGCAGAGGACTAGGGACTTGAAGGAGGCTTTCTGTGGCTGTAGGCCCTACTCACTCCTCCTGGGCTGACTTTATTTTCTGACTCTGAAGGAAACAGGCCCAGACCTTGAGGATAGCAACCAAGCTAGTCTGATTATGCTCTGAGGGAAGATAGAGTGTGTGTCTCCTATAACACAGGGATGCAGTCTTTGGTCTGGCAGGAGTCAAAGGCTCCCTCGCCTGATCTCTGTGGCTGTCTCTCCTCATTAGCACATTCTGATTTCTCTTCCTTCTTTCCCACACTGTCTACCTCATGGTGGAGAACCCCATATGTCAGAGCAGAAAGTGTCCTCAGACATCCCTGGGCATCCTACACGCCAGGACACTGAACCCAGGAGGGAAGGGACTTACCTACTGTATTAGTCAGGGCTCTCTAGAGTCACAGAACTTATGAGTGGTCTCTGTATAGTAAGAGAATTATTCTGAGCTCAAAGGTTTAGCACTTTCAGGGAGGGCACCCTGACCGAGGCACTGAGGTAGGATTTAGGATCTACCCACAGCCTGGGGAAGTTCCCAATGCCAGCACAGTCAGGACCACTGCCTGTCTCCAGCCTGCTCTCCTGTCCACACCTGACTAGGAATCCCTTTCCAAGTCCCCTCAATCTCTAGGTCCTAGCTCTGTCCTATGTCTAGGAAGCCTCCTGGCCCACAACTTCCCCTGGGTTCATTTTCTCTGGAGACCTGAGATTCTTCTGCCCCAGGCATTTGGACATTTGATCTGGTCCTCATTCATTAAACAGTATTTACAATGCTTTTTACAAAATGACTAGTGTGCCCTGGGCTCTAGAGATAAAGCAACTGATACTGTAAAAATTACTACTCTGAGATAAGATGGGGGTGAGCTGGCAATAAAACGGCTAAATGAATAAAATGTGCAATTGGTTCAGGACAGTGCTCTCAGGAAACACACACTAGCCGTGAGGCGTCAGGGCAGCAGTGGGCATCTGAGTTAAGGACAAAGAAGGGAGGACCCAAGCCCAGGCTGGCATAGAAAGAGCAAGACAAGATGGAAAGGACCCAGAGGGAGTGGAGGGAGAGAGAACATTCCATTAGAGACGGGAAAAAAATCTGAAATGAAATAGAGTGAATGATATAGACCCAAATGAGATGGTGTGAAATAGACTCGACTCCAACAAACCCGAACAGAAATAAACACGTTAAATAAACTCCCACGTAACTCAGTGAACTGAAAGACATGAGGAGAATTTCAGAACTGGAGCAGAATGGAAAGGAGTCCAGTGTAATGCGATAGCATGGGACGCTCTAGAATTAAACGGAATGGAAGAGTGAACGGAACCAAAGGGGCGGGGTGAACAGATATGGATGCTGCTGTAGCTGCCCACGCTGACCTCCTTCCTGCTTGTTCTGACAGTTTTTCCTAGGGTGCTGCTGCGGACACTGCGCCACCCCATCTTTTTGCTGGTAGTCCTGTCCCAGGTGTGCACCTCATCCATGGTGGCGGGCATAGCCACCTTCCTGCCTAAGTTCCTGGAACGCCAGTTTTCCATCACAGCCTCCTTTGCCAACCTGCTCCTCGGCTGCCTCACTATCCCCCTGGCCATTGTGGGCATCGTGGTAGGAGGGGTCTTAGTCAAGCGTCTGCACCTAAGCCCCATGCAGTGCAGTGCCCTCTGCCTGCTCGGCTCGGTGTTATGTCTGCTGCTCAGCCTGCCACTCTTCTTCATTGGCTGCCCTACCCATCATATTGCAGGCATCACGCAGGACCTGGGGTGAGTGGGCATGCGTATGGGAAGGTGCGTGGTGAGGGTAGGTCAGCGAGCCACCTACCTTTCTCACCCGTCCCCGGCACTGTCTCCCCCAGTGCCTACAAAGCTCTATGCAGGTCCCTTCCTGGGCTCAGGTACAAGCAAGCAGTGGTCACTGGGAGGCATCAAATGCCACAGAAGAAGCATGGATGGAACATCAAAGACAGGAGACCTAGGAAGGGCCAGAGGTTGAGCTAGGGTGCATCCAGCTACGGGATGGTATTTCCAGGGAGGCTAAGACCTGTGGCCCTGCAGAAGTGGGATGAAGGCCACGCATAGGAGGCAGGACCCAGCATAGCCTAAGGGAGGCTTTTGCTCCTTGCTGAGATTAGGTCTTCCCAAGAAGGGACAAGCTCCATGCCTCCGAGAAAGTGGGTGAACACGGAGCTAGGCAGTCCTCCTCAAGGAAGCAGAAGAGGTTAAGAAGCCCTGCCTGTTGCTACAATGACCTCATTTAAACTGGAAGATGTACTAAGCTTTCTTTGGCCTAGCACCCAGCTAGAATTCCCCCTTGGCAAGCCTCCTCCACTCAAGTGCCAGGTTCTCTCACCTGGGCTCTTACACGTGACTTCGGAGAACTCAGCTCAGGGCCAAAAGACACTTGGGCCCCACCCTCATTGCTTAGCTCTGTTCTTTCTCCTTTTCCTCGCCTTTTCTCAAACAGCCAGGCAGTCTGAAGTAGGTCCTTCTGTGTGCAGGACACGCCCTGTGGGCCCTCAGGAAGCCCCAAGCCTGAGCAATGATGTTTCAAGAGAAGTCAATGGGGTTTTTAAGCAATAGGGCAATGGTAGAGCCCATTAGAGAGATTGCATGGAGACTATTTGAAGCTCACGGGGTGGGGTGGAGGAGCCTTGAGCCTGCTGGGTGTGTAAGAGACCTGGGCAGGAGTCCATGACACTAGTTGTACAGGAATGGGGACTTTCCCCAGTTTACTCAACTGGTCTCAGGCCACCCTGCCTGTCTGTGTCTCCTTTCTCCCCTTCTCCCTCAGTCTCACCCATATTCTCACCAACACTCTTATAATTGATGAGTTCTGAGTTCTAGTTCACTGAAGCTTTCTGAGGTCAATCGAGTTGCCCTCTTGTGTTCCACTGAGCGTCCATGAGTTCTCTATAATTGGCTCTGTCTCTAGACCCACTTTACTGATGATACAGTGTCACCTAGTAAAGGTGCTGTGTTTCCTCCCTGGTATGAAGCCAGGTCACAACCTATGTCCCAAAGCCATCTTCTTGCCCCTAACCCAGAGCAGTCACCCCTTTAGACTCAGTCTCTCTTCTAGCTCCACCTCCTATCCACCCTAAGTTCTCCAGCTAGGGCAAGAGCACCCCTGGGATCCTGGGGCAGGTCCTCTGCTGAGGGCAATTGACAGGGTGAGCAGGACAGGAGAATGACCACAGAGGTCATGAGACTTCAGGAAAGCGACAGTGAGAAGGGAACCCCAGCCCAGATTACAGAGAAATTAAGATCCCAGAGGGAGGAAAGCATAGGTTAGAGGCCCAACAGCTGGTCAGTCTCCTAGCCAGGGCCCCACCACAGCTGTTCTTGGCTGAGACAAAGTAACAATTCAGCTCAAAGAGAGAATAGCCCCTTCATCTGACACTCACTTCTGAGAGGGATTTCTCTTGTGTTCCATCCAAATACAGGAATATTTGCGGAAGCTTCCAAACGTGTACAATCCGGGGTTGAAAGGGCACTCCACAGCCTCTGGCCCAAACTCCTCACTCCCCCATTAGAAAGTTCCTTGTGCGTCAGCATCAGAGTTTCTCCCTCAGGGAACAGCTGGAGCTGAAATCACTGGCCACTCCTCTCAGAGTAGGAGCCAGGCTTCAGCCACGGGCCTGAGAGAAGAGAGCCCAGCCAAACACGCTTGCCTCCTCTCTGTCTAGTGCCCAGCCAGGGCTAAGCCTGTTTCCTGGCTGCTCAGAGCCCTGCTCCTGCCAATCAGATGACTTTAACCCTGTTTGTGATACCAGTGCCTATGTGGAGTACACCACACCCTGCCATGCAGGCTGCACAGGTCGTGTGGTCCAGGAGGCTCTGGGCAAAAGCCAGGTAAGGTCAACCTCCCATGCAACCTCCACCTCCGGACTCTTACCCCTCCCCACATGTGCTGCCTGTCACTCTGAACCTCTCACTCTTGCTCTTCCCTCTGTGGCTGCCTTGTTCCTCTGCTTTGGCAGGTACAGAGCCCCGTTCTGTCAACAAGTTTCATTGCCAGCTAGGGCTCAGGGGAGTGAGCCAGAGCTCCCAGCTCCTGGTCTGCTCAAGGAAATGTCCCACAGGAATTCCAGACTGCAAATGGGCAGAAGTTGTCCCTACCAGTACATACAAGTGTGGAGGGGGACACAGCCCATCTGGGAGGGTCCCAGAGGGCTCCAAAAGAAGCACCGTCTGTGACAGATCTTCCAGGATCACCAGGCAAATAAGGACTTGGGATAGGAGAGCTTTCTAGGCAGGACAGCAGCAGATGCAGAGATTGTAAGAATGTACACTGTATGTGGTCTTGCTAGACACCCCCTCCAGGTCTTGCACTGAGGGTTTACTGGTTGAGTTTACTAACAAGAAAGCAAAAAGTCACAGTTCTGAGGAGATGTTAAGCACTCACTTTTATTATGCCCGTTGTATAGATAAGAAATGAAGGCCCAGGAAAAGATTAAGCAATGCCCACAGTCTTATACCAGAGCTGGGACTAGAACCAAGGTCTCTGGTCCAAAACCCAGCCTGCACTGGATCAGAGGATACGCCACTTAGAGGAGGGTCAGCACTTGGGGATTCTTTCCAGCCTGGGATTATCTCTTGTCACATATAACTCCTTGTTTTATCACAAGAACCTGGGCTCATGGATGGGCTGGCCAATGCCCAAGGTACACTCAGGTAGGGACAAAGTGAGATAGGGAATGGTAGACACGACTGGATCTTGGGCTTATAAGGCAAAGTCAGTCCTGTGGGAAGACTGGAGACGTCTGTGAGAACCTCCCACCATGGACATTGATACCTATGAGGGAAGCTTGGAGAGGAATCTAGAAAGCAGTGTCCAGCCTTGGTGTCCATCCCAGCTGTCCTTCCAAGCTAAGGAGAAGTGTTGGCGCTACCTGCCAGTCCTCTGCTTTGGCATGTTTCTCCATGGCCTGACTCCAGGCTGTCTGCAGCTCAGTGGGCTACTTGGCATGTAAGCCTAAAGGCCACTTGTTCGTAGTGTGAAGCGCCACAGGGGCTTAGGGTTCTGGCTGTACAGCCTGGTCATACCTGGCAGTTCTGCGTGGCAATAGGTAGACATCTTGGATACCCAGAGATCCAAGCCCCAGTGACCCCTCCCTGTGCCATCCTGTCTTTCTTCTTTCATTAAGTTTCCTAAATACTTCATCTCAAAATTCTCTTCCCATGCACCCTGGTGATGGGAACTTCTGCTTGCTCATTCCAGTAGCCACTGAGCTTAAAACCTTCCAAGCTACCACCTTGGGTTTCTCAGCCCTTCTCATAGCGGGAATTATCAGGGCTTTTTTTTTTTTTTTTTCCTGTAGTAAGAAGTAAGAGGCCCAGGGGCCTCCAAGTACCCTAGCCATCAGTCCATCTTTGAGATGGACTAATCCCTGCACATCTGGCTGAGATTTACAGTAACTGCGGCCCATCTGTCAAGATTTGACCTGGTGCTGCAAAGATGGCTCAACATTTAAGAGTGTATAGCCCTGGCAGGGGTTCAGTTTCCAGCATCCATGGCCAGCAGCTTGCAACCACCTATAACTCCACTCTGGAGATCTGACACACTCTTCTGGTCTCCATGGGTACCTACACTCACATATGCATGCATGAGCACATATGCACACACACACACACACACACACACACACACACACACACAAACAATAGAAAAGGGAAACGAAGCCCAGCTTGCTGGCTTGGATTTACTCATGACAGGTACCAAAGGACAGAGGGATCAAACCACCTCTTAGTTGACCTCTGGCTGGAAGTTCTGCAGGCTGCCATCAAACACACCAATCCAGGCCTAGGGACAGTGTCTGTCTCACAACTGTGGCCCAATCTGAGCACAGCTAGTCAGCCTCCAGGCACCTTACTTGATTCAAATGATCACAGATCAACCAATGGTCAGAGTCTGGGACTCTTCTGCCCTGCTGCCTGTAGAAACTTGGGAGCTTCCTAGGCTCTAGGCTCTTGGCTGGCTACTACCCTTGGAGGCCCCTGAAGGCTTTTCTCCTTCTTCTCACCCCAGGTCTTCTACACCAACTGCAGCTGTGTGGCAGGGAACGGCACAGTTCCTGCAGGTTCCTGTGAGTCAGCCTGCAGCCGCTTGGTGTTGCCCTTCATTCTCCTGATCAGCCTGGGGGCAGCAGTGGCCAGCGTCACCCACACACCTTCCTTCATGCTCATCCTGAGGTGACAGCAGAGTAGGCAGGGTGGGTGGGTATCAAGGAGCCCCTACCCTACCAACAGCCAGGATGGGACAGTCAAGAGAAGAGGTGAAGGAATGAAGTCACTCAAGTGTCCTAGGTCTCCAAGACAACCAGGACTACACAGAAAGACCTTGTCTCAAAAAAAAAAAAAAAAAAAAAAAAAAGAAGGAAGGAAGAGAAAAAAGAGAAAGGACGAAGTTAGAAGATGGAGTTTATAAAACAGGCTGGCATGAGGGAGAATGTAGAAGCAGCAGATGTCTGCAGGGAGAGGAGTTGAGCATGCAGGGTGTAGTGACATGAGACTTTGACAATTGCCAGTCTCCTTCTCTGCAGAACAGGGCTGTGATATGCCCACCTCCCAGGATGAGCTGAGTGCAGAATTGACTTATAGAGAACATCCCCTAAGTGCCAGCCATGGGTACTGTTCAGAAGCTAGTCGCTGCTGGATAGCCCAGGTCACAGCGTTACAGTGTGAGGAAACTGGACCTGGTGCATGCCTGTCCCAGGATCAGGTCTCTCCAAGTGTAAGACTTGAAGAATTCAGTAGGATTACAGGACGTGGGGCAAGCAGTGTCTGCTAACCTGGTAGTCGGTATGTTGACCTGGGATACAGGTAACTGGGCTCTGTAGGTTATGGAGTAACAGATGTAAGCCGAGTCTTCCCCACCCCACCCCTGACCTTCAGCTTGGGAAGAGATTGGCATGGAGGGCAGAACCCACTGATTGAGACCCTGCTGCTGCTTGGTGCTGGGGTTGAGTATCTCAGTCCATCCTCACACAACCATGTCTTTCCTGGCAGAGGTGTGAAGAAAGAAGATAAGACCCTGGCAGTGGGGATGCAGTTCATGCTCCTGAGAGTGCTGGGTAAACTGCTTGCCCAGGGACCTCGGTGGTGGTGGTGATGGGCATCCAAATATCTTCTGTGTGCCAGGCCTGGGATACACAAGCCTGAGTGGGATCTCGGGGCTCCCAAGTGGGTGGGGTAAGAAGACCTAGCCCTGTGCTTGGAGGTAGTATGCCTTGACCACACGGAGCCGTGATGGAGGCTCCCTCCAAGAGACCGAGTGCTCTTGTGGCTTGCATGTGCTGAGGGTGGGGACGAGGGGATGATGACCCTCTGCTATCCCCTGAGCCTCTCCTTCCCTAGCCTGGATGCCCAGCCCTGTGATCCATGGCAGTGCCATCGATACCACCTGTGTGCACTGGGCCCTGAGTTGTGGGCGGCAAGCCGTCTGCCGCTACTATGACCATGACCTGCTCCGAAACAGGTAAGCACCAGGGTGGGAAGGTTCATGTCGGGGCACACCCATCCTGCAAGCCAGAGACTGCCTCTAGAGAGCTCTCATCTAGCTGGTCACTATATAACTGAAGCTGGCCTTGAATTCCCATGAATTCCCAACCTTCCTGCTTCCACCTCCAAGCACTGGGGTTACAGGTGTGTGTGCCACTAAACCCTGAATTTATTCATTTATTTATTTACTTATTTATTGATTGATTTTGAGTCATGGCCTCACTTTGTGCCCAAGCTGTTCTTGAACTCACTAGAGCAGCCATGCTGGCCTTGAACCCATGACAATCCTCCCACCTCAGCATTTTAAGTGCTGGGATTTCCCACATAAGCTTCTACACTGGATAGCTCTCCTATGAGGAAAATGACAGCTAAAGAAAGAGGCCCCAGGCTCTTATAAATGACAGAGCCATATCTCTCAGCAGAGATCAGACAGCAGAGAGCCCTGACCCCTCCCCTGGGGCTCAATCTTCCTATCTATACAATGGAGAGCTCAGAGGAGCCCAAAGGCAGGCATAGGCTGGGTGGGTGTGGAAGAACTTGAAATAAGACAAGGGTCAGCCTCTGTCTCTGGCACACAGAAGATATCTGGAGTGGTTGCCTCTGTCTCTGAGCCACAGGACACAGTTCCTGCAGTCTGGGACTGTCTAGGGAGGCTTCCCTGCAATGGAAAAGCCAAACGGGGACCTTCAGGAGTTAAGTGGGAGAGAAAAGTCCTGCTTTCAGAATATGCAGGGCTAGCCTGGGTCATCCATCTGTCAGTGACAGAGTAAGAGGGATGTTTAGTCTCTCCCCCACACACCCAGGGTCCCTGCAGAGCTTCCCCCCTCTCCAGGCCTCAGTACATAATTGCACCCCGTCTCTCGATCTACCATCCCCACCCTGAGGCTAACCAGTACCTGAGGTGTGGGCTTGAGTTCAAGGTTTCTCTTTCTTCCCTCAGATTCATAGGCCTCCAGTTCTTCTTCAAAAGCGGATCCCTGGTGTGTTTTGCCTTAGTTTTGGCCATCTTGAGGCAGCAGAACAGAGAGGCCAGCACCAAGGCCACTGTAAAGAGCTCAGACCTACAACAGCTATAAGCACCAGGACCAGAGAGGAAGCCTAAGGATTCCAGGAGGTTGACAGTCCCAGCCCCACCTTGACCAGGAGTGGCAGCCACAGCCATGCATCTTCTGAGCCTTTGCCAAAGATGGGCAAAGCAGCACCCACTGGTGTCAGAAGCTCCACAGGCCAGTGCTGGGTCCTCTACTAAACTGTGAAGTGACTTTGAACCAGCTTCTGGCTTTGCTTGCTCTTTGGAACCAAGGAGTCACTGTGTTGCCCATTTCTCAAACGAGGGCCATCCCCCATTCCTCCCCCAGCTACATGACCAGCCTGGAGCCAAGCTTTACTGGTGGGCAGGAGCTAGACAACATCTCTCTCCCCTGATTCTAGAACAGGGAGTTAGGCCAACTAACTAATCATGCTGCATTCCACACAGTGGCTCAGCCCAGCTCTGCCACTTGTGGAGACCCTCTCCATGCTTAAGTAGGAGGGGATTCCAGCTCTCAGGTTCCAGCTGTGCACATCTGTGCAGTCAAGGTAGGTACAGGCCTCCTCCCCAAGCCCCGGCGGCCTTCAAGTAGTGTCTATTTGGCGCCCCCTGGAGGTAGAGTCCAGAGATGAGATTAAGGAGATCTCCAATTGCAAGTAGGAGCAGGACACCGTATTTGACTGAAGTGTGTGAGCCTGAACGTAGCTGGAGTGGGAGAGGGGCGCTTTGATTCAGAATGTTGCAGCTTTTGTGTGGGAGCCACAGTTGGGAAAGGGAGGTCTATCCTATCCTTTAAGGCCTTGTAGCTTCAGAGACCACTTCAGATTTGATCCTGCTCCTACTAAATGTGTACTGTCAGGATCTCGAACATTTGATCAGGGGCCATCAAAGTCACTGTAGCTTTAGGGAATAGAATCCTAGTCCATATACCCTGGGCTTTGTAGCTAATATCTGGTACTGTCATAGCCAAGTTGGGGGTGACCTCTGGTTCTCTGAGGTCTCTGGACCAATGTGAGGTCTCAGGGTAGAGAAGAACAAAGCCACGCTCTGCACAGTGAACTATGGTACAGCATCCTTGGGTCAGATTCCCTAGAACTCCCAATTCTTTTCCAAGTCTGGCCTTGTCCCACTTTCTGGCCAGTCTTATCTGGCCTGCTTGTCTCCAGGCAGCAGAAGAGAAAGCCCCAATCTGCTCCCAGTCTGACCTGTTGATGCTACACACCCCACATGTGTGGCCACAAAGGGAAGTGAGGAGCTCCCAGCAGCCTCCCTACCTGTGTGCCAGCTCATAGCTAAGGGACAAGGTACTTGTCCCCAGTGAAGAAGAAGGAACTATAGAAGCTCTCATTCCTGTCAGGCATGGTGGCTTGCATCTGTGACCTAGCATTTAGAGACTAGATCAGAAGTTCAGTGTGAGTCTCAGCTCCATAGTGAGTTTGAGTCTAACCTGGGCTATATGAGAATGTCTTAACAAATCTAACAAGAACAGAGAGAATGAAAGAGAAGAAGAGGAGGAGGAAGAGAAGAGCCTGGTCGATGTCTATCCTACAGTGCCTGAGACTATACTAATCAGTGCCGAGAATTTTGAAGTCACTTTCACCAAGACAGATGTGTTAGCGGGTTTCTATTCTGTCTATTCTCCGGCTTCCCGGGTTGTACAGGAATAGCCTGGCCATATACGTACAGCTTATTATTAAATTTGTCTCTGCATAATGCCTCTTCCACGACAAAAATTTATCCTTCTAAACTGCATTAGAGGTTTGCGTCAGCCACATTGCTTCCAGTTATTTAGACTTCATCCTCACCGGGTTAATTCACTCTGGCATCTTGCATTGTCTTCTGCCTTTATATTCTGCTCTAATTTTTCCTTTGACTGGCTTATTTCCTCTAGTAATGGTTTCAAAAATGGAATACAGTCACGAGGCTGTCCAAGTCCTCACCTGTCTCAGTTGTCACTCAGGTTTCACAGAAGAGAAACTGCCTCAGAGAGGTTAAATGACTTGGTTGGAACTGTAATAATTCATATATGACTATCTATGTACATGGGACTATAATAATTCATATATGACTATGTACATGGGACTATAATAATTCATATGTGACTATATATGTACACACTCAAACACACACACTCAATGGTGGGGCCAGAGCAGGATCCAGATTTGTGGAAAGTGAAGCTAACACATCTCACAAGTTCTCTTTATGAAAAACAAATACAGAATATTGAGTGCAGGTTGAATATGAGACCACAGTTCACCAAAATGCCTGAGACCAGAGTATTTTGGACTTGAGATCTGGTCATATTTTGAAGTATTTGTATCATAATCATGATTTCTCTCAGGGATGAGACTCTAATCTAAACACAAATTCATCTGGGTTTCATACACACCTTCTCCAGACAGCCTGAAAGTCGTCGCATGCAATGGATTTAATGCTTTTGTGTGTGCTGAGAACTCGACACTGAAATCAGGTCTGAAATATCCCACGCATGTACATTAGCACTTGGGAAGTTTGCGTGTTAGCACCTTTCAGATTGGGGGTTTCATATTAGGAACGGTCAGTCTTTACAAAATTAAATAAGAAAGTAAACACCTAGAAAGTAAACCCACTCCATCTAGAAAAATGGCATATCTTTAAAAATTAAATAATTGCCCTGCATACCTGCAATCCATCCACACACAGCTACCTTTATGTTTGGAATTTTCCAGACTGGCTTCTGGCTCCACACGCATTCTTCTTTCTCCACATCCTCCTACACTCCTGTTTGTTTCCAGGGCCACATGCCACAAACAGAAGCTGTTACCTCAGTGTTTGCCTCTTCAACATCATAATGCCAAATGAGGTGGGCCAGGACTGGGAGGTTCCCCGGAAGCCATTCTTTACATAGCAGTGCCTGACGAGGAATCTCAATTCCTCCTTGACCAGGCTCTAGAAGCCAGAAGCCACTTGCTGAGCCACAAAGGGAAGCTGCAGAGGAGGAAGTGGCTCAAGTGTCTTCCCTTCGAAGGCTTCTCACTCAGAATAAGTAACACTTCTAGAGTGCCTTGTTAGGACTGAGGAGAGGCCCAGATGTCTGCCAATCATTCATTTCAGTGGGAGCTGGACTCTCGGGGAACTGAGGGAGGAGACAAAGCCTTCATTCCACTCTGGGACGTGGCCTTGGGGAAGCTGAGAGCTGGAAACCAAGCCCTTGTCTGTGAGTGAATGCTTCTGGCTGGTCAGGTGAAAAGGCTGAGGTATCTCTGCAAGAGAGATGTTCAGCCATGTACCAAGAGTAGGGCAGAGAGGGTAAGAAAGGTTTCTCCAGACTGTGAAAGAAAATGCAGACACACAAGTATAAACACATATGCATGCATATACATGATACAGACATGTATGTGCTCACAAATACATGCATACATATTTATACATGCAGACATATACCCCCCTAACATGCATATAGCCAAATGCACATACATGCAAACATGTATGCATGCACAGACACATAAAAACTGATACAAGTACCTCTGCATCCACTTACATGCACACATAATTCACATGATCATGTGAACATATGCCCACATGCACATTTACATAGTCACATATGTCAGACCCAGATTCTCACACACATGCATATACTCACAAAACACAAACATGAATAACACATGAGCTACACATTCTCACACACACGCATTCACACACTCCATACACTCACATGCACACTTGCAAACACATAAAAATCTTGTATATACATACAAACACATCTACATACTCACATTCATGCACACATGCAGGCACTATGTATAGCAGGCACACATAAAAATGCACACTCACACATTCCTATGACTATATATACACAAACACACACACATGTATACACATGCATACCCGCAAACTCACACACAGATCAAATAAACAAATCAAATAAACACATAAACACAAACCTAGTCCCCTGTCAGTGAAGAGCCATGAGCATCTGTGTCTGACAGCCACCGTCTTTACCCTGCACCAGGCTCTACCCTGCATCACCTCTGGTGAAGAGCAGCAGATGGGACAGGCACCAGAAATAGCATCTCAGTGTCTGGCCTTCCGTTCCTTTTGCTGGAGAAGCTGGAAAGCTCCAGGGCCAGCAGATGCCCCCTGGGACCTGGCTCCAGGAGCCACAGTCAGCACACTGCATGCTCACCATTCATCACCTGCACGTGGGGAGCATTTCCCCCATACACCCAGCTGCCTTCCCTGTCCCGCCTCTCCTCCCCTCTTCATTAAGTCCCATCTTCTATCGAGGCCCAGTTCAAAAGCGACTGCCTCCAGGAAGCATGACAGTGAAGGGAAGTTGGGGAAGTTGCTTCATTAAAGACATAGACAGCATTAAAAAAAAAAAAAAAAAAGTTATAAACCAAGCCAGATGTGGGGTGCACACCTGTAATCCTTTCACTTGGGAGACAGACGCAGGAGAATGGTGAGTTTGAGGGCAGCCTGGGCTACATAGGGAAATCTTGTCTCAAGGTCCAAAATGAGTAAGTTAAATTGAACTCCACTCATTTCCTCACACACATACAAAGATACACAGTTGTGTGCGTGTGATTTCAGAGGCGGGAACCCCTCTAAAGGCCAACATCTCATGTCTTTAAAGTCCTTTATATTGGAGCTGCAGAGACATGAGACTTAAGTTCAGAATTAAGACTTAAGTTTAGAATTCAGGGAGTCTGCCTGGTATTCACAGTGTGACCACGAACAACTGACCACATCCCTCTGCTCCATGTCCCTTACCTGTAAGAAAGGTAGATTCACCCTGTGTCATCTCCCACAGTTGTGGAGACAGGTAAGACAGCACGCTGGGCTCACAGGCGCACCTGAAGATTGGCAGCTTCCTTCCTTTCTCCTGTCTGAAAGGATTTATTAAGCACCTGAAGCAGAGAGCAGGAGGGGCCGAGGGGACAGACAAGGCTCACCCCTGTGCTCTGCCCTGGCTGCAGCTCCCTTGCTTTCTAATCTCTTCCCCTGCTGTCAGTGAGGGTTCAGCTGGCCCAGTCTTATCTCTCCTCACAGCCAGCTTGGGACAGCTTTTCACCTCCAGATTTACATTTTTATTGATTTTTCTCCTCCCTTCAGAGCTGCCTTTCCCTTCTGCCTCTCTTTTGGCTATAAAATGGGTCTACTGTGGGAAATAATAGTTCTGGGGCCAAGCAGAGCTGTGTGATGGCTCAAATATGCTTCGGCCCCACTCACTCAAATCGTCCACCCACCCACCCATCCACCCACCCAATTTATCCCACGGGTATCTGGGGACACAACCACGTGTCCAACGCAGCCTGCTCTCAGGAGAGCGCCCGAGAGCACCATGGGTACAGGGCAATCAGAAGGCTTTGAATGCCTTCCTGAAAGGCAAGGAGGAGCCCTTGAAACATTGATTGATGGATTATTCCATTGACTGGTTATTTTAAGCAGAGAAAAACAAAATGTATATTTTAAAAAGGACCGGGGGCTGTACCTTGGGGCTTTAGGGTGGGGGAAGAGAGAAGCTAAGGTCCAGAACTCAGGCAAGAGGCTAGAGCGGTAACCAGGAGAAGGCCTCGAGCTGAGTCAAGCAGCGCTGGGGAAGTGGGACAGCCAGGCTGGGTTTTGAAAGATGAGCAGGGACTAGGTAGAGCTGGGAAGGGTGCTGGGCGGAAGAAGCTGCAGAGATAAGGGGAAGGTCGGGAGAAAGCTCCTGACAGGCGGAGGAAATTTCCACTCTTCTGAACGCTCAGCATGACCTAAAAGGGCACGGTGATGGGCAGAGGCTGAAAAAGTGGGTCAGGGCCCTAAGCCTCTCATGCTCCCAGTCCCCTGAACCCAGACACGGAGGGAGCTGGGCTGGGCTCTGAGACTCAAGTTGGGGTTCTTGTTCCCCAAAATAACCTTCCCTGTCCACAACACTGTACGTTTTGTAGAAAGGAGGGTAGGAATGGGTCATACTTTTTATGGAATAGTTAAAGGAACTGAGGCCCAGGGAGGGAGGGCACTGATTTGTCAAACCGAGCACCGTTACACATTCCTCCTTATCCATGCACGTAGAAGGTAAAGGCAGGAGGATCCAAAGTTCAAGATCGCTCTCTGCTATAGAGACTTTGTGGCCAGCCTGAGCCTAGATGAGCCCCTGTCTCCAAAGATGCAAGCAAGCAAGCAAACAAACAAAACCCGAGAGAGAGAGAGAGAGAGAGAGAGAGAGAGAGAGAGAGAGAGAGAGAGAGAGACAGA
>JANHMN010000003.1:90616860-90630202 GCA_030674055.1 Rhabdomys pumilio | reverse complement strand
CATCTATCAAATTAGCCAGTGGGCAAGTCTGTGAGGGCCTTTCCTTGATTAATAATTGATGAGAGAGAACCTAGTATGGGTTCTTCTCTCTTGGGCTGATGGTCCTGGGTGGCAAAAGAAAGCAGCCTCAACAAGCCATGGAGAGCAAGTCAGTAAGCAGCACCCTTCCACGTTTCCTGCCTCCCCTCCTGTCTTGAGTTCCTGCCCTGTCTTTCTTCCCTCAAAGATGGAGTGTGACTGGGATTTATAAACCAAATAAGCCCTTCCTCCTCCAACTTGGATTTGGTCAGTGTTTTATCACAATAACAGAAACCTAACTAGGACTCCTAAATAGATGGAGTCATATATAATTGGATGAGTAGATATATAGTCAATTACTATACAAGGAGATAAACATCAGAGTGTGTGGAAAGTCCTATATTAAAAAAATCATATAGATGTACTTAATGTCACAAAGTTTGTTTTATTACATTTATTTAGTGTGTGTGTGTGTGTGTGTGTGTGTGTGTGTGTGTGTGTGTGTGTGTGTGTAAAACTGTGCACCTGTATGCCACAGCACTAGAGTTGGTTCTTTCCTTCTACCATGTGGGGCTGGGAATCAAACTCAGTAGTCAGGCTTGGTGGCAATCACCTTTACCCACTGAGCCATTTTGACAGCCCACAGAGATCTTTTTCCCTGCAACTTTCCTTTGGTAGTTCCAGAATGATGATGGGAGTTTCTGACTCTGCTTTGCTGAGTTGGGAGTGGAAAGTGCTCAGGTACCAATGGTCTCAGGCTGTATCCCTGGAAATGTAATAATGAGATTAAAAAAAAAAAAGACAGATGGTCTTGCCACACCCTGAACTGTTCACACTGCCCTGGAGTCCTTTTTGACATCCATGGCTTATGCACATAGGAGAGACAGAAGAGAGTAACCAAGAAAGACTACCAACTAGAGAGCTGATGAAGGAGCCAGGCGTGTTCACCCAAGAGTGGAACAGACTCAGGAGAGTCAACAACCAGGCTCTGACTGCCCTAAGACACATGGAGTGTGCCCTGTGTCTTTGGAGGCAGAGTTAATTCCAGAGAGAAGCCCAAGACTGATGTCTCTGCCCTGTAAGAGAAAGAACTTTTCCCAGGTGGTGTTCCTACACAGAGAAGGATTGTCCTAGGGGTGAGCTTCCCATCCCTAAAGGCATCCTAGCAGATCTGAACATCCTCTTTCAAGGAAGCTGCTGCAGAAGGTAAATTAAGGTCTACACCCAACATCCCCACCCCTGCATGCACTAAATTAAACATCTGTCCATTTCTTCATTCCTAAACAAATTAGGTTTCTCTGTATCCTGTGCTCAGAGTGGAATGCAGGGAATTTCTGTCCAGGACTGGAGGAGATCTGAGAGGCAGAAAAAAGTCTTATGGGATTCACAGCTTCTTTCCATGGAAGCCTGGGACTTGAGGAAAGAGGAGTCACTGAAAATGCCCTTTCACGCACCCCAAGTGACTAGAGAGGAGGATCAGAGCCTCTAAGAGCCAATCCATGACCCAGTTTCCCTGTAATGAACGTGCCGGCACTGGCGTGCTGGCTCCTGATCAGCGCCATCTCTTCAACCCTGGCCTCGCTCTCTGTATGAGGAGATTAAATCAATTAGAAGGAGATCTGGCTGGCTCTGGGTAGGGACAGAGGATAATTCACTTACATAACAGGGGATTGAGGTTTGGGCTTGGCACTTGAGGGGAGGGGTGGGGACCTCAGATACCATGCTTCCACTGGGAGGACTTCTGGACCTGAGAACCAATACAGATGGGAGAAATCCAGAGGAAGAGAAATGATGAATCCACACCCACCTCCATCTTCCTTCTGGGATCTAACCCTCCCTTCCCTGGGTTAGAAAAGAGCCAGATTAAAAGACCACTGTCTTGTCCCAGATGAGGGTATCTCCGACTTCAGGAGCCTCATCTAGGCCATCAGCACATGCTCCTCTCCTTAGCCGTGTATCAAAGCCCTGTGACCTCTCCAGATGCACCTTCTGCTTCTGTGACTTCGGGTGAACAGAGCAGCAGGCACCATGTCCTGGTGCCCTCTGTGTCAAGTAGTGTAATGGAGTTTTTATGGGTAGAGCACAGAGCAAACAGCAAGTTAGGAAGTCTCTGAAGCCAGTTCTAGAAGGTTCTCCAGAGGAGGCAGTGAACAACTCACCAAGCTGTAAAGGAAGGATGGATTGAGAGATACCAGGCTGACAGGGTGGAGGGGGATTTGGGTGAAGGAAACAGAATGTATGGTGGATGGAGCCTCAATCAAGGCAAGAGAGGGGGAGATGAAGCAGGAGGCCTTGCTGGGTCCAGGTCTGACTTGGATGGCGTGTTAAGATAAGACTAAGGCGGGGACCCCAGTGTCTCAGCTCAGTCTCCACTTCTTGAGCACAGACAGCATCCTGGAATCAGGGGTGTGAAGTGAACAGAGATGCGTCTGACTAGAGTTTTGAGCCCAGGAGTTTTAAAGGGGGTAAACAAACATTTTTCCTTAATGGAGCTGGTTAAGTCCAGTTAACTCTACGTGAGCCTGGGTGCTTCTGTAGCTCCCATTGGCTGGGCCCACCTGAAGTCCTTTGCCAAATGCCTGAGATGCCCAGCAAGCAGACTTGCTGGTCAAAAAGAGCTGACCTCTGACCTCTGGGGGCTCCTGGCATGTCACTGACTACCACTGGGAGGATGTGGTGAACAAGGGTCTCATCAACAGACGAGACAAGCACAGGACAAGGGATATCCTCAGATGGGAGGGTAAAGGCGTCTAGGTGTGCACTTGCCAGAAGTCTACCTACTAGCATGGAACAGCATGGAAGAGAAAGCCAGGCAGCACCGTGGCTGATAGTTGAGATTTTGTCTTGGGCTATGCTATCCCCTAGAAAGCATCATGGGACAGCAAGGATGAGGGGTGTTTCTGGCCGTTTGATTCCTGGGATGAATCAGCTGAGGCCTGCAAGCTTGAGTTTAACTAACCTACCCAGAAGCTGCTGCAGAGACATACTACCTCATCCCCAAACCCAATTTTATTCCCGAGTCTCTTTAATTCTTTCCTTTGGCTGCTTTCTCTGAAACCTTCCGTTTAGGCTAGCTCAGTGGAACAGAGAGGCAGGTACCTGAGGGTTGCCCTGTTCTTTGTCCAGAGGCCCAGCACCAAACACAGTACGTTCAGGGTTCTTCTGCCTAAACGCTTGGGCTGCGAGATGAGTCACATGCTTCCAGTTTATTCTCTTGTTGAAAAGATTTCAGAACTAACCTTTGTGGTTGCAACAGCTGGTCCCAGTGCTGGGAAGAGAAGGGGGAGGGAGGGAAGGGAAGGAAAAGGGAGGGGAGGGGAGAGGAGAGGAGGGGAAGGGTGTGAAACACAAATTGTTCAAGTAACTATTCCAGCTTTTTCACATGCTGATTGGTGGGATAATGAAACAGAGGGAAACATTTTCCTTTGTTTTGTTTTATCTTTCTGTACTTTCTCTGTTTGAAACAAAAGGCATAGAAAACAAAGCCAAACAGTTTAAAAACAGCAGCATTAACACAATTAAAAGATAAATATGACTAGGAAAAAAGACTAGAAGGAAATTGGTCAAACAAATGTGGTTCTACTGCTCTCTAATTCTATTTTACAAGTTTCCCATAGTAAACACACTCTAGAAAAACCATGTATTTAAAAAAACAAGCATATGTTGGTACGAGCCTTTAGTCCCAGCACTTGGAGAGTAGAGGCAGTGGAGTTACTGTGAATCTGAAGCTAGCCTAGTCTGCATGGCAAGCTGCAAACCAACCAGGGCTATATAATGAGATCTTGTCTCAAAAAAGAAAAGTAAAAAAAACAAGGAAAGAAAGAAAGAAAACAAAAACCACATAACAATAAAATTAGCAAAATGCTTGGTTCTCTCTACTGCCAGAGCAGTCCCCTGATGCAAAGGCACCTGGGAGTTTTCTAGGCAGCCTGGCAGCTCCGAGCTGTGGGCAGCGGCAGAGCTGATGCTGCCTCAGCCCATCTTAGTAACCATCCTTATCTCAGGCCGGGCACTGAGCCTGGGTGGGAACAGCGCAGAGCTTGTAAGGATGCGTATGTTATCAGCCTGGTCTGTGCTGGGAGGATTCCAGCTCTGAGGAGGGGCTGGCCTCCTCTCTCCTGTCTTTATCTCCCATTTCCCAGGCTTTGAAGCTTAACCTCCCTCTCCAAGTGGGCCAGGGCTGCTCCATTGTGGACTTTGGGCCCCTCTGAGGCTCTTCTGTGTCTCTCTTATCTGAGTGGTAAGCCCCACCCCCTTGCCTCCCATTTACTCTGTTCTGCAAATCCATTTCCTCAGCTAGACAGATGAGAGAGATTGGGGCCGACCTGCACACTACCAGGACCCCAGGCTAATAGAAAAGCTCTTTCCTATCCTACAGATACCCTAATCAGATGGAAGAAGACAGGACTCCTCAATGGCAGGAGGCCTGGTATGTACAGAAAAGTCTATCTAAACCAGGTTGGACTCCCCAAACCAGACCCCAGGCCTCCCTACTCTCTCTCATGGCATCAAAGTCTTCTTTGAGTGCTGTGCATCCTCTAGCAATTTGCTTCCCCTCTCTGTGCCTTGCTGTATTTCCTCAGCAAATCTATAAAACTGACTAGCCTGGAGGTCTTGCAGCTCAATAAGGACATTCTATGTCTCTTTTGCCTCTTTTGCCTCTTTTCCCTGACTCCCTTTCCTCCTCCTTCTGGGGACACCCCCAATTCTGTGTGCTCTAGACTCTCCATGGTGGGCCACTGGATGCCCTATAGCTGAGACCTGCAGAGAAAGAGAGATGCAGTGGAGTGGGGCTGCTGGGAGGAAGAAGGCCCAGGCCAAGGCTGGGGTTGAGGAGGCAGGGTAGGGCAGCCAGCCAGCTTAGCAGGCCATGCCAGCACTACCTCAGCAGCTTCTGCTAAACTCCGGCATCTACACTTGGGTGGCAGCCGCAGGGCTGAAGAGGCTGGGTGGGGCAGGTTTCCTGCTGAGATCAGCAGCCTCCAGAACCCTCTCTGCAGAGGAGGCTGCAGAGAACCAGGGACCAAGCCTGAACTCAGGAATAGTTGGGAAGGATGCTTCTACTACTCCCTAGGGTGGGTGACTCAGATCATCTAGACTCTAGGCATGGGCAGGGTCTCAAAGGATATCTAATGAATATAGGAGTCTCCTCTAGTGAGCTCAGTGGTAGAGCACTTGCCTAGTATGTATGAGGGTCTTGGATTAGTTTCCAGCACTCATTCTCACCCAAAGAAGGTTTTTCTTTCTATCCCACATGGACCCAGGAGTCTTCTGGGGCAAGAAACTTATTTGTTCCCATGGCAGCTTTTCCAAAAGTTCATATGTTGATTGTCAGGGTCTTAAATGACAAATACTTCATCAATGCCAAGCTAAGTTCACCCCTCCTAGTCACCAGATACCTTACTTTGTTTCCCACAAACCAGGAACCAAGGCCACAGGCTCTGACTCTGTGTGTGCAGTCTGCCTGCCACCCCCAACACCCCACCCCCAGTTCTCTGCATCTCCACACCACCTCCCCACCCCAGCATCCCTGTCTTTCATTCTCCCGTACTCTTCCAAGCTTTGAGTTTGTCTTGCACCTTGCTCCTTCAATCGAGCTGTGAAAGTGGTCTTTATAAAATGCAGTAAACTGGCAGCACCTCTCAGCCCTAAAGCCCTCCTCAGCTTGTTCTGATCTCTGGGATAAAGATCAACTTCTTCAGGCTGGGGGAGAGGTAAGCTGGGGGAGCCAGGTCTCATGTAGCCCAGGCTGTCCTTGAACCTGATGGTAGACCAGGATGGTTTTGGACACCTAATCCTCCTGCCACCACCCCCTCCTAAATGCTGAGATTACAAGTTTGTACAACCTGTTAGGCCAAGGTCAATATCTTTAAGAAGGCCTTTGTCTGAGCAGGGTATAAGTCAACAACTACACACACACACAACCCGCCTCTTTCCAATTTCCAACCCACTGGGCCTCGTCTCCCACCTTAGAAACCTTCGTATGTGTTTCACGTTTTCCCCCTTGTGGCCTCAAAGCTTGGGTTGGTCTCCTTTTTTGCTCCAATTGACTCCTAGGACATCTGTTCCTCGAATATCCCCTGTCCCTGAACATGAGTCCCCAGCCCATTCCACCTGCAGGAACAGCTGCAGGGCTCAGCAGGAGAGTTACAGAGTGAAAGTGTTCAGAGACAATGCCCTGTAGCCACCTACTGCAGCAAAGGGCATGACCCCACTGAGTCCCAAGGACCTTTCAGGACTCCCACCCACCCCACACTATTGTCTCCCATTTATGAAAAGGGGAAAGGAGGGGGCTGGCAAGCCTCCTCTCAAGTTCTGCTCCTCCTGGGGCTTTGCAGTGAGCCTCAGTGCCCCCTGAACACTGGGGAGAGAAGTGAGGTATCAGGACTGGTCTATTCTGCCTGCCTGGACTCCTAGCCAAGCCCATGGACCTGAGTGCTCAGGCCAGGAATTCTTAAGCAGGCTTCAGGGAATCCGAAACTCTGGCTTTCTGTGGGTCCCTACAGCATCCTGTGCCCCAGACGCTGTCACATTCATCTCTTATAGATGGGGTCAGGGGTTCTCCTCTCAGACAAGGAGTTCAGCTTAACCCAGGGCTTGGAGTTTTCATGTCAGCATCTGAAGCTTGGCTCAAGGACAGGCCCAGAAAAGAAGCCAGAAAAGTCTCTTTCTATTCATTCAGGAGTCATAGCATTGACACAAGCTTTTTCTGTCTTCTTTTCCAACAAATTGTATTGAGTGCTGTTTCCTATGTCCAGAACTTTCCATGAAGAAATGAAGAATCTAACCAAGGATATGATGAGCCTGGATTTAAAAACACAGACATAAACACACATACATACACACACACCACCACCACCAACAACAGCAATACCAACAACAACAAAAAGAGGGTCTCACAAAAAAGGGGGAGTCTCACTATATCACTCCAGCTGGCCTTGAACTCACAGAGATCCACATGCTTCTGTGTCCAGTGCTAGGGTTAAAGGTGTACCACACCACACTCTGCAGAACCTGAATTCTAATATAAGCTCCATCTCTTGTTTTGCTTAGGGTTTTCACAATTAAGCGAGCTCTTGAGAGCAGTGCCTCCTTCTCACCCCAGTCTCGAGTCCTAATGGAAACTTGAAATTTACCACCATGCCTTTGAGCCTATGGTCGTTCCCTATGGGCCACTTTGAAAGTCCATCTGGTATCACCACTATCCCACCCACAGGCCTGATGGGTGTGTTTTATTGGACCTTATCCAAATCCCTCAAAATGCATCTGATTGAGTGAGAGAGCATGAGGCTCTACACCACTGGTCCCCGGTCTAGTTATCACTGGCTCTTGATTCTGTCCAAGTGGCAAGTTAGCCCCATGCATCACTGTTTGGTCCAGCATATGGACTCCTATCAAACGACTGTGTCTGAGATACAAAGGGCTTTTGCAAAGGTTTCAAGAGAAGTTAGCTTGGTTGCTTTTTTGTTTTTTGTTTTTTTGTTTTTGTTTTAGTTTTTGTTTGTTTGGTTGGTTTTTGAAGATAGGATCTTTTGCAGCTCAGGTTAGCCCTGGTGCTGATCTTGCCAAAAGCAGCCTTAAATTTCCTGGCGAGGGTGTGCATGCCTGCATCTAGTGTAGTATATGCATGTGTGTTTATGTGTACACATGCACATACATATGCCTATGTGTACTCATGTGTACTCGTGTCTCTGTCACTTTCCCATTTATTCTCTTGGGACAGGGTCTCTAACTTAGCCTCAAGTTTCCTCTTTTGCCTAGGCTGACTCACCAATGAGCTTCAGGTATCTGCCCATCTCCACTCCCCAACACTGGTGTTATAAGCATGAACAGCCATGCTCAGCTTTTACATGGTGCTGAGGGTTCAAACTCATCTCCTCACACTTGCTCAGTGAGCTTACTCAGTGAGCCATCTGCCCCAGCCCAACCTCCATCTTCCTGGCTCCACCTCCCAAGTAGCGAGATCATAAACACTTGCCACCATGCCCAGTTTATGCTTCATTTTTCTGCAGTCTTTATTAATGGTACAAAATCTGAAGGCTTTCCAGTGATCAGTGAAGAGCCACACCCAGAAAGGTTGCTGTCAACACAGACCACTTGCCTACAAGAGGCAGCCATTGGCTGGAAACAAGTTAAAACAGAAATGAATCCCTACCCCACAGGATTTTTTTGGGTTTTGATTTTTGGTTTTTGGTTTTTTAAGACATGCTTTCTCTGTGTAGCCCTAACTGTCCTGGAACTCAATCTGTAGACCAGGCTGGCCTCAAACTCAAGAGATCCGCCTGCCTCTGCCTTTTGAATGCTGGGCTGAATGGTTTGTGCCATCACTACCCGTCTGGAAAAATCTACATTTTTAAATGAACGTGATCTTTGAGAGGGTGATAAAGGTCTGTTCTGCTCTGAGTCACTGTGCTAGGGGAATGGTGAAATTCAAGTAGTTGCTGCCTTGTATTAATAACACTGCATCAGGCGTTCACTTGACAATACTGTGTCTTAATAAAAGCTTGGCTGCCTATTTTTAAGACCTAGAAAATAAACTTAGCTGACCACAGCTCTCAGATTTTTGTATGATTATTGAGAACACAAAAAGCCAGCACAGGAGGAAGCTTAATGGAATCCAGCAGGAGTAATTTGTGATTAGAAACCCCCACGCAACATCTCAGCCAAGGATGATAGTGATCCATCTTAAGTGCACACGTGTCCCACGCTGGGCGCTGAGGAGTCTAATCAGACACACTTCACTGGCATTTTTCACAATACCAAGGGTCTCCTAATTGTCAGTGGATGTGGAGAGCCAGGCTTCTTGCTGTGACTTTGGGGTGATCATAAGGATGAAGAGCCCAAGTCAACAGCCCGGCAGTGTGATCCCAGCTTCCCAGAACCTCGGTGGCATCTTTCTACCGCCATTTCTCTGTCTTCGTGTTGTCTTGGCTTATTTTGATTTTGTAGACAGGGTCTCATAATATAGCCCAGGAGGGCTTTGAACTCAACATGACCCTGTCTTTGCCTCTAGTGTACTGGGATCACAAGAGTGCCCTACAACCTGAGTTAGTTTTCTTGTCTTTAAACAGGGTTGACACTCTTCAGGGTAATGTTGGTTTGATAGTTTTGTTTTGTTTTGTTTTGGGTCTTGTGCATCTGAGGCTGGTGTTGAATTCACTACACAGTCCACCATGACTCCAAATTCCTGATCTTCCTGACTCTGCATCCCAACTGCTGGGATTATAGGTATACACTACCATGCTCGGTTTCTGAAGAGCTGGAAAATCGAGCCCCAAGGCTTTGCAAATGCAAGGCAAGCAGTCCACTCACTGAGCTACGTCCCTGTCCTGAGGTATTTGTGAAGATTAAACCAGCTCTGTTCACCAACCTGGCCCTCAACATGTCTGTCTTACTCCCCCATTGCTACTTCAAGGTGTCCACAAGCAGGAACAGCTGATGGTCTTTGTTATGGAAATTTTTCTCTGCCAGAAGATCCAGCCTATATGGAGAGACATGGTGACCACAGCAGTCCTTCCTGGAGCCCAGTATACCCTCTGATTCCCAGTGACTATCACCCAACCTGAATCACAGCTTAACTCTGAGCTCATGGCCTGCTGGTGATATGCTCAGCTCCGGCTGGGGAGGCTTGGCTCTGGCAAGGGTTAGACATTCTTCATTTGGTTTGGTTTTCTGATTCAATTTAACCATCTGCAAAAATGAGGATTGGTAAAGAGAGGAAGACAAATAATATATTCCATGTTTACCTCCCCAGCTCCACCTTCCTGCTCTATGTCTGGGCAATAGCTATACTCAGGCACTGATGTAGGTTCCTGGAATCCACTGCATGGCATCCCATGGGCTGGAAAGATCTCCCCTCTCTGTCTGAGCACATCCACCACTTTCCCATCTGTTTTCTTTTTCTGTCCTTTCTTGGCTCAGCATCTCCTGTCCATGAAGTCCAGCAGCTCTTCTCAGCACTCAGCACATACCTGACCCTGCCTGGAGTGATTACTGAGGATACTAGGGTGCCATGGGCCACAGTTCTGCTCTCCAAGTGTTCTTGTCTCAGCACCCAAAGCAGATGGCAAGCCTGAGCCCGTCTCCCCTCTGCTGGGGATCTTTCAAACTCCTTGGTCTTAAATCAGCCACTTCATCTGAGTGGCCATCTTTGAGTTTAAAAATCCTGAGCACAATCTACGTGTAGGGAAACTGAAAGACATAAATGTGATGGCATGCAATGCTCTCCATGCACTGTGCCCAGCACACACACAGTGCATGCTGCGTGCACAGTGAAGTCTGCCCGCCCTCCCTCTTCCCTTGGCCATCCTCTCTCCCTCTTCCCTTCAGCCAGCTGCCTCCTCTGAAGAAGATTCAACAAGGTCTGTAGGTAGCTGTGGAGCCCAGAATCCCACATCAGGTGGGCATGGGAGCCAAGGCCTGTACCAGGCAGTTTGAAGGGAGAGGAGCAGCTGAGCTCTGCCAGCTAAGTGCATTCTTTCCAAAGGATCTTCAGCCCTCTGACCTCCTTTTCCTTTCTCACAGTGGCTAATTAGTGCCCATTGTGGGCTCCTTTTTAGCCTTTCCTTTTCTGAACTTCCAATTGGCCCCTTTTCCTTCCCCTGCCCTCTGAGAAGCAAGGCTGAGACACATTGGCTGAGACACACTAAAGCAGCCCAGGGCCTATGCTAAGCCTGGGGAGAGCTGCTTATCTCACTGCATCACTGGGATTCTGACAACTAGAGGGAGAAAGGGTTACCCCCACAGGGAGCTCCTTGTCTGCTCTCTGCCACCCACCTGTCATCTGGAGCTGTCTGTCCTAAGCCCAGAAATATACTGGACAACAAGAATCAATGTCTTGGTCAAAGTTTAAGGTCTTCCTGCCCATCCACAGCCTTCCAGGATACCATGATCACAGAGAGATCACCAGGGACACCCCAGGGAGGAAGGAGGAAGCCAATCCAACCTTATATGAGGGTGACCACTTTCTCTATCACTGTGGGACACAATCAGGAACCTAGTCTCACTAGAGTTAAGTTAGCAATAGAGCATCTTGGTGAGTGGTGGCCAACATGAAGCAGAGAAGTTAGAGGAGGACCTATCATGAGCTACCCAGTGATGCAGGGAGCATAGTTGTGAATCACAGGAACAAAGATCAGAAGTACCAAGGAGTACTGAGACATGCACTCACCCAGACCACTGGGGAAGGCCTCCAGCTACAGTGTAATGGAACTGGTTCCACTTAGTAGAGGAGGGCTGTGGACCCAGGCAAAGCTGCCGATTGCAAAGGAGCATGAGCCCACAAGAAGGGTAAGAGGTCAGGCTGGCTCACAGAAGCTCTGAGCCTAAGCTGAGAAAGAGCAACAGGGCCAGGGGAGGGCTTCCTAAGGAGGAATGTCACTGGGAAGGTTGGGAAACCTTGTATCAAAGGTTTGAGAAGAACCGAGGACGGATCACCAATGATTCAGTGATCGGGAGCTCGGACCTGTGTGCTCTGCATTCCTGACTGGAGCTGGGGAAAGACGCCGCTCTGAGCCAAGGTGTCCTCAGGCACCACTGCTAGTGAGTGAGGAGACCACATGTTCCCAGCATGCCTTCTCACCTGGTGCTGGAGCTGCTGCTAATGGCTTCCAGGTGTGTCCTTGGGCCCCTGAGGGGGAGACTTCCTGGAGGACACACCTGCTCCTTTGGTCACCTTTATCCACAGAACCTGGTGCAGACTCCAGTGCCTAGCTACAGTGTTCTTCCAGATGACAGCTGGGGCATCAAAGGTCAGATGTCCTCCTTATTTGGTTGGCTTCTTACCCCAGAGCACTCCATAGCTGTCATTTCTATTTTCAGTGTGTGGGAGGTCACATGAAAGCTGTTCTTTGGAATAAGATGACTGGATGGCCGGCCTCCCTAGGGAGCAAGCTTGTCATGGACATTCTTGTGCAACAAGTGTTGCCAGGCCTGTGGGGTCTGTGACCATGGTCTTCTTCTGCCTGTGCCTATAACTCTTTCTGCTCATCTGCCTTTGTAATGATGTCCCTCTATTTCTGAAGTGCCCTTGTGTTTCTCTGCATTTCACAGCAAAGCTTTCCTTGTCCGTAACAGCAAATTCCATCTGTGTTTATTATCTAATAAATGTTACTCCAGTGTTGCCCTTCCTGCTTGATCTCTCAAAGGCCTAGAGTCTCAGTTCCTGAGTCATTTGCAGCCTGATCCGGGTTTGTCTGACACACACTGTTGTTGGGGTGGCCAATTATTACACATCTCTATCATTGAATATCATTTTGCATTGAGCAGTCCAGGCCAGTGATCTCTCTAAGAAATTGGAAGAGGGGGCCGAAGGGTAGGGGGCAGGGACACTAAGATATGGTAGGATCCCTGCTGTAATGAGTAACCCCATTCCAGGAATCATCAGAAAAATAAATAGTGAGGATGTGGGAGAAGAGGGTTGCTTATTTGCTGCCAGTGAGATGTAAATGGTATAGCCATTATGGAAGTGAATGTGGGGGTTCCTCAAAAAACTATGGAAAGAACTAATACAGTTATAACGGCCCTGAGGATTTGCCCAGAGGATGCTAACTCAGAATATCACAGATATATGTGCTCAGTCATACTTGATGGAATGCATTCACAGCAGCCAGGAAATGGAACTAGCCTAGATGTCCATCTACACATGAACTGATAGAGACTATATAATACATATACACCATGACATTTATTCAGCTGTAAAGAAGAGTCAATGATGACATTCACAGAAAACTGGATGAAACTGGAGATCACTGTTCAGTGAACTAAGCCAGATTCAGACAGACAAATATCACATGGTCATTTCTCATATATAGCATCTAGATGTGTGTGTGTGTGTGTGTGTGTGTGTGTGTGTGTGTGTGTGTGTGTGTGTATACCTGTGTACCTGTCTGCAGGTGCCCGATCCCTGAAACTGGAGTTACAAGAAGCTGTGTGAACTGTTGGGTGCAGGTGCTGGGCCTGAGCTCCAGTGTTGTGCAACAGCAGTACTTGCTCTTAAACCTCTGAGCCACCCCCTTTCAGCCCCAGAAGTCGCATTTAACATGCAAACAAAACTGGGCATAGTAGTACCTGCTGGTAACCTCAATGCTGAGGAAGTAGAAACAGGTGAATTCCCAGGGCTGGCTGGCCAGCCATTTTGGAATCCTTGGTGAGTTCCAGGTCAGCAAGAGACTCTGTCTCTAAATATGAGTGAACAGTGTTTGAGGAATGAAACTTCAGGTTGTCCTCTGGATTTTACATGCACGTGTACACACAGAGAGAGATAGGGAGAGTGAGGAGGGAGAGAGATGGAGACAGAGAAGCAATCGAATACAGAGAGAGGGGG
>JANHMN010000003.1:90610508-90616850 GCA_030674055.1 Rhabdomys pumilio | reverse complement strand
CCCCCCCCCTCCAGGTGAGGAAGAGGGGCTGGTTCCCAGCTCCTCCAGCTGCACCCATAGCTGCTGAGCCCCTGCTTGAGAACCAACACTCACATGCGCTCACTCCTCACCTCTAGTTCTACCTGGAAAAAAAGAAAGAAAAAAAGAAGAAGAGGGCAGAGGAGGGGAAGGGAAAGAAGGGACTCAACTCTGTACTTCCTCTTTCCCACTCTCTCCTGCCTCTGACTCAATGGAGCCCTACACCAACCACTGCCTGTGCCTGAGGGTCAGTGGTCCTGCCCCCCAGCTCTTCCCAGAAGAGTGATGGAGAAGTGTGGGGTCTCTACAAGGGAAGGAGGCCTGGAGCAGCACAGGAAGCCATGGCATCCCACCGCTACAGAGGGACCAGTTGCAACCCACTAGCCAAACCACCTTGTAGCACGGGAGAGGAACTGATACAGTGGCCTGCTCAGCCACATCCCAGCAGTATGCCAACACCAAATCCCTGCCCTTTGCTAAGCATGTGGGATCAAAAGCCATCCTAAAGTACATGTGTAAGCCATCAAATCCAGGACAGAGTAGTAACAGAATCATCTTTGTCAGTGGAGCATGGGTGGAGGAGGGAGGAGAAAGGAGGGGGCAAGAGCACTTACTCTTTCACTAGGACCCAGCCCACTCATTTATACTAGCCTTCCCAAAAGGCAGGCCACAGAGTGGAGGAGGGTATTAAATATCAGAGAGTTATTTAAAAGCCAATTGCCTGCCCCTCCCAAGCAGAGTACGGATGGCCTCTGCTGACTCAAAGGAGAAAATGAATCTCGGGCCTATGGATTTTCCTGTGTCTCAGAGCAGTGGGGGAGGAGGGAGGCTGTGAGGAGTGATGGAAGAGGAAGGCCCACAGTGAAGGTCCCCTTTCCCAGCCAGGGCAGCACAAAGGAGAGGACCTGGGTCTCCCCACCATTATCATGCCAGGCTGCTGGGTTGCACCTCCGTCTGCCTCAAAGAAGGGTGTACAAAGAATCTCCTGAAAAGGACCCCTCCAAACACATACACAGAGGAGGTGGGGTGGGGAGAGTGAGCTTATAGTTGATTTCACTGTATGACTAAGCAAGTTAACTGCCATGGAGCCAAGTTCAAGGCCACATATAAAGGTGGTGGCACAGATAGGAGTGAGTTATAACTTATTTCCATGCCTAAGTATCTAAAGAGCTTAGGACTAAAAGATCCCCTGTCCATATACACTCTTCTTTCTTTTTTTCAGATAGGGAAACTGAGGTCTGGAAACAGAGCCTTGCCCAAGAATTTCAGTGATCTTTAAGCATCTCTTTGGGCACAGAGGAGCTGGTGCCTGCTGAGTGAGGGGATACTGTTGGGTGACCCCAGAGAAGTTACCAACCTCCCTGTGTGCTGAGATGCAATGGAGTGTAGAGGAAGCAGGGTCTTTTCAAGAATAAAGAAGGCCTGAGTGAAAACCCTGAGCACAAGAAGGAACATCATCTTGCAAGGCTCAAAGAGAGGCTCTGAGACTTAGTAGGATAAGAATCTCAAGAACAGAAGCCCAAGCTACGCATAATGGTACTTTCCTTTAATCCCAGAACTGGAGAGGCAGAGACCAGCAGATCTCTGTGAGTTCACGCCCAGCCTGGTCTCCATAGTGAGTTCCAGGGCAGCCATAGCTATATGGTAACACCCTGTCTCAAACAAAAACCCTGAAGCCGGGTCCAAGCACACGGCAGCCAGTTACTCTGCTTGGATGTGATGCAGTGCCTGCCCAGCTCTTCGCTCAAGGAAAGGACCAGCTCACCACCCACAGGCTCCCAGTCACACTGCTGAGGGAGGAAGCCTGGGGCCCACAGAACTGTTATGTCAATGAAGCTATAGAAACCTGAGCTCTGAACCTAGCACTTAACCATCCAAGTGAGGGTCCCCTGGTACGGTTATAGATGAAGGATCCTCAGTGGGCTGGCCTCAAGCCAGAGACTTCCAGTGAAGGCTCATTCCCTGGCTCCTTCTCTGTGCTGAGCCCTGATCTGTGTCCTGACATACAGGCATCAGATTGATCCGGAGTCCCCACTACCGACGGTTAAAAAGCTCAAGAGATTTCCAGCACGCTGATCACTAAATGGAACTCCAAAAGAAGACAGGAGGAGGCCATTGCAGAGGAGATAAACAGTGAAAGAGCAGATACTGCCATTGACTGAGTCAGGGAGAAAACACAGTCTCAGCCTCAAGCAGATAGACATTTATTGGAACACCTACTGGACATAATACACTGACAACTCCCAAGAGAAGAGAGCTCTTCTTCCAAAGAACATAATTTCCTCATTCATACAACAGAGAACATGGGTCCCCTCACCTTCTCTTCCCCAGCTGAGGTGTTTGACACCAATCAACAAAGGCAGTCAGCAGCAATGAGAAGGCATCCACCATGAAAACCCTTTTGGGAGCTTTGGCCTTGGCAGTGGTCTATACTTCCTTAGGAACCGGAGGCAATTGAATCAGGGAAGCAGACCATTTTGGTCACTCATTATTTAAGCACTTGTGCTGTGTGAGAAAAATACCTGTGACCTCCAAAGGCCAAGGACACAGTCCAGGGCAAGAGTGGGCTCCATCTGTTACGTATTCACTTTCACAAGAGTCTGCAAGCTGCCCCTGTAAGGCTGCAGTTAAAACCTGCACTGGCCCAGTGAGTGAACATTCAAGCACTTTGGTGTGCTTCTGAATTTATGGACACATACCAGGTTACACTCAAAGCCACCATGTATACAGGCACAAATGACCCTGCATGTGTCTATGTGAGACCCATTTGTTTGGAACTGCTGTGTGCAAGCCTCCCAAGCACATGCATGCACATCCAAGTAAGAAAAATATTGTTAGACCACACATGGGCATGTGTAGGTCTGTTTGTGTAAAGCCGGCCTTTCTGTGTAGGGGCACACATGTATGTGTAAAGTCATGTGGCCATGTATACAGATACGTCCAACTCTAAACATGAAAGCTACTGCTGTCATCTGCTGGCACCTGGAGAGTTATCATGGAGACAGAACTAGGTCATCATGACCTGGGGGACCCCCCACATCATCACCAGCCTGGCCCTTAGTGTGGGTGTTTGCATGAGACGCAGGCCACTACAGGGTGTGCCTCCTAAAGTGGTTTCAGTCTACTGGTCAATCTGCTAATGCAACTTCAGTGAAGAAACCAACCAATTGTCCCCAATTCAGGAGAAAGAGACTGACTGATTCTTATGGGGAGGAGGGGAGCCTCTATCCCAACCAGCTCTGCCAAGTAAGATACTCGAATGGCCTGCAGATCAAATGTCAGCTTCTCCAACCTGAATAATTCATGTCAAGACCAGGAATACTCCCTTCTCTGGAGTCTGTCTCTTTAAATCAGGTCTTGAGCTTCTCAGTTCTGGAGAAAAAAAAAAAGTAAATAAGTAAAGAATCCAGAACAAAACAAGCCTATTAACAGCTCAGCCCCCACCTCGCCCTGGATCTTACCACACCCCCACCCTCCACTACAAAATTAGTTCCTGGTTTTCCTGCTCATGGAGCCCTCTCCCCAACTGGCACCCCACTCAATATTGACTGGTAGGGGAGTTTAGAGGGGAAGGGGCAAGCTGACCACCGCACTGTATCCTGGAATTGCTCAATGCTGGGTGAAGTGGGAAAGCAAAGAGCTGAATCACTCCACCCACTGGTTCCCTGAGCCTAGGAGGGGTCCAGCCTGAAGGGTGGAACCAATGGGAGTGGTCTTGGCAGAGGCGGGGCAGCCTGAATTAGGGCCGTGGGAGATGTGGGGACAGAGGGTGCTTTAGACTTCCCTAGAGCATAGGAAAGAGTACAAAAGACTGAACACACAGGACCTGCAGAGGTGGAGACACAGCCTAAGGGAACTGGATTCGCAAAGGAGGCATCCAAGGCTAGGGATTTTTCCAGGCTCGCTCCCTTGGCACAGCCCCTTTCCTTGACTTCAAGAAGAGTAACTTTGTCAGCCCACCCCTCAGTCCTGCCTCCTTTTTCCAGGGACAGCGCTAAACTCTCCCACCTTCGCTGGGTACAGACCCACCTGCCAGGTCAGCTCTAAGGGCCCCGCCCCACGTGTGCTTCCGAGGGAGGAGGAAAGAACCTGCCCAAACGAAGGGGGTGGGGAAAGAAGCAAGTCAGAGCTTGGGGAGCCAAACTTCTTAGCAGCTCGTGAACTAGAGAGCCGGGGAACAAGAGAGCGCAGCGGCCCTGAGCCTGCTCCAGAGCCTCCCACCCCGCCTCCCTCGGCGAGGAGGTGCGGAGACTCCGCTGGGGGCGGAGGAGGCGGCCGGGAGGCGGGGAGGGGGAGGCAAACCCTGCCCACTCGGCTCGGAGCCCGGAACGGCCGCGGAAGTCGGAGGCCGGAGCGCAGGGCGACGAGGGCAACGGGGGCGGGGGGCTCCGCTCCCTGTCTGACCCCTGTCGCCCCAAGCCATCAAAGAGAAGGCTCCTCGGACTTTACAAGCCGGAGGACGGACGGGTTGGAACTGTCAGCTGCTCCGGGTCAAGGTCTAGCCCACTGCCACCCTCCAGTGCCATCCCCATCCCATCATCTCCAAACGCTCCCAACTCACTGGTGAGCGCTGCGGGCCGGGGGCTGGATGCGGGGACGGCCGCGATGGCCCCGCGCGCGGGACAGCGGGGGCTCTGGAGCCCGCTGCCAGGGCTGCTGCTCTTGGTGGCGGCGCTGAGCCGACCCGCCGCGCCCTGTCCCTTCCAGTGCTACTGCTTCGGCAGCCCCCAGCTGCTGTTGCGCTGCGCGTCGGGCGCGGAGCTCCGGCAGCCGCCCCGGGACGTGCCGCCTGACGCGCGCAACCTCACCATCGTGGGCGCCAACCTGACCGTGCTGCGCGCGGCTGCCTTCGCGGGAGGGGACGAGGAGGCGAAGGACGGAGTGCGCCTACCGCTCCTCACCGCGCTGCGCCTCACACACAACAACATCGAGGTGGTGGAGGACGGTGCCTTCGACGGGCTGCCTAGCCTAGCAGCACTCGACCTAAGCCACAACCCGCTGCGCGCCCTGGGCTCCCGCGCCTTTCGCGGGCTGCCTGCGCTCCGCTCACTACAGCTCAATCACGCGCTGGCTCGGGGCAGCCCAGGGATGCTGGATGCACTGGACGCCGCTCTGGCCCCTCTGGCCGAGCTGCGCCTGCTGGGCTTGGCAGGCAACGCGCTGAGCCGCCTGCCACCCGCCGCGCTGCGCCTGCCGCGCCTGGAGCAGCTGGATGCGCGTGTCAACGCGCTGGTCGGCCTGGGCCCCGACGAGCTGCGCGCGCTCGAGCGCGATGGCGACTTGCCCCAGCCGCGCCTGCTGCTAGCAGACAACCCACTGAGCTGCGGGTGCACCTCGCGCCCCCTGCTGGCCTGGCTGCACAACGCCACTGAGCGCGTACCCGACGCGCGCCGCCTGCGCTGCGCTTCCCCGCGCGTACTGCTCGACCGGCCTCTGATGGATCTGGACGAGGCGCGGCTAGGCTGCTCCGACGGCGGTGCACACGAGCGTGGGGAAGAGGTAGACGTCGCCGGCCCGGAGTTAGAAGCCTCTTACGTCTTCTTCGGGCTGGTGCTAGCGCTCATCGGCCTCATCTTCCTCATGGTGCTCTACCTAAACCGCCGTGGCATCCAGCGCTGGATGCGCAACTTGCGCGAGGCCTGCAGGGACCAGATGGAAGGCTACCACTACCGCTATGAGCAGGATGCAGACCCGCGCCGCGCGCCTGCTCCGGCCGCCCCTGCCGGTTCCCGGGCCACTTCTCCAGGCTCGGGTCTCTGAGCATCTCCTCCCTAGTGGGAGGCTGTCCCTGGTAGCTGATGACTTTACTGGGGCCATGCAGCCTTTCCCTGCCTGGCCTGGGCCCTGGAGATAACACACTAGCGAGCTTGGATCTCTGAGACCTTTGGATCAATCGTAGTATCTCTTATATCGAGATTCCAAGGTGTCCTCTTTCCCTGGCCTTAGAGTTTCCAGATCAAAAACCCAGAAATCTGTTTCCAGAAACAAATCCTGCCTGCCGGTCTGGACCACTGAAATTCCTTCTCTCTATTCAGGCTCACCCAAAGACCCTGCTCTTCCATTTCTCCACCACGCTACTTGCGTTGAGCCAGACACCCTGGCTAGATTGCACTGACCCCGTGCCTGGCTAGGAGACCTCAGTTCCTTTCTCAGCGTCCAGGGGATCTACCTTTCTGGTCTCTTTGGAAAGTTTTTATGAAGTTTGAACCTTTTGTCCCACCCCCAGAACTCTGGGCTCTCCGTCATGTAACTCACATGCGAAGCCTCTATGGTTTCAGTGACCTCCTCTAGTCTGATGTGCTTCATACCCTGCTTCTAGCTCAG
>JANHMN010000003.1:90603008-90605508 GCA_030674055.1 Rhabdomys pumilio | reverse complement strand
CAAGGATTAATTAGAGCTATGTAGGCTGCAGGCTTCAGATCCAGTGACGTTTGACGAGGTACCAGGAGGGAGGGAAAATGCTGACTGCTGGTCTGGACCAAATAGTCTCCAAGAGCTTTGTAACTAACACCCACCCTTACTTGCTTTCTGCCATGACAGCTCCTCCTCACATCTTAGTGATGCCTCCAGCTGTCCATTGCCCCGCGTCTCCAACAGCAAAGCACCCTCTTCCAGCACAGCATTGGGACTGTCCCAGTGATGTGTGTCTGGACCCTCACCTGCACTGGCTGTTTTTCTTGCCCTTGCCCACATCAGGACAGGAGCAGAATTGTCTCACTTTCAGGTCTGCACCCTAGAACATAGAAAATATTTTCAAAACTCCCCTGATCTCAGTCCTACCCCCACAGATACACAAATTCAGAGGAGAGGCATCACCCAGGGCGCCCTGACCTCCCTCTCTGTGCTTCTCTAGACTCCCATAGCCTCCCACCTCATTAAACTGGAATTGCAGTGATATAAGATGCCTGGGTGGCCGGTTCCTCCCCACTCTTCCTCAAAGTGAATAAGCTTGGTGCAGATGCCTGTGGTCCTGAGTCTTAGGAGGCAGAGGGAGGAGGATAAGAAGTTCAAGGCCAACCTCAGCTATTCCACGGCCAACCTGAGCAACATAAGACTCTGAATCTAAACCAAGCTTTTAGAATGTGTGACCCTGCAAGACATAATTTAGACTTGGCGTCTTCATGTCATCTTTTCAGTATGGTTTTATTTTCTGGTCCTATTTTGAATAATTTTTCGGGGTCCTGTCTAGGCAGAGCCTTCCTTAGCTTTGCAGCATGGGTTCTTCATACCAGGCTCCCGAAGAGACATCTATTGCCCGAAGTGTAGCGGAGGTACCCGCTTTCTCTTGTCTTTGCGTACAGGCGCCATCTGCTGGTGGAAATAGGACAACTTCTTTCTTTTTTCAGTCCACAGTGTGTGTCCATGAGGTATTGAAGCACCCAGGAAATGCTGGGAAACTAAGAATACTCGGTTAAGTAAAACAGAGAAAATAATATGTGGCGTCACTCAGAATCTGCTATATGTCAGAAATTCTTCCAGACACGTTTTTCTTTTACTCTGTTGCCCTGATAACAGTCCGGTGGCACAGATGCTCTTCCTGTCTCACAGACGGGAACAGAGGTCACAAAGAGATGAATAGCATGCCCAGGGTCATATGGACAATGAGCTTAGGACCCAGACAGTGAGCTTCACAGCCATGTTCCAGACTGTAAGCAAGATACTTCTCAGGGGTGAAACAGGGTGTAGAGAAGGGTAGAAAATGGCACCCTTTGAATGACGTACTCACGGAAAGCCCTTCTGAGAAACCAACTGAGAAAGACCAACCCAGGAAGAACCAGCCAATGCCAAGGGACCCAGACCAAAATTTTGTGTATCCGTTGGGGGCGAATACTGGCCTAAGCACCTCTCTAGTGTGTTCTCTTCTCCACCACCACTGTCCCTAACTCTTCATGGCTCAATGGGATCTTGCCCTGCTTCCTTCCCGACCTCCTGCCTGCAGCACCCACTCTGTTCCACACGTCACACTACAGGCAGGCTGATGGGAACATGCCAACAGGATCTCACTCCACTGCAACTCCCCAACTCTCTTCTGAATGGAGAGCACGCTGTTTGTGGCACTTTGGTCTAACTCGCTGCCAGCTCTCCCAACCCCCTCATTCCACTAGATACCTACAGCTCCAGGTTGTCACCCTGAGCACCCTCCTGATGTTCCAGGAATACCCACAGCCCCTCTACACACACCTCCCTCCTTCCTATCCTTCAACACTCAGATTTCTCTTCCTCCTGGAAGCGGGTCTGATCCCTGTCTCAGCTACCTCAGCAGAGCATGAAGACCGTCCTTAGCGTGGCATGCTGTACTACATGCCAAGGCCATCAGCAAGTCTAAACACTGGTCTGATCCCCTGTGATGTGTGAGCAATTGGAGGAGGATTGCCTGGTTCTTCTTGCAAAAAGCCCAGCACAAGCCTAGCAAATGATGTATGCCAATAAACTATTGTTTGTAGTAATTAACTATTAAATATTCTGCCTGCCTGCTTTTCCTCCTTCTCCTCTCCCTCCTCTTCCTCCTCTTCCTCTTCTTCCTCCTCTTCCTCCTCTTTTATTGTTTTTTTTTTTTGAGGCAAGATTTCCCTATGCAACCAAGACTAGACTCAGACTTTTCTGTCCTGGTCTCCTGAGTACCAAGATTGTGTGTATACTGGCTCCTTTAATTTTTCTTTCATGTTGAAATTTGGACAGTTAAAATCCACCCTTTGGGGCATATGAGTTTTGAAGAGATATGGAACAGGTCACTATCTACTAAGGGTCACCTCCTGACAACTCCTCAGAGCCAGCGTTGCCACAGCCCCAGCAAGCACTGGTCCTGTCTTCCTCTCCACAGAGGTCCTTTACCTACATGTTTAAGCAGAACACAGATGGGTCCTTTTAAACTTACTTAGTC
>JANHMN010000003.1:90554283-90601753 GCA_030674055.1 Rhabdomys pumilio | reverse complement strand
TGTGTAAAGGAGCCAGGTGTGTAAGAGAGCAGGGTGTGTAAGAGAGCGGGTGTATAAGAGAGCGGGTGTATAAGAGAGCGGGGTGTGTAAGAGAGCAGGTGTGTAAGAGAGCAGGGTGTGTAAGAGAGCAAGGTGTGTAAGAGAGTGGGGTAAGAGAGCAGGGTGTGTAAGAGAGCGGGGTGTGTAAGAGAGCGGGTGTATAAGAGAGCTGGGTGTGTAAGAGAGCAGGGTGTGTAAGAGAGCGGGGTGTGTAAGAGCGGGGTGTGTAAAAGAGTGGGGTGTGTAAGAGAGCGGGTGTGTAAGAGAGCGGGTGTATAAGAGAGCGGGTGTGTAAGAGAAAGGGTGTGTAAGAGAGTGGGGTGTGTAAGAGAGCGGGGTGTGTAAGAGAGTGGGGTAAGAGAGCAGGGTGTGTAAGAGAGCGGGTGTGTAAGAGAGTGGGGTAAGAGAGCAGGGTGTGTAAAAGAGCGGGGTGTGGGTTCCCACATTCATACTTTCTGCTCTGTCCCTTGTTGGCTCGTGTATATGGACACACAATGATCGGGTGAGTTGGCACTTTTATTATTACACATTTTAACCCTTCTTTAACCCTGCTAACACTTCTTGTTCTGAAGCCTACTTTATCAGTTATTAATATTGGCGTTAATTGTACTTTTGATTACTGTCGTCATGGCATAGCTTTCCCAACCTTTAAGGGACGGTTTTGTCTTATTTTGAAGTCAGTGTCTTATGCAGCCCAGGTGGGTCCAGAGCTCATTTCAGAGCTGAAGCTATCCTGCTGTTAGCTCCAGATGTGAACCAATACACCTGGCCACTGCCCTTCACATTTTAACATATCACCCAGGTAGTGGCTCACACCTTTAATTCCGGCACACAGAAGCAGGAGAATCTCTGTGCATTTGAGGCCAGCCTGGTCTACATAGTGAGTTCCAGGATAGTCTTGGAAAAAAATAACTAAAAGAATATAAATTTTAACATTAAACTCTGTCTTTGTATTTAAAACAAGTTTCTTACAGGCAGAATTTAGTTAGATGACAAACCCGGTCTGGCAATCTCTGCCTTCAGTTGCTGTATTTAGTCCATTTTCATTTATTGTAGTACTGATAGGACTGGTTTCAGGCCTAACCACTTTAAATTTTCTCTTTTTTGTGGTTGTTTTACATTTGCTGTCTTCTTTTGTAACATCTGAATGAATTTTTAGTACATTATCGTTTCTACTTTCACTTATGGGCTTGTTTCGATTTTCAGCTGTTGCTTCGGGGATCATGATATACATACCTTTTCCTGGTTTATGTGGAGCTTTTCTTTCATCATTTCAAATATAATATGTATATTTACATCTTTCTTATTACATGTATGTATGTGTGTATGTTCATGCACATGTGTATGTAGCTATGTAACACAACATACTTGAGGTGGCCAGAGGACAGCATGTAGGGGTGAATTCCCTCCATCCCACTGTTCTGCAGGTCAAACTCGGGTGGTAGTACTTTCCCTACTTAGCCATCTTGGCAGCCCTAAATACAGAAGATTATCTTATTATTCTCTTCCCTCATAATGTTACATTATAGATGTCTAATGGAGTTCAACTAGCTGTCAGTACTGGCAAATCCGTCAGTGGTACAGTCTTCTTTCACCTGCCACCCTCTTAAAGAACTTAAGTTAACAGTCTTACATATTTACCTGGATCGTTATCATGTCTGCCTCTTAATTCCTGGACATCTAGGCTCGTCTCTGTCATAATTTTCCATATATATTTTTTTCAGTAAGTGTGGAGGTAATGTGGGTTTTTAAATTTTTTTTATTTACATTAATATTCTGGCTCCATGTATGGATGTATGAGGGTGTCAGATCCCCTGGAACTGGAATTACAGACAGTTGTGAACAGCCATGCGGGTGCTGGGACTTGAATCTTGGTCCTTTGGAAAAACAGTCCATGTTCTTAACCACTGAGGCCCTCCAGCCCTATAATGTGAACTTTTGATCTTTCTTCATTTGAGAATCCATTTTACAAAGAATCTCAAAGGGTGTTTTCTTGCCAGGTATAAAATTCTGAGTCCACGTTTCTGTTAGCCCCTTTAAATCTATTTTGTGCTCTTTTGGCTTCCGTGTTTTTTTCCTGGAAAAAAATCTGTGTTCAGACAGTAATTCTTTAAATGGAAGAACGTTCCAGAATACATCATTATCTCCAGTGACTTTCAAGAGCTTTAACAAGTTGTAGTAGTTTGGCGATATGTGTCTGTGTATGGTTTTTCTTTTACTCATGATGATGGTTGATCTTAATTGCCAACTCCACAGGAGCTAGAATCACCTAGGAGACACACCTTTGGGCGTGTCCGTGGTAGTATTTCCAGAAAGGATTACTGAGAGGTGGAAGGAATCCACCCTCAGCATCTCCTAACAGGTGGCCCACATAGCACACCAAGGAGGAAACAGTGCTGCCTGCTTCCATAGCTCCTGCGTAGATGTGTCATTATAACTCCCACCAGGGACGCTGCCATCCCCTCTACCCCTCTGACGTCAGACTCCAGTTTCCTCAGTTTTCCAATGTGGCCTGGACACTGGCAACTCTCCAGGAATCCTCCAGACAGATCGACAAAATTCTGTTAGCTTAAAGAAAATGAGCCCCCAACCCCCTTCAGAGAGAATAATGCCGTCATTTATTTTCAAGTTCAGTGACTTTTTTTGTTACCTCCTTTACATGAACCTAGCTAGTGAGCATTTTACTTGATAGATTTGTACTTCTAAAATCTTTATTTTGTTATTTTTCCTATAGTTTCTGTAGCTCTGCTTTGAGCAACTGCCTTTTTGGCCATTTAAATGACAACTGCCAGCTATAATAATAATCTCAGTATGTAAGTCTTCTTGGAGACTTACATTGTATTTTTTTATATTAAGTGCTGGTCAGTGTGTGTGTGTGTGTGTGTGTGTGTGTGTGTGTGTTCGGCAATTTTAGATTATGTTCTGGATACTGTGAGTGTTACATTGTGTAAACTATGGGTCCTGTTATAATGGAATGTCTATAGAAGGCTAATGTTGCCAGTGCTGTCTCAAGAAACAACCAGTGTCTGGTGAGACGACTCTGCCTGTTACTCAAGCCTGGCGGCCTCCTTTCAAGCCCCCAGGCTCACACAAAAGCAGATGGAGAGAACCAACTCCATAAGGTTGTCTTCTGACTTCCACATGTGTGCAGATGTGACCCACCTCACCCCCCTCTGGGGGTGGGGATAGGGATGGGGTTGTTGCTTGCTTGTTTTGTTTATTGAGACAAGGTCTCCCTATAAAGCCAATGGTGGCCTAGAACTTGCATTGTTGACCAGGCTGGCATCAAATTTATGGCAAGCCTCCAGCCTCTGCCTTCTATGTGCCTGGATTAAAGGTTTAAATAAGTAACTATTTACATTTTTGGGAGATGAAGAATTGATCTGGTTTCAACGCTAATCTTCACCTTCCTCTTGTTCAGTATTTCCAGGCTCCTGCATTTGCCTACATTTGCCAGAATTCCTTGGAAGTCAGCTTAGAATTAAGTTCAGCCAAGAACAGGCACTGGCATGAACCCAAAAGACAGGAAGAAAGCGGAGGCCAGAGTGTGTCTCCCGCTCCAACTCAGACAGCAGCCCCGCACCCCCAGCAATGCTGTGTGGGGTCTGTTTTTGTTGCCGTTACAACATGTTTAAATAAATAACTTGGAGGATTTATTGCTCACGGTTTCAGATGTGTAGCAAGAGATTGTAGCAGAGAAAGTGTGGCAGCCAGGAGAGAGAGAGAGAGAGAGAGAGAGAGAGAGAGACAGAGAGTCAGAGAGACAGAGAGACAGAGACAGAGACAGAGAGAATACACTAGCAGGCTTCAGGCTTCTTCCTTCATTCTGTCTAAGCCCCTAGCCTATGAGATGGCGTCACCACCTTTAGGGCAGATCTCCCTTTATTAAGCCTGTCTGGAAAAGCCCTCTCAGATATACCCAGAGATATACTTATTAATCCTGCAGGGCCTTCTTAGCTTAAACAAGCTAAAAAAAATTTTTAATATCAAATTTCTTGGGGCTGCAGAGGTAACTCAGAGGTTAAGAGCTCTGGTGGCTCTCACAGAGGACCCAGCACCCACATGGCAGCTCACAGCCATCTCTAACTCCAGTTCCAGGGCATCTGTAGCCCTCTTCCTGACTTGCTTGAGCACCAGGCATGCACATAGTTCATACACACATGCTGACAAAACACTCCTAAACATAAAGTAAAATATCAACAAAAAAGATGAGATGACCATGTCTTCCTCCTGCCCTGCCTTGTCTGTAAGAGAACAGTGGAACGACCTACCTATGGCTAACCAGGAGGGCAAAGCTTCAACATAAGTTGGTGCAATTTTTATAGGAATATAAAAATTAATCTCCATCACACAATCAATTTTATAAAAAATAGATCATATTCATAGGCCTCCTTTTTTTTTTTTAAACAGTCTCACTATTTAGCCCAGGCAGACCCAAAACTCACTATGTAGACTAGGTTGACCTAAAAATCAGAGATCTGCCTGCCTCTGTCTCAGAGAGCTGGGATTAAGGGCATTCACTACCTGGCCTAGCGCTTCCCCTCTTTTTAATGAAAATAAGACAAAATCTGTTAGGATGTTGGCTGCTCCTTTAGCCCAGGAGCAGGTAAAGCTTGGGGAACTGAAGTCACTTCAAAAAGACCTGTCAGAGCAGGCTGTGCAATGTGGGCAGAGCCAGAACCAGGGCCAGGCAGGGGCTTCAACTCAGGAGCAAAGCAGGGCTCGTGGAATTCAGCCAGGTTTTTATGAGAGATCAAAGGCTTGGCAGCTTCCCCCAAGGCCACGAGGCTAGACAATAGAAAGACAGAAGAGAAAAATCCTCAGGAAATCTTCAGGAGGGCAGGCACAGCTGAGGCACAAAACCCAGCAGTGGAGAGCAGGACGGCGCTTCTGGTTCTCTTTCTGTTGGGCGTGTGAGACAAGAAATGAAAACGCAGCCAGTGTCCTCCATCACAAAAGGCCTTTAATGGCCTCTCATACAAGGTTCTTTTGCTCATTTGTCCTGTTGCAGTGAATAAACTATAATGACTTCACGGGACAAGGGCAGCCACAGGTACAACAGGTTGACCTGGACGTGGTCCAGGAATGAATGTGCCACACAAATCATCACTTCACAGAGGGTCACAGGCCTGAGGCCGCCCCAGCCACCCCTCGACACCACACCCAGGACACACATCAACTCCCACCACTCGGAAGAGGCAGCCCGGCAGCAGCTGTGACTGGACCTAACAATGAGCAGAGATACCCAGGGAAGACAGGATATCCTGCACTGTCATTTTGATGTGACATATGTGGGTCAGGAACCCAGGCCAAAACCCTATCCACTCACATAGGCTGCCGCCTCATCCGGCCTCTCTTCTTACCCTCCACCCTTAATATCCCTTTCAGTGGTCCCTGTGAGGTGGGCGGAGCCTGGTTCTAGCCCTTTACACACGGGGAACCTGAGGTCAATGGGGTCTCCTAGGTCACACTTGGACTGAATAAAACACTAGATGGCATTCTATCCCCTGTGCCATGTGATTGACAATGCCCTGAGCTTTGCCAGGAGGTAAGCCCAGGCAGGACTTTTTTCAAAGGCTAGCCCAAGTCTCACCAATGAGCTGTCCTGCGAGTGAATCCCCATGACACCGCAGGTCAGCAGAGAGAGAAGCTGGTGGACTGCAGAAGGGGGACCAGCCTCTCTTTGGGCACAAAAGCCTCCTATTGTGCACATGGACATCCACAGGTGTGGAAGAGGAATCCTAGGAGATTCACTGGAGGAAGACTTGCTTTAAATGCCTCGGAGGAATCCTGCCTCATAAAAGCTCTCCCTGATGGTATATCTCTTACATGACCCAGGATCCCCACCCCTTGGCTGTGCATAATGAAGCCAGCCCTGGGATCTCCTCCCATTGCCCTGAGAATGTGTCCCGGGTGGACATTGGGCCTGGCTCCTCACTCCATGGTCCCCACGCAGCACACACACTCTCAGGACCAAGCCTGTCAGGCCCAGCCCACATCAAACTCATTCCCAAGGTGCAGAGTGAGTCAACTAAAAAACCAGTGTGTGTTCTAATGCTTGGAGCAGATGACCTGAGTCCCAACAAGTATCTCTGTGTCAGGACGCTGGAGCCACCCCAACACACAAAACCAAGAAGAGAACCTGTGCTTGCTGGTCTAAGATCAAACCACAAAATGTGGTTTGAAGTTATTCTTCAAAGAGTTTAAAAGTGAAACCTCAATAGACAAGAGAGTTAAAAGCAGTTACTCTGGAGAAAGTAGGAATGAGGGGGAGGGCTGGAGACTCAGCCCTCTCCCCACTTTCCTCAGTTTCCCCCTAGCAACAGCCCCCAGTGAGGCTGTGTGGAACACTGAGAGGTGTACCTGGTCTGCAGACAGTTGGTCCCAGGGACCTGTGCTTCAACTTTGACCTCCCTTTTGGAGGGTGACAAGTTAGTGATATTGAGGGAGGTGCTAGTGTGCATGGATTGGGGTGGCAGAGGTGTGGATCTACCCCCATCAGTAGGCTGTTTGGGGCCAGGAAGGGGACAGGGGGCAGAAGTTATGGAGTTGCCTGGACCAGGCCCAAGACAGGCTGTGTGGATAAAAATCAGAGAAGTCTCATTTGGTCCTTAAGTTTAAAAAGAGTGAATATCAGAACAGACACGAGTCTGTGTCCTGGGGTTAAAGGTTAGAGCCCAGCCCTTCACTGAGGGCTGGGAGCCACACATACAGGCCTTAGCCATTGGTGGGAAAGAGCTGCCCCCGGGACATGGAAGCTTCTGAGTGGATGAGCTAGGGCTCAGCTCTCAGAGCAAGAGGGCTGGACATTCCCACAGGTCTCCAAGGAGCTGTGGAGGTTCTTTTGATCCAGATGGGACCTTACACTCAGAAGAGGCAACATCTATTTCCTTCCTCCCTTGGATTTCTTGGGTGGCCACAACAGTGAGTTCAGCCCCCTGACCTGTGGTCAGAGCCCAGGTTTCTTGACTTCTGTGGGCTTCTGGGAGGTGAGTTAGTCCAGGCTCAAATGTTCCTCCCTGCCCCCCAATCACTGACAACATCCATGTCTTCTGTGTCCTGGTTGCTGGGACCCATCCTTGGACAGTAGCACCTACACTTCTTCCCCGGTGTGGTCACCAAAGCCACAATGGCAGATTAGCCTCATGGCTGATGTTTAACCGGGAACATCAGGACAGAGACTGGCAAAGGGCTCATTCCACAGCTAGCTTCCTGTATGACCTCAGGCCTCATCCCTGGAGTGACAGGACCACACGCTCAAGGCTTGGTTCACCTACAAGAGTACTAGCTCCTGGCTCTCATCTTATTCAAACACACAGCAATCCCTCAAATAAAGCAAAAGCTATTGTTCCAGTTAGGAGGGGCTGAGAGGTGGCCTTGGGGACTTTCAGGACATGGTCCCTTTCACTGCATGAGGTGGGAATCAAGTTGTCAGCTACCCTCCAGGGGAAGCCAGCTGCCCTTGAAGCTGACATGGCCATGGGGTCCAGACAAGCAACTCAATTCTTATCTTTCTAAGAGAGGAGTTCTTCTCTTGGCTGGGGTACTGGGCAAGTCCAGTCGCCCTCAATTGATGAGCTTTTACCAAAGCATGCCCTTCTTGCCCAGACTGGCATTAACATGTGCCCTTTGGTCTACTGGAAAGTCCCAATGTGGCACAAGTCCCAGTCTGTCAGCACAAGAAAACCCAATCTCACTGGATGGTGCCTGGAACCTCATGAGGGTTCTCCACCTCCAGTTTCACTCCCAGGTGCTGCCTGCCAGAAACACTCCAGAACAAAGAGCCCTACAGAGAAGTACTGGGTTATGTCACGGGGCGACGGTGGGGCATAGTGTCTGCAGCAGATCAGAGGCTGAGGCAAGAAAGAAGAGGCCAAAGAAATACATGAGCCTGTGTATCTCACCCAATATGGCAGCGTACAACTGTGGAGTAGGGACATATGACACCAAATTCCAGCCCCCTGCAGTGTCATTTCCAGGGTTTGAATCCACCTAGAAGGGACACTGTATTCAAACTCACATCAAGGCACTGTGTGGACTAGCTATAGCCAGAACTGTCAATGCTGTCTTCTAACTTTCCCCTGAACAGAAGGTTTCTATAGACAAGGATTCTAGGGTAAGATCCATCTTAGTGTCTATAGTATCCAGCATAAAAGAACAAACCTGTCATCAAAGGATGGTTTGGCTAGACTCCAACTTAGGTCTGGCTTAAAACACAAAGAGGCAGCCAGGGTTCTGATGCTTCTCTGCAGGTAGAGACATTTTAGTTGATCTGTGGGACAAACCTAAAGGATGAGTGGGGATATGCTGAAATATGGGAAGCTCGAGAAACCAGATTAAGAAACCTTTTGCTTGTATAAATTAAGGATGGGGGACATGAAGGATTGGCCCACATGCTAAAGGGTCTTGTATCAGCTCCAAAGGTTTTAGTGGAAGCCAGTGGAGGGCACATGCTTGCCTTACACTGTTCAAGATTTTAATCAGTTCTATAAGTACAAACGTATCCAGCTAGCTCTGGCAGGGGCTAGATGCCAGGGGAGTCTGCAGTTCTAATCTGGGAAGAAGTACCTTAAGTTGAATGCTTATGAGATTTAGGAGGTTCAGGCCCAGTGATCCTGGACCATTTCACCATAAGAATAATTTCAATCACTGGGCATGAAGGACTGAGAATGGCTGGGATCTGTACACTAAAGCATGCAGCCAGCAGTGGCAGGGGCATGCCTGCAATCCCAGCACAATCCCTTGAGACAAGAGGATCAGGGATTCAAAGTCATTCTCAGCTACATAGTGAATTCGTGGCTAGCCCAAACTGCATACGCTGCCTCAAAACCAAACGAAAGCTGTGGTCTCCCTTCTCCGGCAAGTATGAAACTAAGAAAAAGGGAACAGAAATCGAGATGAGATCTTCTTGCCCTACAAATCAATACGTTTGATAGACCCAAGGTTGTCCACACACTTCTCATGCAAGTGTCAGCACACAGAAGCTCTGGGATAGAGAAGTTCACAAAGGTTCTGGACATAACTTGACATCAGATAAGCCGACTAGGTCTAAGAGTAGCCCTGCCTAGGCAGGAAGATGCACTCAGTGATCTGCCCTGCACTGGGTCCTCTGAGCTACCATGAACCCCCTCTGAAGGCAGTTAGCAGCCACAGCTCCAACTGGAAGATCAGAAGCTCTTGAGAGCCACAAACTTACAGAAACTTGAACAAGAAACTCTTGGAATCATCTGGTCTACCTCGTGGCTTTCCAACAAGAAACTGAGGCTCAAAGAGAGGAGGGAACTGGCCCAAGGTCACACAAGCTAGCATCGAAGACCGAACAAGGATATCTTTGAGCGTTTTCTGTTTTGCCACCCATCTGCCCTGTTACCCTGAGATTCACCCCAGTCAAGTCATACTAATACCAGCTGATGGAAACCAGGTACCCATGACTCTGGGTACTGATAGGACCAACTCCTTTAGGAGAGGAGCTGCCTCCTACTGGAAGTTCATCTGTATGGATGCCACCTTCTGGGAATGGGATCCCTTAACAGTGGGAATGGTGGCCTCAGGCACCTCTCTCTCACACCTAGCTTACAGGACCAGTCACTGTGGAGAAGTACTAGAGGAAGGTCCAGCTGCCTGTGTCCCGCCCCATTCTTGCTCCCCGTAGGACTATCCACACGAAAGAGGAGTGTGGATGCCTCCTTGCCCTCCCTGCCCCATCTCTTAAACTCCCCTCAGAAAACATCCTCAGTAGCTTTGGCTCACTGCTAGGGGCTGGTGTTTGTTAAACACCCATTTCCCCTCTTTGTGCCCTCACACAAAACTGCAACGAAGCTATGATGTCTCATCCAATCAGTTCTGACATATGTGTGGCTAGATCTGTAGCCTGCCTCAATGTGGGTGTTGTCTGGTTACAAAGTCAGTCCATTGCTCTTCACTCCTGGGGTCTATGTGCCTCCCCCATGAGACATAGGGACATGGACCAAGGATGAGGGTGGAGGGGGAGGAGTCTCTGGTGGGCCTGGACCACACACATACAAAAAAAAAAAAAAAGCGTTGAAAATCTATTCACAGTCCTGCCCTCTCCCACCTGCAATATGGTCATCTTTTAGCTGCCAAAACTGTCACCTACTGGGACTACAGACATCTTCTTGTGTGTCTTGAGCCATCTTGCCCACCCCCTTCACATCTTCACACCCATCATCATTGTGCCTTCAGGCCCCACCCTCCTTTTTCTGCTCCCCATCTCAAGCCAAATCCCAAGGCCAGGTGGTGTGGCCTTCCTGGGAATGAGCATGAAAAGGGGGAGGGCAAGTGATTGCAGAGAGATGGCTGAGGATGTGGTCCTGCTGGCGTGGTGATGCGAGGCCAGTTCTGAGACCAGAGGCTCATCACCAAGACTTGGAAGACCACTGGGGCCCCTTGGTAGAAACTGGAAGAACAAAAGGAAGAACCAGAATGGGAAGGGGACAAGAAAGCATCCGAGTGCGAGAGTGAACCTGGAGCTGACAGGCTGAGGCCGGCCCCAATCTATCTGTTGTTGAGGTGCGGAGAGCCGGTGCCATCATCCTCTTCGTCCTTGTCATCCTTCATGCCTTTCAGCCTCTGGCGAGCAAAGTCCTCAAATACAATGTCGTCATCACTAGTGGAAGAGACAAGGAAAATGCTGTGTATTTGCAGGGGTAGACAACAAGCAGAGCCAGAGGCCTGGCCAGATGATGGGAGGACTCAAGAGAAAACCCCACTCTCCAGGGTCTCGTTCCCAGGTCTCTGCCTAAAGACAGAAAGGCGTGCCAGGCCGGCCCACTTACAAGCCTACTGGTGGCTGTTGGGATTCTCACAAATAAACTGCAAAAAGCCTACCTCTCAATGTGTAAGGGCTAGAGAAGCGGCCCTGTTCCTAGGGGTACGAAGAAGGTAAGTGGGGGAGCAATGTGGCTCTGCATTGGAATCTCCAAAGAACAAGCCCAAGAAACCCCATTTCACCCGTCCAAATCAAACTAACAAGACTGCTTTAGGGAGCATGACTTTCAACCAGGAAGTTGGTGCTGGAATCTAAGGAAGAAAAGCCCATACAGGCCTTTCTCCTAGAAGCTCACTCATCCCAGGGACCCTAGGTAGGAAGGGACTTTTGAAAGGGGCATGGAAGGTGGTGAAGATCTATATGAGGACAGAGGGGGCTGGGGTGCCTGGTTTAAGGTTGCAGGACTAAGGACTTTCTCCATCATGTCCCTTAGGCCCAGGGGGAAGTCCCTTGCCCCATGGAGTTCAGCCAGCTGAATGGGTTTCCTCAGGGCAACTTGAAACCTCTGTTTCTCCAGATCTTGCCAAAGAATCAAGGAAAGGAGGTTTGGGGGAGCTGGAAGGAGAAGGCAACCTGGCCCCAGAGGCGATTCAAGCCATTGAACCAAGTCCTCTTCCTCTAGCCATTGTTTGGTGCCCCATGGCCTTCCACCGCAGCGGAATCCGAATCAGTTGGTCCTCAGGTCGCAAGAGTGACAGCACCCAGACACCTTCTCCACCCCACAGGCAGCCTCCAACTGGCATGGGTCAGGTAAGAGAGGAGAGCCCCAGAGTCTGAACCAGCCCCATGTCAGCCAGCTGAGTGGGTGCTGCAGACGGATGGACTGACTGACGAACGTGCAAGGAAGACAGACCCCACCAATGCAGGAGGAAGAGGAACAGGCATGGAGGGTCCTTCAAGTCACATGCAGGCAAGCAGTTTGCTGAAGAGGTGAGCAGAGGTGGCTCTCAGCAGACAGGTTAGACCAGCTGCTCCTCAGAGGTTAATAAACATTTATGCAAATGACTCCCTCCACCTCTCCCTTCCCACCTCCAACCCCACCCCAGATATCACCAGCAGGAAGGTTCAGCTTACTTGGTGTCAAGCTCTATGAGATTGACCCCTTCCACCTCTCCCTTCCCACCTCCAACCCCACCCCAGACATCACCAGCAGGAAGGTTCAGCTTACTTGGTGTCAAGCTCTATGAGATTGGTGTCTACTGGAGTCTCACTCTCTGGAACTGAACATACACAAGGCTTGTGAGGTACCCAGGGGTGCACACAAACACACACACACACACACACACACACACACACACACACATACACACACTACAATCCTCAGACTCTCTAGAGATGATGGGGAGGGTAAGGAAGAAAGGTGAGTAGGAAGCCTCTCAGGTCAAAAGCAGCAGACGCAGGGAGGGAGGCATCCATGCTCAATGAAGACCCCACAAGAAACAGGTCTCCAACATGAGACATTAACTTCTTGCTTGCCTGAGTTCCACTTATTCTTAAGATCATTTTGCAGCCCTGGCTATCCTCAAATGTGATCCTCCTGCCTCACACACCTCCCTGTGCTGGGACTGTGGGCATGTGTGATCATGTTGCCCTGGTGGGGTTTTTTTTCCCCACACTGTAACCTCTCTGAATTCAGAGTGCCATCTGTGGCATCTCACCTTCTACTCCTACTCATAGGCATAGACTCCATTTGTAAGAGAGACTGTAACATCCCTTGCAAAGGAATGTTGCCAATCTGTTACCACTTTAAAAACTCAACTAATATGGGGACTGAGATATGGTTCAGCAGTCTTCTGGTTGTGGGTTCAATTCCCAGCACCCACAGGGTGTCTAACAACCATCTGTAACTCCATTCCCAGTGGAACTGATGCCCTCTTCTGGCCTCTGATCATACAGGCAAAACATCCATACACATAAAATAAAAATAAGTATTTTTAAATAATAATAATAATAAATAACTTTTTAAATTTAAATTAAAATCCACCAATGTGGCTTGATCTCCACTCCCAGCCTCCCTATCTTATGGAGAATAGGAATCAGGGCTCTGTCTCCTAGTTGGGTCAAAAGCAAATATTAGTTGTGTTGTGGTCCCTGCAAAAGACTGGGAGCTGAGGAAAGAGTGATTCTGGGCTGAAGGCTAACCCAGAAAGAAGTAGGGTGATAGGATAACAGGGAGGCTGGTAAACCCCACCCCAGTGACCCACAGGTCCCACTCACCTTCCCGATGTGGGGGCTCCTCTTTAGGCTTGGGGTGCATTAAGGTAAAAGGCAGTTCCACAGCCACGTCACTGAAACACATACCCAATTCAGTGAGCTCAGAGAGAGCCTCAGACTTTAAGATCTGCTGGCTGCCCTGTCAGTCTGAGGCCTGGGGAGGTCGCAGAGAAGCAACTACACTCCAGTTCTGCTACTGACCATTCCTCTTCTCTGTACTTACAAGGAGGTAGAAACCCCACCCACTCACTCCCTTGAAAAAATGAAAAAAGGAAACAGAAACTCTACTTGCTTTAAGGGTCCTTTGATTACCATGGGCTAGGGACCATGCCCTCTGGGGACTCATGTCATGGTCAGTGGGTAACCAAAGTGGCCTGGGACACTGCCCATCTCAAATCATCATGGTCTCCTGACATCATCCTTCTCAATTTTCTCCCAGTCCTACCCACCCACCTCTCTGCCACCCACAAGTTTCAGAAACTGGGGTTCAGAGCTGTCCATGCCATGTGCAGATTCTGACACCTCCTGTGTGTGCAATGTGAGAGAAAGAACTGGCCATCAACCATTGTTGGTGAGCAGGCCTTCCCTGATGTTGTCCCTAACAGACAGGTTGAGGACAAGAGCAGGCACTTGCATGATACAGAGTGTACCCAGGACTGTTCCAGGACCGCCCTAGAACAACAACTGTGATCCTTGCAACAGCCCTGTTATTATGATGGCCTGGGCAAGGATCAAAAGCTTTAAGTACTTGGAGATTAGCCTCTTGCCTCAGGCTGCACAGCTATTGGCAGTAAGTGAAGAAAGACTCTGGCTCCATCATCCATCCCCTTAGCCAGTGGATGATAAACAGAATTGAGAGACTGATTAAAAGTAGCCCTGAAGGCTAAGGGTGGCATCAACTTAGCAGAGCCTCCTTAAAATTATGAATGTCTCTAGAAAACACAACCACATCGTACTGATTGTATTGCTAGCTGTGAGGGGGACAAACCAGGTATGGTGGGCTGCTACAGCCAGGTTCAGTCAGCCCTCAATGAAGCCACACTGGATGTGACTGGAAGGACCTGGGTTTCAGCCTTGCTAGGCTGTGAGTAGTAAGGACACTATTGTCTCCCTGCTGGGATTCTAGTACCCTCACAAGTCTGGCCACAAGTCTGGACTCATAAACTCTTTGCTGTTTGACGCTGAAGACATAGAATTATCTCTTGATTCACTCAGATCTCATAGGATGAGTGACACAGTTATTGTGTGACAATGAGAGGTCACACAATCATGTCTGGGGCACATGCACTCCTACATGTGGTCTGGGAGCAAGAGCAACTGACTAGTTCACCATGAATTCTCAGTGGAGTAGAAGTTTGAAAGACACGAAGAGTGTATCTCTCGGAAATCTTAGGTCAGTAATGATTCATGATTCAAGTCAGTAATTCAGATGGCCTCCTAAGGGCCACTGCCCGTATCACTTGTCTACAAAGGTCCTGTCACTTGATTGGGAAGGAAAGAAGTCAAAGTCTTCTGCTAGGAACCACATCACCCTGATCTGTCCTGGCACACTTCCGGTTGCAGCATATCCCCAGCCTGCAATCTGAGATAACCCTACATCCTTCCCTCTTGGTACCCTGTGGTTCTGATCAGCTGAGTCTATGACCCCAGGACCTCCAGGAAGGTAGATAAAGAAGGACAAAGAAGGGGCTTTACCTGGATGCAAGGTCTCCCAACAGGCTGAGTGGGTCAGAGGAGGCAGAAGAAGCGGTCAGGACAGAGTGCAGAGCGGGAGAAAAGAGAAAGGACATTCATTCACTGCTCTGCTGCCCGCCAAAGGACATGCTCCCAACCCCTGGACAGCTGACATCTCATCTAGGGCACTGAGGGATGGGCTTGCAGAGGCCCTGGACCCCAGGATCTTCATCTGTAAAAACTAATCTCCCTGCTCCAGACTATCTAATGGCAGAAGGAAGACTTTGGGGGTTACCAGGATATGAGAAGACTGTGGGTCCTGCAAAGTCACAGAACACAGGACTGGCCACGGGTTTAGAATGTTCTGTTATATAAAGTCAGTATTAACACTGTCAGCCGCAGAGACAATATTCTTTGTTCAATGGAGACAGTCCAGGCTGACCTCAAACTCGCTATGCTGCCAAGAATGGCCTTGAATGCCCGCTCTCCTGCTTCTCCCTCCCAAGGGCTATGACTGCAGAGGTGTTCACCATCCTTGGCTTGGAGGCATTGCCCTAGCAAACTCTACTTAGTCCGTCAGGAGCACTATTTAGGCTTCATGTTTCCCCATCTATAAAACAGGAAGGTTAACCAATTAGTAGCCCCCACTCCCCCAATTCAGCTCTGTGTTTTTCAGTTTCCAAGAGTGGTGTGTGTGCACTGTACCCTGAGATGTGAGGAAGTCCATGTAGCCCCTGAGAGTCCCAGTACATGGTCTGAGGACACCCAGGGTCATATAGGCTGTACCCAATTCTCAGAGCCAGACCTGGGCCTAGGCCAAAGAGGAGGAGAGAAGGAGCTCCAGCCAGTGGAGAAGGAAGAGGAATCAGAGAAAGGAAGAGAAAAGCAAGTCCTCAAGTCTTGCCTCCTCAACAGGAAGATGCAGCAAAAGGCCAGGCAAACCGGTGGGATGGGCAGGGGTTCTGGGGTGGCCGGACTTACCCGCCCCGAGACACCACCAGCTTCACTTTGACTTTGTAGGAAACGATGATGCCCAGGATTTCACGGTTGGCACCTTCCCGCAACCTGCAGGGAAACGGGGAAGCTGGTCCTTGGGCTCCTTGGGGGGCAGGATGTGTAGGCATGGGACCATGATGCGAGGCACCACTGTCCTTCCCTCTCCTGAACCACCAGGCCCAACAGCGGTAGGAAAGGGAGCTGTGTAATGCACTGGAACTTGTAGCCCTGGGTTCTGTTTATGTCCCTCTTTGTGGTACTAGAGATTAAATCCAGAGTCTCACGCATGACGGGCAAGTACTCTACCACTGAGCCATGGCCCTAGTTCCTTGGGTTCCACATCTAACTATGAGATATCCTTGCTCTGTAGCCCTAGCGGAACCACCTCCCTGCCTCACCAGTGCCACACAGTGTGGTGAGAACCAGCCCTAACTGCCCTCTCACACTGTTTATGCTCGGTAACCCATAAGCAGAGCCACATTGAGAGCTGAGAGCCAAGGGTATCTGGGAGTCAGGGTAGCACAGGAAGGATGTGCTAAGGAGATGATGCCCCATGGGGGGCGTTGAGGGCAGGCCAGATATAAGTCAGGGTAAAAGGGAGACAAAGAGCTTGTTGGTAAATGAGGGCCTATGAGGGGTAATAATGTGATGGTCTAGCCTGAGCCAAGTCTGAGTATGGGAAGGGTGGCCTCAGAATCAATAGACAAAAACCAAATTCTTTGCAGAGAGCCAGATATCATCAGAGAGAATGAGAGTCCCACCACAACTGTTGAACTCTTCCATGGTGGGGCAACCCTGAAGGTTCAGTGATGCCCATGGGCCAAATTACCTAATGATGCCTCATGTGGAGGGGGGCCCCATATCTATCTACAAAGCTCCCCATCTCTTCCACAGCCCCTCCAAGCCCCCATTTATCTCTTTCCAGAGCTCTTCTAGAAGCCATTCTCTCCCTTCCAGCCACAACGGCATCAGGGACACCCAGTCTGTATTCAGGACTTGGGGCTAAAGCTGCCAATTCTTGCAGAAAGCTTTTCCAGTTGTGTCCCCCCAGAGCCAAATGATGGGACCCAGTAGTCTTTGACTGGGCAGGTGGGAGTAAGGAGACAACCTCCCTGGCTAGCCACACTCCAGGGGACTGGCCCTAGTCAAGACTTGGGAAAGAGCCCAAACTTCATCCTCATAGTGTTGGGCCAAGAGGCTGGGACTCCGTTGTGGACTGAGCACTAAGGGCCTGGGACTTAGAGGCAGGTTCTTACAGAGTGCTGGAAGCCAGATTTGTGTCTTCATGCTTGAGCTTCCCGTCGAGGGCAAGTCCCCGCTTCTCTCGGTTGTTGGCCAGGAAGGGAGTCAGTGTGTAGACCTTGCAGAATGTTGAGCTGGGTGCCACGTTGTCACTGAGAAGTAGAGTGGCAGCATGAAGATGACCTTTATCACAGCCAGCACTGACCCAGCCAAGATGTCTGTCCACCCCCTCTGCCAGCAACCCCTATCTCCCAGATGCAGGCAACCCCTTGGGCCAAGCCCAGCTCCAGCAGGAAGCTCAGTACCATCAGAAAGAGGAGAGGCACACCACACACAGGTAGGACTAATCCTGAACTAGCATGGCCATAATGCACATTTAAATGGAACATTTAAAAAAAAAATGTTTATTTATTTATTTTATGTATATGAGTACACTAACGCTATCTTCAGACACACCAAAAGAGGGCATCAGATCCCATTACAGATGGTTGTGAGCCACCATGTGGTTGCTGGGAATTGAACTCAGGACCTCTGGAAGAGCAGTTAGTGCTCTTAACCACTGAGCCATCTCTCCAGCCCACACATTTATTTTTAGTATTTATTTAATGATTTTTTTTATTTGTGTGTGTGTGTGTGTGTGTGTGTGTGTGTGTGTGTGTGTGTGTGTACCACATGCAAGTGCCCTCAGAGGCCAGAAGAGCGCATCATATTCCCTAGAACTAGAATTACAAGCTGTTGTGAGCAGCCTCCTGTGGGTACTGGAAAATGAAACCCTGTCCTTTGGAAGAACGGCAAGTGCTCTTAACTGCTCAGCCATCTCTTCAGCCCACATTTACTTTCAAAAGTATCACCACATACAAACCATGAGTAATGAGTAATAGGTGTGATTGCTCATACCTATAATGTTAGCACTTGGAAGGCTGAAGTAGGAGGATTGCCCTGATCTCAAGCAAGCTTGGGCTACATAGTGTGTTTCAGGCTAGCCTGATCTCAAAGCGAGACCTGACTTAAAGACCAAAACAGGAGTCAGTGAGGCTACTCAGCACATAGAGGCGCATGACACCTGAGTTCTAACCTAGGACATCTCTCTGCAGGTTGAGAAGAGATGCCTAGGCCTGGACTCAGAACTTCCCTTTCTCCTATCTAGTCCCACCCATCTGAAGTTGTCTTCAAACACACTTACTCAGCTTCCTCCATGGCCACTGGGCACTTGTACTGAGCTGTGTTGAAGAGACAGATGTCTGCATACTGGCGCACTAGAGAGAGAGGTCGGGGAGGTGGGCACATGAGTCGGGGGATACCTCTCAAGATATAACTCAAGCTCCCTCTGGTAGCTGTGCTTGCTTAGATTGAGACAATGGCCAGCATTTACCAGAGGCCACCACCCCAGACTCCACCCAAACAGAAACCCCATCAAAAAAGCAGTCCCTTCCATGACCACGTCTTTCCTCCCAGGACTGCTTGGCCAGGGCCCAGAAAGCCTATGAAGGGGTATGCGAAGCAGTAAACCCATTGCCCCAACACCAGCTTTGAAGCCACGGTAGGCTGACGGCAGACCCAAGCTTCGGAAGCTACTAACTGTAGTGTCTCAGGCTTTTAACAAAGACCATGCCTGCAGCTATCCCAACCCTCGGAAGGATCTCCAGCTACCCGAGATCTTGATCTTCTTCACAGTCTTGTTGGTATTGTTGGTGACGTGGACATTGACGCTGATGGGTTCTCCATGGTAATAGATCTGTGAGGCAAACGACAGGAGAGCGTGGGCAGGGACACTAAACTCTGCCCCTAGCTCATCAGCCACTTCCCACTGAGATAAAAGTGTCACAAAACTACCAAGTGTATGGACCTTCAGTACTGCTCTGGGACCTTTCAAAGATGTCTGTATTAGAAGATGACATTCCAGGACTCGGGGGACAGCTTTGCCAGTAAAGTACTTGTGTAAAAACACTAGTACCTGAGTTTGATCTCCAGAAGCCATATAAAAATGCTGAGTGTCTGTAATCCCAGCACTAGGGAAGCAGAGCAGGGAGGACCCTGAGGCTCAATGCCCACAGGGTCTAGCCTAGTTGGTAAGCTCCAGACCATGACAGACTGTCTCAAAGGGAGTGGATGGTGTTCCAGAGAATAGCACCTCCAAGGCTGTCTTCCAGGTCCACACATATGCATATACACACATATGTGCCCATCCATACATACACACACACACACACACACACACACACACACACACACACACACACACACGAAGCCAACATCCTTGGCTCCAGCCCCATTCAGACCACTAGCTAAGACAACAGTAATAGCAATGACAGTGACAACCATCGCATGACTGTGGATACGCTATCTGAGACTCCTTTCTTTATTTCTTTGTTTCTCCTTTATTCTGTGTGCAGGCTTGGACAGAGTAAGGCCTCAAGTCCCTGTGGGCTCTGATGGTACCTGGATTCCCAGACACATTAAATTCTGGAAGATTCAAGGGAAGAGAGAAAAGGCTAACCAGCTACCAAAGGAGCTGCTCGGAATTCTCAGGGAAGGGCATCCACTTTGTCCAGGCCCTTGACTTTAGTTGTCCTAAGAAGGAGAGGGCACACACCCCAGTCAGCCGGCTTAGAGTCACCTGACTTCAAGAGTTTTTCACCTTCTAGCTCATGGATAAGAGGGTAACGGCAAGGAGTCCCTGGGTCCCGTTCTCCATCACCACCCTGCTGAGGGGCTGGGCTTCTCCACCAGTCTGAAGCAGGCATTTATCAGAGTGTGAGGCTGAATGGCCAGGGCTCTTCCATTGCTCCCGACTGGTAGGTGCACATGGCCACCTCTTCCAGTCCTTTGGACCCCAACAGGTTTCCCCAAACCCTCAAGGGCAGTCAGGAGACACTGGGAACTGAGGGGTAGCAGAGCTGGGAAAATGGAGTCTGAGCCTCTTACCTCCTTATCCAGAGAAGCCTCAAGGTGCAGGGGCTTGTCTGACATCAGGAACTGTCTGGTGGTCTCAGCTGTGGGCTGAGGGCCAGGCCTCTCAGGGGCATACTGAACCTTCCGGATGACTAGCCGCACAGAATTCCTAAGGAAGATGTGTGGGGAGAAAGACAGAGTCACCAGCCTCCACAGTCTCTGTGATACCTAGACCCCTCTCCTGCTCAAGAGGCTACTGTATCTCCCCATCCAATCACAGAGGTTAGCCTGGAGGGTTTGTCACCATGTGACTCGGCCCCAGCCTCCTTAATTCTGTCCCTGGGCCACCAGACAGCAGCACTTCATTTGGGTCTGAGTGTCCCAGTCCCCAGCATAATGGTACAAAAGGGACTATTTTTCACTTTGTGCTCCCTATGTCTCCTGATAGCATAAGCCACTGGAGGATGGAAACGTCTTGCCGAGCTGGTTCACTACCGTAGTCTCAGCACGTGGGTCAGTACCTGCCGCCTGGCACCTGCTAAGTGGAAACATGCAGAACTGACAGGCCCTCGTGGGAGGTGGGGGGTGGGGTCATTATAGGATGTCTATTTAGCCAAGAGGTGCAGGACAGTAAAGAGATGACTCGGTGAGACCCACAAATGAGAATGGTTCATTGGAGGTCACCGAGCTTAGGGTAGAAGCAAGGATGGACTGAGCTGGCGAGTTACCACATGACATGGGAAATTAACCCCGTGTGCATCAGTTTCCTCATTTGTGATACAGTGACAACAGCACGTAGCTCTTAGGGCCCCTGAGAAGGTTAAATCACATCTGTCCTTTACTATGAGCATGACTGGAACCAACTAAGCCTTTGAGAACTGACAGCTATTGTATCATTATGACTAGTGAATCTTGGGAGTAGACTTAAGATGCCCCATTGGGAGAGGGTGAGGGTGGTGACTCTCACTGTTTCCTGCTGTTCATTATCCCTCTCCTATTCCATAATGCCATTAGGTCCCCTTCATCGCAAGGGAAAGTTGGAACAGACTCAACAAGAGAGTCTTATCTTCCCCATACAAGAACAAACATACAGCAGATGAAAATGCATGTGATACTCATAGTCGCCACCAGGTGGCAAACTCATCCCTAAAGAGTCTGATAGCCATCCCTCAGAAAGCTAATCTAAGAACCTACTTAGGATGCAGGAGCAGCCCAGCCAGGTGAAGGCCAGGAGGCAGGAGGTCCTGAACCCCAGTGCCCCCAGGAAGGACAGCCATGAGAAGTCAGGACCATCTGCCTTGACCTCTCTGACTGCTGAGCACTGTGGGAGAATGTTGGCTGTCTGAGCCACACCGAGCCCCCTCCAGGTTCACTTTTCTCCACTCTGCCCCTTGTTCAGATCCGTCCACAAACACATGCTCCACTCCTGCTGAGGGCCTCTCAGCTACCCACTGTTGGAAGTTAACTGAAGTTGGGGTCTTTCTAAAATCAAAAGGCTGCAGTCTGCAGGGGTAAGGCAGGGAGAGGTAGGGATGTGAGAAAAGTCTGCCTCAGACTCCTCGGGCTGCCTCCTCCAGGAAGCTCACCATGACCTGACAGACTTCTAGGCCCTTCTCACAGCAAAGCCTCTCCTCATCTCTGCCCCTTTGACTTCCCGTATTGTCCTCCCCTCTCCCGTGTACCTTTTGTGGATCTTCTCCTCCAGGTTCTCAGCACAGAAGGCTTTGACTTCATAATCTACACCACAGGCCTGTGGAGGAGGACATGCTGACCCCGTGGCGAGTGGGAGGCAATGCCCCCAACTACCCTCCCATCTTACAGACCAGAATTCTGGGTGGGAACATAAGCCTCTGTAACCTGAGGACTTCGTGACATGAATCTGGTATCCAATGTTCACTTTGTCCCTATGCTGCCCCTGACCCAGCTCCTTCCACTGGAGCTGCTCTTGAGAGCCCACCAGCCAACCCCATTCCCACTTGGGACTCCTGTTTCAGTCTGAGTGGCTGTCCTCCTCAAGACAGCCACCAGCAACGTGATGACCCTGTGCTAGGTGTCACGATGTCTCCCTAACTCTCTAACAACATGAAGGTCTCACTGTCTCTGCTCTGCAGATGAGAGGTAGTGGACTCTGAAGTGTGGGGCCTGGAACCTGTTACTGTCAATCCTCTCTAAGCTTCAGCTTCCCCTCTCTAGAAAAGCAGTGACACCATCTCCAAACAAGGTTGCCAGGCCTATGTGAGGACATATGTAGGCGCTCAGAATTTGCTGGTCCTGCGCAGTCAATACCAGAGCCAGCAAAAGAGACTTGAGGGAGACTGTGATGCATCACCAAATGTGGGGTGAAGCCAGCCTGCATCTGCATCCCTGTCTCAGGAGACTGATGGATTATCCAAGCAACATCAACCAGGCCTGGGCCCAGGCAGCTTTAACCAGAAGCAAAGTTCCAACTGTCCACTACCCTATGGGGAGAAATCCAGGACCCTGGGGACATGAAAGCCTAAACCCAAGATGGTCTTCTTGGAGTGACGTACCTTCCCTGTGTCCTCAGGCCCAGGCTGCAATGTGACTGAGCATGGAAGGTTTGGCGGGATCTGTTCAGGAGACAAATAACATGAGCTAACCTTTCACCTCTGCCTTGTCTCTCCCTACACACCTCTGTCACTACTATACACCCATCAGACCAGGCCCCCTGAGGACAGACCATCTCTCCTCCATCAGACAAGTCTTCTGAAAACAAGCTGTATCTTTTTCACCAGACCAGGAGTCCCCGAAATAGGCTGGTTCTCTCCTGCCCAAGCCATATCACACCATGCCCCACAGAAAGTCAGGGCAGACTATGGAAGATGAGAATTTGAATGTTCTTCACCTAAGTTTTCAACTCATCCTTGCCCAAGAGTCATGGAGTCTCAGAAACAGGAGGATGTGAACTCCAGAAGCATGGGGTCTTGGAATGGTAAAAAGGCATGCAGGGGATGAGTTGGACATGTAAGCACCCTGTCTGAAGGGAGATACACAGGGACCCAGGGCCAGGCAGGATTTCTTCCTTTGCTCTAACCATCCCCAGGCCTTCCTTTTTCAAGTAACTTAAATGTAGGAGGGTCAGAGGAGTAAGAGGTTAAGAGGTTAAGGTGACACATCCACAGTGGCCAGAGACAAGGAATGTAATTAACAGGTAATGCAAGCGACAGTGCCTGGGTCCCCTGGGTGAGCAGCTGCCCTCCCGGGTTCCCCGAGTGCCTGACCTGAGAGCATCCCAGAATGCTTCTGGAATGCAAGAAGGCATGCTGACCTCAAAGGTGAAGGGGTAGGCATGCTCGCCCAGCTTCTTGATGAGCCGCTCCTGTAGCCGTGTCAGTGGCTTCTTGTCCTCGGGGGCCGGTGGGAAGGACTGCACATTGGCCACAAACAGGTCTTTTCGAAAAGTCAGACCCAAGACATCCAGGTCTTCCCGGCCATACCGGAAGGCGCAGGTCAGTGTCACGTAGACTGTGAGGAGCAGGGGACTGAGGAGGGGCCTGGGAGGGGAGCACATAAACCCCTCCCAGAGCTCCAGCTGTAGCCCTGGAGTTTGCCTAGTAGAGGCTACAAGCCTGTCCCAGGTTTAAACAGGGTGCGTACACTGCCCTCTGACACAAGGTGCCTTCAAGGGCAGCCTTGATGTGGTCTCTTAGGAAGGAGCCTCTTGATGGGCCTCCCCAGCTAACTCCAGCCCAGGATTGTGGAGGGGCAGAAAGAATGGTTAGTAACCAGGAAGCCATAATGGTTGGGTTAGATAGGCAGACTGGGGAAAGGGGCAGAGAGACAGCCTAGAAGGGAAACACCCAGAAAGCTGTGTCTAAAAGGCGGGGGGACCTCAGCCCAGCCTAACCCTAACCTTGTACAGACCTTTACCATCTATAAAATGAGACCCTCTCTCCTGTTCCACTGCCTTTCTCCCTCCCCTAAGCCTTACTGTCTTATTGATGGGCCTGGGCTTGGGGCATAAGTTCTCATATGGTGAGCAAGAAGCAGGAGACCAGAGTTCTTCCTATGGTAAATGTACTGGTTCATTTAAGGAAACAGGAGAATGGACGGAGAGAAACCATGGAATCAGCTGAGGCCCTGCTTGAGCATCAAAGCAACATGCTGATGTCACTGGAGAGCGGGGATGTGGAGGCATCCAGCATGCTGAGAGTCAGAGGAACACAGCTTACCTCGCCTTTCTTTGAGATACTCAGGATCAACCAGGACCACACCATCTGGGGAGACAATGAACAAAGTCCCCCTGTGTAACCTTCTCAGCCTGAGCCCCAACCATCCACTCAAACCAAATCCCAAAGGTAATAAGGCACACTGTCTATGTGGGTACAGTCCTCTGCAGGATATGTACCTACTATAAGAGCCACTGACAACTCTACGGGAAACACAGCTACAGTCTCAGGCTATAGAGCCATGTTTCAAAGAACAGGATAAATAAGATGGTCTCCTAAGAGTATACTGCCTAGGGACATCATGATGATTTTAGTTTGTGTAAGCACACTATGTCCTCTACGCAGTGACAAAACCACATAAGGACATTTCTCAGAATTGCCATCATTAAATGACTAATCTCGCCAAGAGGCTAACTATGGTAAATGGCCTTGAGTCATGTTAGGCCAGCTTTGTAATAAAGAGACTCCACACCAGGCTTAGAATCAGCGAGATTTTCAGAGCCTCCTGAACATGGGGGTGGAGGGGTGGTCCATGAATCAGGGGCTCTGATCAGTATCTCTCAGGGCTCATGTGGCAACAGATGGGCAGTGTGTGTCAGTGTGCACATGGGTAAATTTTGTCACACATAGAAGTATTTGGACAGCCCCTGGCATGTGTGAGCATGAATGTTATGGTTTGAATCTTAAATGTCCTCGAAAGGCTAATGTATGGAAAGCTGTTCCCCAAAGCAACAGTGTCTGCCCTGGGAAACGACTGTCTCACAGGGTTCTATCCCATCAGGGAATTCATAGCTTAATGGGTTACTGGATGGTAGTGGGCACCATAGGAGATGGGACCTAGTTGAAGGAAGAATGTCAATAAGGCTTGAAGGGTGTATTTGGTTCTTAGTCTCTTCTTCCCTCTCTGCTTCCTGATCACTGTGAAGGATGCAGCTTGCTTCATCCACATGCTCCCTGTCATGACATTCTGCCTCACTGCAGTGCCACAGTGACTGTGGGATGAAACCTCTAAAGCCATCGCCCAAGTAAGTGAACATCTTGTCACAGCAATAAAAATGACTCACGCACAGTGGAGACAATGCCTCTCACAAGGGCTGTTCTAGAGAGCAGAGCAACTGTCAGGACACAGAGAAGCTTTCTCAGCTGAGACTCCCAGGAGGCAGGAGAACTGTCCCAAGGACCTTCTCTGTCACACATGCACGCACGCACTTACCCATGCACGCACGCACTCACTCTAACACATAACCCATCCCTATAACTATCTACTCAAAGTATCTTAAGAATCAGTGAGGGCTGGAGAGATAGCTCACTGACTGCTCTTCCAGAGATCCTGAGTTCAATTCCCAGCAACCACATGGTGGCTCACAACCATCTGTAATGGGATCTGGGGCCCTTTTCTGGTGTGTCTGAAAACAGAGACAATGTACTCATATACATAAAATAAATAAATAAATCTTTTAAAAACAAAAAGAAAGAAACAGTATCTTGGCCCCAGGTTATAGGGATATCCCAGTCTTCCCTCAGGGTCGCCCATGCTTCATGCATGCTTTTCCATCCATGATGGGCATCACTGCTATGCTATGTCCTACACTGACTGGGCACCTGGAGCTCAGTTGAGGGGAAATACAATGTCCCAATGAAGGCACTTGCCCCTTCCATAGTGCTTCCTCAGTGGAGTGGAGGCAGGTAACTTGGAGCTTGGCCCCACAGAACAAGGCTCACTAGAGAACCAAGAGACATGACGAGAAGCCGGAAGGGCAAGTTCAGCTCAGTGGCCTGAGAACAATGAACTGTGTAGGCCGGGAGGAGAGGACACCAAGAGCTGGTACAAATACTCCATCAGCTGGGCACTGAGCCCTGGGCTAGCACCAGGTCCTTGCTCCAGATGGGATGGTAGAATGAAGGGAAGACAGGACCAGTTCAGAGAGAGGGCAGTGCCATAGACAGAGGTCTTCTTAGTGAGGCAAATAACCAAACCTGGACAGTGCCTTAAGAACTCACTGGGTCCTCAGGTCTCAAGGGAACCTAGCATGGAGTAGTACCCTCCAGTGCCAATGTGTGTGTTGGAGATCTGGTCCTCTCCTTCTCTTGGCTCTCCACAGCCTCTGCTGTACTTGGGTTATATTCAACACTGGCTCACAGAGAACTCTCTCTGGAAGCTACTGTCTGAAGACAAGCACAGGTGAACCCCAGGTAAACCCAGGGCCTGGGGTTTCAGAAAAATCAGTTCTGGAGAAGATGCAACTAGTCTTCATCAGAAGACCTACACACTGTCCCCAGGCAAGGCTGGAGAGGTAAAGTAAGTGGTTCTGTCCCAGATTCTAAAGGAAAGGGCCTGGATCAAAGCCAGCATCTTCAGCTTGCAGCCCTGTCAACACCTGAGAGCTCGGACCCCTAGGGCTTCTGCTTACATTCACAAAGCTCTTCTCTCTGTGAGCTGAAACCTGCTGCTATGCTCTGCCTTCTGGACTCTAGCACGGCAAGGGTCCCTCTCATCCCCACGACAGTGCACCAGAGCACTGCAGCACCTCTAAGACAATGTCTGAGGCCAGTTTCTTCAACCAGCCTTAGTTTGTATCATTGCGACCCCCTTTTTTTCATGACCATCTTTTTAAAAAATAACAGTTGAACATCTCTGGCCTTAGTTTTCCATTTGTAAAGCAGATGACTCTGAACCTTCCCATACAACATGAAAAGAGCCCGTGAGACCGATGTCTTTCTATAGAAGCAGCTGTTCTGAGCATGGGCAATTTACTCCCACAGGGTTATTTAGCGCATTGTTAGAACCGTGGTGGTGGTAGGGGTAGTTCTGGTTTCTAATGGGCAAGGGACCAGAGACGCTGGCAAACATCCTGCAATGTCCAGGCAGACAGATGTCACCAACTAAGGATAATCCAAACCAAGACGGCAACAGTTCCAAGAGACGGAAACTCTGAACTCAGCCAAGCCCTTGGGAGCCAATCTCAGCTGTGACCCAGCATCTCCGGTAGAGTCCTGTGTAGGTGAGAACAGTCCCTATTTCAGAAGTCCTAAGAAAGATTTCCCTAGGAGACAGCAGAGCCAGGGGCTAGAATTTTGACTCACTAGCTTTGTGACCTGGAACAAGTCGATAAGCCTCTCTGTGCCTCATTCTGGAAAGCAGGAGTAATCACTGCTGCACAGCGAGCCTTATGTAAGATGTGGCTGCTGCTGTTCATCTCCCTCTTGTCTTGGAGCAGTCAGAGGCCTCTGTCTTGACTAGGGAGGAGCTGTCCAGAAGCCTGCTTCCTGAAACAGGAAGCCATGCCTACCCATTCTGTGTGCCAGAGCCACTGGAGATGGGGCTCTCCCCTAACCCACCGACCAACACTCACCCACGGGATCCACGAGGTCAATGTGGTCCACAAAGTCCCGCTTTCCCAGGTAGACAGTGAGCTAGGGAGGAGAGGCACAAGAGTGTTAGTGGCTGTAGAACAGCAGAGCACAGGACTCTGCCCTGAAGCTAACGCTGGCGCCTGTACACATTCTTAACCCTTACTGGAACCACAGCAAGATACGGCTCCTTGCCCCAAACCTAATATTATTAATAATAGACCTTTGAAAAGCTTTAAACACCTCTACCTCCCAAACCCCTAGGAAAGAGTTGTTATTCTTCCCATTTTAGAGACAAACACATTGAGACCTAGGGAGTTCTTCATACCAAACACCACTGAGGAACTGGGGGTAAAGCTGCAGGGGCAAAGCAGAACAAAATAGGAAAGTGGGGTATCCTGAGGAGGATTGGGGGACAGGCAGACAAAAGCCAAGTGCTCCGTGAAAAGTGCTGACTATATCTCTGGGCTCTTCAGCTCTGGCTCCCTGCACAAGGCAGGGAACCACTTACATGAGGATGTTGCCACTGGGGCACTGAGGAATCTCAGGGAACTAGCTCCCTACCCAGTCACCGGCCAGAAAGCAAGAGCCCAGAGCCAGACTGAGCTCCACTGGCTTAAACTGAGCTGAGAGCACCATCCTAGACACTCCCCAGCCCTCAGCCTTCCCTAGTCCTATTTCTCAAGGACTGAGAAGCCCTTTTGACATTGGGCAGCCTCCAGCTGGGACTGTTCACACAGTCCTGAGCTTAGCCTCATCGAAATACAAATCTAACAGCTGTGCCTTTCTGAAAACCTTTTAGCCATTCCTCTGTGCCTAGGGGGTAAGGATGACAAATGGATTTCATTCTAAATACCAAATCTAATTGACTGGTCTGAGATGCCTGGAGTCCTGGATTGCCAAGGAATCCAAGATAGGATGGGTCTTGGGCTCAGCAGGAAAGGTTAAAAGATGATTAGTGATGTCTGCCATGGACACCAAATGGAGACATGGAAGTCCACACAGCAACCACGAGTGTGTAAGCTGCTAAGCCCAGACACAGGACTCCTGCCACGGGCCCTGTGTCTTCCTCAGCTCTGCTCCTTCCACACATGTGGACACTCACCAGCCTGGGATGCCCCACACTTCCTTGAACTTTATGCTCCACCCTAGAGCTCCCTATTTTCACCTCGATTCACCTAGAACTGTGTCACCTGCAGAGGAAGCCATGGCTGGCACACACACACACAAACACACACACACACACACACACACACACACACACACACACACACAGAGGCAAGGTTTCACAGTCCCTGGGCATCCCAAGAGCTCACATTTGGCGTTTGGTGTGGGGATGACCAATGTCTATGCTGTGAGCACTGTGCCTCCCTTATCTCCATACACTCCTGACCCCCAGCAGGCCGGGCCCAGCCCTGGCATGGTGACTTCAGTACTTCCTATTTGCTAAACAGAGAGAAAAACAGAGTACAGACTGTAAAATGGGGCCTCCTAAAGGAAAAAAGGAAGCCCAGGCCCTGAGAGCCCCTGGAGAAAAGACACAAGGTGACACCATGACATATGGGCACCAGGGGACTCAATGTCGACCTTGTGGCCAGATTGTCCCTGTTTCTCACACTCACACCGATGTCCAATCCATCTCTCCCCAGATCGGGCTCCCTGAAGCCCACACAGAAAGTTTCCAGCACCCCCTCCCCCTTCCCATTAGGTTTGAGATCTCCTGAGGACAGAGTTGTGTCAGTCAGTCCCAGACAGCTAGCAGTGCCTGGGGAGGCTGTTTCCTTTCCTAGAGTCCACAGAGGAGCCCAGAGCATGGGGACAGTGAGGAGTCCACACACAGCACAGACTCACCTTTCCATTGGGGCTTGCCTTCTTGAACACTCTATGGAGAGAAAAAGAGGTGAAGCCAGGGTTAATGAATTCAGCCCAGCCAATCTCCTGCCTTGACTGTCCTACAGGCACCCAGGGTGACTGCCAGCTGCCCACAGGTCTCCTTCAGTCCTTCAGAGTAGGCTGAGGGAGTCTCACAAGTCCACCGGGCTCACACAAAGGAAAACCCCCAAGTGCCAGGAAGGTCTCAGTAATCAGGCGTCACCTCATCCTATGTCACCTCCCGCCACTCTCTTCCTTAGTCTCTGCCTCAGTGCTCTTCAGCCCCTCTGTTCTTGCTGCTCCTTCTTCCACCAGGTGATTCCTGCACAAGGCCTTGCTCTCCAAGTTCCCTTACCTACTCTCTCCGACCCTGGATGTTCTTCCCAAATAGCCACTAACTTCAACCCCCGCTGCCCCAAGTCCCCAAGTCCTTCTCTTGATTCAGTCTTCCCTTCTTCCCAGCCTCCCCTCACCTGCCACAAACTCTCCTTCACGACTCCTCTATCTGTTCTGCCGCCATGCCCCCTCCACAGCATGGACTCTCTCAAACACACACAAGGGTACACACCTCACTGTTGTGTGACAAATAGGTTTTAAATGATAAAACGGGTGGCAAGAGCTCAATAACTGTTTGTTGAACGGATAAGCACATCGCACGAGAAAGCTGGGGAGATGCCTGCGCTCACACATAGAGCACAGGTGTGAGGTCAGATGGCAGTAGAGTCCCTGGATCATGAAGACTGCCACTTGCCTTCCACAACCGTTTTTGCCCTACCAGAGCTGTCTCTGGGAGCCTGAGACCCCTCACCATCATCCAGCCCATCCAGCCATTACTAGGGAGAGGCAGAAGAAATGTGAAAGATAGAGACCAGGGGACGAAGAAATGGTTTGAAAGGAAGAGGGTGGGTGGGAAGAGAGGAGAGGGAGAGACAGGTAGAAAAATAAAAGATCAACAAGAGATGGAGGAAAGAGAAGCAGGAAACAAAAAGATGGGACAGACCTGGAAGGAGACGGCTACATCAGGTCAGCGGGGCAGCCCCAATCCTTCCCAGTAGCTCATCTGTAGGCATATAGGCCTGTGACTCTGGGATCTCTACAGCCTTGGGCCTGCCTCATCCTCTTCCTGAGGCCCAGGGAATATTGATGGGTCTGAACATTGCCTGCAAAGGAGAGCTTGGCCCAGCACTCCCTCAAGCTCTCCCCTAGGGGCCCTGGCTCCTCTTCTCCTCATTAATATTTATCAGTGTTGGGAGTATGAAGATGCCACAATTGGCTGGGGTGTGATAATTGTTCAAGTAAGGGGGGGAAATGCAGACCACCTAGTCTGAACCAGCAACTCCAAGCTAGGAGCTAAGAGCTAGGAGCGCCATGCTTCTCCAGGAGGCCACAAAAGTGGAAACCCTATGGATTCCCAGCCTTGCTCACCTCTAGGCCTTGGTAGCCCAGGCTCTGAGGGGGAGGTAAAGCCACTCCAGTGGCTGCTGGAAAGGATGAGGCACACCTAGGGCCAGGAGGAAGAATATTCACCAAGCAGGGAAAGAGGGAAAGAAGAGGGGGGAGGGAAAGCTTTAATGAGCAGCTAATCACTTCTCATAGTGAAATGGATATATTCTAACTCCCACTTCACAGAGGGAAGCTCCAACTAGGAGCTCCTTGTGATGCATTAAATCGCCCAAGAACACAGCAAACAAGGGGATAGGTCAGGACCCAGACCCCTCCCTCCGGGGTGGGTGCCTTAATCCAAGCAACCGTTTCCTAAAACCTGAAAAGGCAGGAAGAACAGGCAAGAGGGGAGGGGAAGAGGAAGAAAGGAAAGGTGGCTGGGGTGAGGGACAGAGTTCAGGAAGTACAGCCATCAGTGGGGAATGTCCTGCTGCCACCTTAGTCAGCACCCGGGGCCACCTCCTTCAGGAAGCCAGGACTCTTGTGGCTTCCTCAAACAACAACAGCAGCTGCCTCACTCTCTGAGTGTTTGCTATTCCCCACTCATTCCTGTAAGTACATTTCCCAGGACAATGCTGATCCAGGACAATCCCATTTCAAAGATGCAGACATTGAGGCTCGAAGAGGTCACCCAAGTCTGTTTCCATAGTCCACGAGGCTCAGCCAGACCATCCCATTAACCAAGCACCACCACTCAAAATTCCATCCACGTTTTGCCCCTAACACAGTTGGAAAAGAGACTCCTGGGGTATTTCAGTTACTAAGACCCCACCTTTGCAACAAGGCACAGACCTCTTCTTGTGGCAGGCACCAATTCTAAGCCCACAATCCCAGCCAGCCTTGCAGATGTGAACAGCTGCATCTGGTTCACCCCCAGTCTTGCCCGTGCCCCACAACCTGAGCTTCAGTCATAACTGGGTACCCCAAAACAGAAAAACCAGCAGCGCCCCTTTTGGTTAAGGTTCAGGATAGCTAAAGACAAAGAAGGGGAGGGGGTCGTAATAAGGAGGCCAAAATCTCACGGGAAGGATGAGCAGGCAGGATGAGCTGGGGCCGGAGCGGGAAATGGGGACGCCATTGGAGCCTCAAGCCGCAGCTCCCTGTCTCCACCGCTCCTTCTGGGGCTGCAGGTCCTCCTGGCTGCGAGGCTGTCTGTGCGGCTGCTCCATTGTCTCTGTGGACCAGCTCGCTCCGCTTACTCAGGGATTTTTCTGCTCCTCCATCCTTTGGGCTCGCATGTGACTCACACTCCAACCCTGTTTCTACCCTGCCTCTCTCTCAGCTTCCCGCTGCTAACTGACTGAATGGCCTAATTCCAAATTCCCAAGAGAGGAATTTGATTGGTCAGCTTTGATTAGGTCTCCCACCCCCCTGGTCCAATCACCTTTGTCCGGGATGTAACCTGTGGTCCATGAAGCAGAAACAAAAGAGAATTTGGAGATCCTTACTGTCTAAGCCAGAGGTTGCAATTCACTAGTTATTTAGGAAGTCTATTTAAGATATAGACGGGGGATGGGGAGATGGCTCGCTGGATGAATTTCCTGCTTCACAAGCATGAGGACTCGAGTTTGGATCCTCAGTGCCCACATAAAAGATGGATATGGCAGTGTATACCTGTAACCCCAGCACTGGAGAGGATCCTGGGGGATTCTCTGGCCACACAGTCTGGCCTACATAGAGAGCTCTAGGTTCAGAGAAAGTTTCATGTTGAGTGAGTGACCCTGTTTCAAAAAATAAGGTGAGGAATGAAAAGACATCCACAGTTGACTTCTGACCTCTACATTCAAACACACACACACACACACACACACACACACACACACACACACACACACTTGTGTGCACAAATGCACATACACTACACACATGCACAGAGGTTTTTGTTTGGTTTGGTTTTGGTTTGGGTTTTTTTTTGGGGGGGTTGGTTTTTTGGTTGGTTGGTTTTGGGGGCTTTGTTTGTTTTGGTTTTTGAGGCAAGGTCTTACTATATAGCCCTGCCTGGTCTGGAACTCACAATAGAGACCAGGCAAACCTTCAATTCACAATGGTTCTCTGGCCTCTGCTGGGATTAAGGCATATGTCCCTATGCCTGATTATTTTGAGAGTTGTTGGTGTTTTGTGGGTTTTTTTGTTTTTTGTTTTCTTTGGGTTTTTTGTTTTTTTCAAGACAGGGTCTCATAATGTATCTCTAGCTGTCCTGAAACTCACTATATAGACCAGGCTGGCCTCGAGCTCCAGCACTGCAATTAAAGGCATGTGCCACTACACCCACATTTATTTTTTGGCTTTTAATGAAATGGAATGGACTAGATCATAGAAAAAGTGCTACAGGCAAGAAAGGTGTAATAGATAAGTCTTATGGGCATTAGTGTTGATTCCCTGAGGCTGGATATGTGGGAATACCAAGCATCCCCAGTCCCATAGAGTTAAGCACTGCCCTGGGCTTGTTCTGACTAATGAGATGGGATTAAAAATGCCACATGCCACATGCCACTTCCAGCCAGATGCACAGAAGAAGTTGTACACGAGTCCCCAAGCCCTTCATACTCATTTTTTCTATGGCCGCTATTACAAAGTTCCACAACGTCAATGGCTTCAAACAACACAAATCTCCTTAATACTTCTATGCTCCAGAAGTTCAAGCTAGGCCCCCTTGGGCTAAAATCGAGGCCTCAGGAACCCTTGGCTCCTCCTGGAGGTTCTAGGGACAAATCTGTTTCCTACCCTCTCTGGCTTCTGGAAGGTTCCTTCCCTGTCTCACAGCCTCCTGCTTTCACCTTCAAAGCCAGAAGAGAAGGTGGACTTCTCACTATACTGAATCACTCAGACCCGCAAAGACCACTGAGGTGACACTGGGCCCGTCTGCATAATCCTTAATGAGCTCTCTACTTTAAGGTCGGCAGATTAAAAGCTTGAAGCCCACCTATAACCATGATTCACAGGCTCCAAGGGTTAGGGCCCAGACATCCTGGGGAAGCACTGCTTTGCCTATCGAACTGTCTTGCTTCTGCAGCTAAACTCAGAAGTGATCTAGATTTTCTGCACAGACAGAGAGCCTTAGGTCTTGTCAGATACACAATTTTAAAATTCAGAATCCTGAGGCATGTGTTACTGCAGCAAACCAGCTGGAACCTAACACGGGGAATGCCATGGAGGATTCGAGGGAGCAGAATTGCCAAAACAACCTTAAAAAGAACAGGATGGAATTGGAAGGCTTGGACTGCCCAATTTCAAAACTTACTGCAAAGATACAGTGATTAAGAGGGCTGGAGAGATGGCTCAGTGGTTAAGAGCACATACTGCTCTCCCAGAGGTCCTGAGTTCAAAACCCAGCCCCTACATCATGCAGCTCACAGTTGCCTGTAACTCCAGCCCCAAGACTATCTGACATGTCTGGCCTCTTCAGGCACCAGCACACATATACACAAGCAAATGCACAATTAAAAACAATAAACTTAAAGATAACGTGATTATGGTTGTATGGTACTGACATGGACACATATAGATCAATAGAAGATCATTAACAGTACAGAAACAAACTCACATATTTGTGGCAATTTACATTTATTTATATTCAAATAATGGCATTATAGTTATGATTTTTGACAAGAGCTAAGACAAGGTAGTGAAGAAAAATAACAACCTTCCTTCTTTTCTTTTTTCCTTCCTCTCTTCTTTCCTTTCTTCCTCCCTTCTTCTCTCCTTCTATCCTTCCTTCCCTCCTTTCTTTTTCCCTCCCTCCTTCCTTTCTTCCCTTTTTCCTCCCTCCCTCCCTCCCTTCCTTTCTATGTGTATCAAGCTGGTCTCAAACTCCAGGTCCTCACACCCCAGCCTCTCAAGAGTTTGCATTGTAGGTGTGAGCCACTACAGCTGCTAAAATATTTTTTTCTCAACAAATATCAGAGGAACTAGACGTCTACATGCAAAGGAATGGGGTTAGACCCCCACATCATACCATCCACAAAAAAGACCCATAGTGGACCGAGGACCCAGGCATAAAAGCTACTGCCATTTAACTATTAAAGAAACTATTCAGTGTGTAAATCTTCATGACATTGAGTTAGGCAATAATTTGTTTTTGTTGTTTTGTTTTTGTTTACTGAGACAGGGTTTCTCTGTGTAGCCCTGGCTGTCCTGGAACTCACTCTGTAGACCAGGTTTCCCTCAAATTCAAAGATCTGCATGCCTCTGCCTTCTGAGTGCTGGGATTAAAGGCATGTGCCTCTGCCACCCAGCAGGCAATAATTTCTTAAATCTGACACCAAAAGTACAAGCAACTAATGGAAGGAAAAATAAAATAAGTATCTGTGCTAAAAGAGTTCCTATCAAGAAAACGAAACAAAGCCGAAGAGGTAGGTGGCTCACTTGCTGATCTTGCATGGGACCTGAATTTGGCTCCAACACCCAGTCTGATGCTCACAATCATGTATAACTTCAACTACAGAAAATCTAATACCCAATTCCGGCCTTCAGGAGTACATGTGTGTGCGCACGCATACACCCACACACTGGGTCAATCAGTCAGTCAATCAACCAACACTAATCTCATACCCACAAATACGGCTCTCATAAAGAAGGACAGTATAACTTCGGCGACAAGAGCCTAGAGAAAGAGAAACCCTCGTGTTGTTGGGAACAACGCAGCAGACAGATACAGTGGGTATTACTCAGCCACAACATGGGAAGAAATACTGATCTACGCTACGACATAATGAAGTCTGAAAGCTTTACGCTCAGTTGATGGATAGGCCGCATAGTATGTGATTCCAACTACCTGAAATGTCCAGACTAAGCCGATTTATAGAGGTAGAAAGTAGACTCCTGGGTGCTGGGTGCTGAGTGCTGGGTGCTGCGTGTGAGGAGCCCAGAGCTAAGGTTTAGAGAGGAAGGCAGACTGGTCCCATGGGCTCAGAGTTTCTTCAGGAAGTAACAACATTCTGGACATAGACAGTAGTGACAATGACACAACCCTATGGATACACTAAAAACCACAGATTTGTACACCAGGATATGAATATTACAGTTTAAAAAAAAATCGACTTTAAAAACAGAAAGAAGAGAGCTTGAAAGGAAAGATGCCCGAATAAATAATATTGGGGTGTAAGAATACCCCACTTCTTTCTCCCTCATATTTTCCTGTATGATATGCTGAGCATACACGAGTTCTGCCTCAGGCCTAATAGAAAGAACCATCTGGAAACAAATGGTAAGAAGTCCAGGCTAGTCAGGGCTCCTTTGTGAGCAGCCCTGGGAGAAGAGACCAGAGAAGGCTGGGTGTGCATCCTCAGGCACCATTCCACCTTTTGAGAGGGGACCTTTTGGGTCTCTCCCTGTTACAGTACCTATAACTCATCAAGCAAGCTAGGGTGGCTAGCCAGGAAGCCCCAGAAATCTCCTCCTTCTCCTCTCCCCCAACAAATCCCCCAGGGGATGGAGATGACAGATCCACACCACCACCTCTGGATTTCATATGTGCCCTGTGAATCAGCTCAGGTCTCCACGCTTGCAAAGCCATCTCCCCCAGCCCACATGTTAACCGCAGAATGCTGGCATGTCACAGTCTTTGTGGGGGACAATCCTGGTCCACACTTCATTGATTCCTCCGAGCCCTCCCAGGCTACAATGTTGCCATTGTGGCTGCTGGCTCCAGAAAGCCTTCCCTGACTTGCTGGCTCTACATCAACATGTCCCCACTCACTGCAATAGAACAGTCTGCTGACTTGACTTTTGTAACAGAAATAAGAGTGGGGCTCTTATGGGCACTATTGCCAAGGGGGCCCTGGGTCACAGTGTGCTGCCTAGGGCGGAGCCATGCCCGGCGAATCAATAAAATGAAGGCTGTTGGCTGGACATCATATGATTGATGAGGCAAGCATAGGGATGCAGGTGGTACCTCCACTCAGCACTGGGAAATAGGTACATCATATGATGGATGAGGCAAGCATAGGGATGCAGGCAGAATGCCACTCAGCACTGGGAAATAGGTTCTAACTGTACTCTGCCTGGCTGCTGGGACCAAAAGGCACTGGACTTAGAAAATGTTTCATGGGGCAGGTCACAGCCACTATGGTAAGTCTCAAACATGCCTCTGACCAGCTCTACCCAAGAATATCTCCCCACTCACTTGTCCTGCCCATGCTAGGTGGCAAGCCACTCACACACCCAGCACCTGGTCCCTGCCAATGAGACACCTACTAAGAACGAAGGCCACCATCCATTCTGCTTTCCTGCATGCCCGGGCTGTGCTGAGTAAGCCACATAGGTTATGTTATTTCAGCTTCAAGAGAGACTCCAAACTAAGAGACCCCAGGAACATATTCAAAGCCTCCACAAGACAGAGTTAGAAATGTACAGATCCATCTGTGGGAAGTCACTGCCACAGACCAGATCTTACTCCGTATCCAAAACCCCTCCTGAGAGATGAGTAGTGAACAGGAGTCCCCTGTAGGAGCCAGGAAAGCCAAAGCAACAACTTATTCATTTGTGATTATTGGAAAAAAAAATTCTATTGACCCAGTGAATGTGGGAAACCCTTCTGATAGTCACTCTTCAGCTGATATTAGAACTTATAGAACCTCCTCTACAGCAGAACCCAGATGGTACATCACAACATCAACCCCCCACCGTGTTCCACCAACAGCCCTGTGAGGAGTAGCACTGGATTCCTATTTTCCAAGGGAGAATCTAAAACAGAGACACACCGATTTCCCACAAGCCACACAATAGGAAATGGCAGAGATGGGGGATGGAGAGGTGGCTCAGCAGTTAAGATGACTGGATGGTCTTCTAGGGGACCTGGGATCAATTCCTAGCACCCATATGGTAGCTCACAGTGATCTGTAACGCTAGTTTCAGGGGTGATGCCTCTTCTGGTCTCCTTGGGTATCAGCCATTCACATGGTTCACAGACAAACATGCAGGCCGAGTATGCATGCACAAAATACAATTTTTTTTAAAAGTAGAAACTGGAAAACTAGATAATGATGTTTAGACATTTCGGGCAGATCTCATGTGGTGAGAAGGATCTCAAACTCCTGATTCTCCTGTCTCTGCCTCCCAAGTTTTAGGATGACAGACATGTGGCATTAAAAGTCCTGAGACCATGATTTTAACTACTCCCAGTACTGGAAGGTTACACTGCTGTCTCAGGTTACATGGGTATCTCAGGAAAAGGGCTTCAGGAAGGAGATGGCAATGTGTGTGTGGTGGGGGAGAAGCCAGGGGTCAGTTTCCAGACACAGAGGTGAAGGTGGCTGAGGTCCCTAGGTTTTTGAAAAATTCAGAGTAGCTGAGTCGTGTCCCTAGCGCCTTGGGAGACTCCAGAAGGGCAGGCTGAGCTAGAGGACAGTCCATCCTTCCTGGAGAGTCATGGATCATCTCCATGTAAAACTGAGTCTTAACACAGCAGGTAGATAGCTGTGAGGGGCCTTGAGTGCCGACCCAAGACATGTGGAACACATTCAGAAGGCAGTGGAGAGTCACAAGCCACAGGCAGTGAGACAGTAGGAGAGAGTAGGAGGATGGTGGGTTAGAGCTGATTCTGGACAGACACACCTTTGAACTCAAAGCTTTCCCCTGCTCCTGACCTCGTTTCACCCCACCCCTACCTCTTTCCCCCTCCTCTCCCCAGCACATCCACTTGCCCCTGCTCTCCTTCCCCCCCACACCCTTACCTCTTCCCCCCACCCCCATTCCCCTTCCCAGCCCCTGCCCCTGCGTCAGTGCTGGCTCAGATAGGTGGGGTAGGGACCATGTAAGGGGGCATTACTTCTCAGTTGCAGCCGCCCTACATTCTGACCCACTTTTCTGGGTGTGAGAACAGCCATCAGGGAGCAGGGAGGCGTGAGGAGCAGGTGGCAGCAGCGGAGACTCTGAGGACCTTACCATATTCTCCCTGGGCGGAGTTGTTTGTGCTGGGCTTGTCTGCCTGTCTCTGGGAGGAAGTAGCAGTGGAATGCCTCACGTGCTCAGCCCACCTGCTTCTCAGGTCAGCCCAGGAGGGGAGACAGGAAATGTCACCTCGCCTCACAGACCTCCCCACTGTTGGGAGGTGGGAGCTGAGAGGTCACAGTACTGCCCTGGCGGAGAAACCAAAGCCTGGGGGAAGCGGCTGCTTGCACTGGAGCCAGAAGACTGGCTCAGACTTGCCACCATGTCTCAGCCAGCCTGGAACGAGCACTCTGGGCTTCTGCCACCCTGGCTTCTGTCGTGGGCCTTCCTAACACTTCACAAGAATGCCCCTGGACCTGACACACTCCCTGGGCACAGAATGATGTCCAGTAGGCCTGGGGGCTAGGGGCCATGGATTCCTGGGATTCTGTAAGGTTTCCCTGAAATTATCCAGGCAGACAAGCCTCCAGCTCTTCTTTGTCCAAGGGACAGAGTCTTAGCCCATCTTCTGGGAATCTATGTCACTGGAGAATGAAAAACCAAAGACTAAAGCAAATGTTACTAAGCTGTCTGGCATCTGAACACAGTGGAGCCCACAGACAGCCTGGAGCCTGCCCGGCTTTCCTGAAGGGTAGGTAGAGGCAGAACAAAAAAAAAAGGGGTCTGGAAATTCAGGCAGGTAGACCTCACCTGACTCCAGTGTTTTCCACACTGTCTGAGGCTCCTTCCTCTGTATGTAGAGTGCAGAGGCCCATCCACCCCACACCTGGAAATAATGGAGTCTTGATACTTATTATAGAGTCCATAAAGGGAGTGGACATTGCAGGCAGTATACTTCCTATGGCTGGCATCTTACCCTGGCCGCACTGACACCCTCAGATGAGAAAGTAACCATCCATCAGGACAGAAGACTGTTAGAGAGACTCTTGTGCCAACAAACCACCGAAACAAGAGGCCCCCCCATAAGAAAACAAGGCCAGCTGCAACGTTGGGTGTTACCCTAAGTGAAGGAGACCCCCCCCCCCATGCCAGTGCAGGAAGGTACCAAAAAACCAATAGCACTCAAGGGTAAGAATGTGGTCATATGCACAAACTCCAACACACACACACACACACACTCCACTATGTACCTAAACACCTGCCTGCAAACACTGTGTGTGTGTATACATACATACATACATACATACATACACACATACTACAGATGAACCTAAACACCTGCCTACAGACACTACACACACACACACACACACACACACACCTCAGCACGGAAACAAATACTAAATGGTTCTGTGCATAAACACATGCATTACACACTCACCCATAGTATCTTTCCAGACGAGCATTATCCAGCCACACAACACGTAAGTGTACATACACTCCCACAGTGGCCCTTGCCCTGCAAAGGAGTAACTGCAACAATGACAGAGCCAAAAACAGGACAGTCCTCCTGATGTCCCGTCCCCTTCTGAATGTCCCTCTCCTTGTCCTTCATGGTCCACCACCCATCCCCACTCCCCAACACCGGCTTCCCCATGAAAAAGTCTCAACTCTCCTTCAGGAAGCCTCAACCTCAGCTGTTCCCTCTCAGTCTCTGGAGGCTCTGTGGTCAGTGCTGCCTCATGCCCGGCTATGAGAAGCTCTGCAGCTCAACTGACCTCTGCCCTTCCTAGAACCCACAGCAATCGGCACCCTGCGGAATTCTATCAGCTGGGGCACCTCATCTGCCACAGACACAGCTAATCCCGAGTCTTTCTCTCCAAACAACCAGACCCTCCCACACATGCCCACGATCGATCCTCGGGTCACTTCCACTAGTGCTCAGACAAGTCCCAAACAACTCCTCCCATGATGCTCTTCCCCTGTGCGCGCTGCCCTGTCCAGAGCAGCCCAGAAGTGGCACAGAGGACACGCTCTGTGCACCTCTCGGGGATCAGGGAATAGCTGATGCAAATCCACAGAGGAAAACAGCTGCTTCCTGGCCAGGCAGAAAAGAAGTCTTACCCCATTTTGCAGCCACAAGCCTTAGCGGTGCCACAGTACAAGCCCAGGAAAGAGTGGGCCAGAGGCAGGGGCCCTCAGTGAGACCCAGAGCTGGGGGCTGAAGGCAGCAGCAGCCAGGCCAGTCCTGCAGATGGCTCTCCCCAGCCCCAAATGAGGGTCAGTTACAAAGAAGAGGAAAAGGCGTTCCTGATATGCGTCCTGTTTCCTCTCCTCCTCTGGGCTTCTTGGGCTATAGAAGCGGATGTCTCCAGGCTGGCAACACTTGACCTGCTCACAGCCAGCCAGAGGTGAGGGTCTCTCTGGGCCTTCCTCCACCTCAGTAGCACAGGCTACAGAGATGTATTTCTTGAATGACCCTCAAGTTTCCCTTCCTCGGTGCAGGGAAGGGAATTTAATCCTCCGTGAGTGAAGTCATGGGCAGCACCTGACTCTAGCATAAAGGCACCTCTGCCAGGAAGCCTTCCATCCCACTCTCGCTTGCTGCAGGAATCCCTCTACAGTCCCCTTTCTTCGATTCTGTACTCATCTGCCCAGCTCATTCTTTACCTGCTATCGTGGAAGCTGGACTCTCTAGGAGTCAGGCAGGGTGGAGATGCCAAAGTCAGAATTCATATAATACATGGGGTTTCTTGGAAACAAGAGCAAAAGTGCCTGCTCTATCATACAGGAGTCCTTCCTGAGGGAGAAGGTCAGGCCCAAACTAGCATTTCCCTGAGGGGAGTGGCCATGACTCCTCTATCAGACTGGAAGCTCCTAAAGGACAAAGGTCATGCTTACATCCTTGGACAAGAGGGCTATGGCGCTTGTGGGTGATAACAAGTTCTAAGGAACAGGAGCTGAATTCTCCCATCACACCAGGATTCCTCTCCAGGCAGACAGGGTGTGCCGCCACTGCCGCCTCCTCTTCCTCCTCTTCCTCCATCAGATTAGCAGCTCTGAGAGGACATAGTGTCCACATACAGCCCTCACAGCAATTCCAGAACAGACCAGTTCAGACTAAGACACAGAGGTAGACTCCCTTCTAAGGAAAAATTGGAAGGAATCTTGCCCAGGTTCCCATGTCAACTTCTGACCCACTCCTCAACTGAACTGAAACTGTCATGTTGTACTTAAGACAGTCAGCCAAGTGTCTGGGCAGAGGCTATCAACTGTCAATCAGGACCATCAACTTCTGGGCAAATGGTGGGAAGGTATCCCTGGAAAAGGGGTTGCCAATCAAACTGTGCACTCAGTTCTGGTCTTGGTGCCACTGTATGTTAGGTCCCAGTGAAAATGCTTCCATGGCCAGTAATACCACTTCCCCACCTACAAGTGAGGCCAGCACCCACTCCTGGCCACATGAAGCACTAGGAAGAGGACACAGTGAGTGACGCCCCTGCCTCTGATCCAAGCGGCCTTCATGTTCTCTTCCCTAGCTCCACCAGTTCCAGGGGTTGCTATTAACCAACATCAGTGCACAGAGTGACTACGAAGCCTCTTACGAACTCAGCCTCATGTATCCCAAGAGCAAGAGGCAGAAGCAAAGGCCAAGGACCCCAGGCTATGGGTAGACCCGGGGAGCTGAAGGGTAAGGTCTGAAATCAGACCTCACGATCACAGCCCAAGAAGCCCGGAGGCAGCAGGACTGGATGTCAACTGAATGCACGTTCAGCAAGGTGGCCGGACTTGGTGATGACCTGGGTCTTTTCTTACTCAGAAATTATTACAAAGCAGATGTCTCACCAGTTACTACAGGCCGGCATGGTTCTAAATACCACATTAGCTCACCTAACATGTGTCGAGAAGCCTGTACCTGTTATTATGCCCTTCCTGCAGACACCGCTTGATAGTCTTACTGTCTCCAACTGAAAACTAACACATGGGTTGAACAGTTCACTCCAAGTAACAGAGTAAGTAAATGAACACTGTAAGCAGTTTGAACAAAGTCAAAAGGAGGGCCTAGGAGACAGCTCAGAGGGCAAGGGTTCTTGTTGCCAAGGCTGGAACCCACATTGATGAAAGAAAAGCCTGACACCAAATTATCCTCTGACTTCCTTATGCAATTCAATCTCCTTGTCCCCCCACCACACACACCGTGTGTGTCTGTGTATGTGTGTGTGTGTGTGTCTGTCTCTCTCTCTTTCTGTCTTTTTGTCTCTCTGTGTCTCTCTGTCTCTGTCTATCTGTTTCTCTGTGTCTCTGTCTATCTGTCTCTCTCTCTTACACAAACACACACACACACACACAAAAATGTGAAAGTTAGAAAGTGCCGGAGACACAGCTCTAGCCCAAAACTAAAACCTAATTCAGAGCTTCTGAGTAGTAAAAGGATCGAATACTTCTAAAAGACACAATTCATACCATTCCTGTTCCAATACACACTTCTTCATGGACACAGGATGGTATAGCCCAGGGTGTGCGGGGAGTCTCTAAAAGAATAACATAGAAACGCAAAATGTAATGTTTCCCAGGCATCTTAAGCCACAGGTAACCTTCTTTCCGAAGTTTTTAGTTTTTTGACTAGAGTCTCATGTAGCCCAGGCTGGCCTCAAACTCATTATGTAGAACAGGATAGCCTTGAACTTCTCGTCTGCCTGCCTCTGCCTGTCAAGTGCTTACAGGCGTGGTTCACCACATCCAGTTTATGTGATGCTGGGGACAAACTCAGAGCTTTGTGCATGCTCAGCTAGCAGTCTAACAGCTGAGCCACATCCCTGCCTTGTCATTTATTATCTGTCTACTTATTTACTTATTAACATGGTCTACTTATGTAGCCCAGGCTGGACTTAAACTCAAGATCCTCCTGTCTCTGCCTTCTAAGTGCCAGGGTTATAGGCTCGAGTTACGACACCCAGGTCTTTGGAAACTTTGAGTAATTTTATTAGAATTTAGAAAATAAAACCCTCGGGGCTGGAGAGATGGCTCAGTGGTTAAGAGCACTCACCTCTTCCAGAGGTCCTGAGTTCAATTCTCAGCAACCACATGGTGGCTCACAACCATCTGTAATGGGATCTGAAGTCCTCTTCTGATGTGTCTGACACACCAGTGTACTCACATACATACAACAAATAAAATATTTTAAAAAGAAAAGAAAAACTTCGTGATAATTATTTTAAGAATTTCTATCAATTAATGGGTCAGGTGTTGAGTATTTCAAGTGATTTTCAGGTTTTATCTTTTGGAAAACTCTGAGGAAAATACATTATTCTCATTTTTTTTATAGAAGGAGAGGCTGGAACAGAGAAGCCAGGAAAAGAAAACCACCACAGCCCCTCAGGTGGTTGAAGGCAGGTCCAGCCTGCCAGACTCCAGCCTCTGTTCCTCCTCTTGCCTGCCATACTGTTCACTGTACTCTCAGAAGGAGGCCAGGGAGCCCAGAGGACCTGCAGGGGACAGCTTGTCCCTCTGTAGGGAGCACTGACTCCTGGGTGATTGAGGGCCTCCAAGGGGAGCACCTGCCCACACTGCCTGTAGGCATGACCCCTTTGCCTGGTTACCTCCATCCATGGAGCATCTTGGAGCTACACCTTAATCTTATTCTTTTGTTTCCTTGTTTGTTTATTGACCACAGTCTCCTTAGGTAGCCTAGGCTGGACTTGAACTCAGGATCCTCCTGTCTCACAAACACAGGCAACACTATTATGAAGGAGCAAAGGGCACAGGAAGGATATCTAATAGGGCTGTGGCACCACGGTCCTGCTATTCAGCTGCCCAGAATGTGACATGAGGCTCGAGTTTGGGCTCTATAGGTGACCATAAACTAACAGCACCACAGCAAACAGATTTGCCATGTGGTCTTGGGCAGGTCCAAGTCCCGCTTAGCTTCAGCTAGATTGGGGGGGGGGGGGTCTCTCAGTGGAGTCACATGACCTCCCAGGAGCCTAGGCAGCTGATGAGATAATAGAAATGATATGTTCTGGGGAGACTATCAAAGCCCCCAGAACCAAAGATCCTTAGGAGAACATGGCTGAATTATCAAGGCCTTTAAAGAAATACTTTCCATTACTTCTAAGAATACAGAGGCCTGAAAGTGAGGTGGGTACCACAGAGCTGGGTAAGAATGACTTTATGAGCCTCATGAGGTGCTAAGCAGGGAGGAGCATTCAGAAATACCTCAAAACTGTCTCTTCAGACTTGGTAATAAGCATCTCCACATTCTCTGTAAACCTTTAATCAACCCCTCAGCTACCCATCTTTTGTCCCCAGAGGGGCCAGGAGCCAGCCAGGAGGAGACACACTGACCCCCCTCAACCACTAGTTTGTCCAAAGCAGCACCACCCCCCAGAACGAGCTCTACCACCCCAGCCTCAGGATACACCATTGGACTTCAAGCCCTCAGAGATCTCCATGGGTGGGGGTATCAACGAATGTAGAAGAAACTAGGGGAAAGGCTGAAATCTCTGCCCTGGCACTCTGTCTCTCGGGACACCTCATCTCACCTGTCCTCATCGGGCTCACTGGAATAAGTGAACCGATGTCTTCATGCACTGGGCAAGTAGGCCGAGTGCAATAATGCACGGGGGCTCTGTACACAAGAGAAGAACAAAGCTTTGGGTGACAGTGGCCTCCGGGCTGCCAGTCAAGTGGGAAAACCAATGTAAATAATCTTACATGAGAACATCAGCCAGGCGATGGGTGGTAGTGGCTCACGCCTTTAACACCAGCACTCAGAGGTGGAGGCAGGCAGGGCTCTGAGTTCAAGGCTGGCCTGGTCTACAGAGTGAGTTTCGGGACAGCCAGGCCTACATAGAGAAACCCTGGCTCAAAAAAAACAAGCAAGCAAACAACAACAAAAGAATAGCATCCAGGAAAACCCACTGTCACCCGGTACTGACTGGGAACTCCCTGTGTGTCCAGCACATCCCCCAGCCTGCACGTGTATCCTCTGGTTCAGCCCATGGAGGACTGCTTACCGATAAAGGATGGGCTGCTGCTCTGTGGTTCCAATGTCGCATTTCCACCAGACCCCAGGGTCCCAACTCCCCAGTACCTTTGCCAAACTTTCTCTGCTCTGCCTCAACTACAGCAGCACTGAGAAACAGAGGGGTCTGCTAGACACTCTCCTTATGTGATGGGGAAAGTCCAGTTCAGCCACTAGCCCCACAAAGGCACTAGAGGAGGGTTGCCAAGAGGAAGGCAGTAATTCTAGAATAACATGGAGATGGACGGGGCTGCCTAAAAGTTACAAAGGACATGCTGCACCTAGCCTGGGACACACTGCAAGGCAGTGTTGGAAGAGGACATTAAGGTGGTATGCCTGTGCAATCAACACCCCTGATATGACAGAAGACACATCCACAACCCATTCAAAGTCACTCTGGTTCCGTTCTCTCGCTCCTTATAATGGTGTTAACATGCACACGCACACTCATGCATAAACGCAGATGAATGAGAGAAATGAGGCTCTGTGACAGCAGATAAGAAGGCCAGCCAGCCAGAGCAAGCCAAGAACGGTTTCTAGGCAGAGGGAGGTGAGTTGGAACCCAGCTGAGATTCAGTCTGTTACGGGAGGCAGGGGGTTGTGTGTTCTTCTTTATGCAACTCCCCACTTTCAGTCCTGCTGTTCCCTGGCTACACCCCATGCATATGCGTACACTCAGCCAGGCCCTGGGGCCTATCAGAAGGGATCCACCCTAGGAGGGCGACCAGGAGAGCAGAGCTGCACGTCTCTGCAAGAGCCAAGGACGAGTCTTCACTCTTGGCCTCTGAGTTCTGATAACCTCCACCTCCCTGCTGTAAATCTGCTCTCCCATCAATTGCACAGGGGCCGCCAGTCTCTCCCACCTCCTTCCTCTGCCCCTCACCCTCCCCAGGGTGCAGTTAGCTCAGCCTTTCCCATCAGTAGCTCAGGAATGATGGGAAGTGCTTCTGGCCAGGAACTGAGAGGAGGCTGCTCCGCGGAGGGAGGAGAGGGGGCGTCCTTGGGGCCAAGGATCAAGTCTGTGTATCCTGAGTCCCAGGCAACCAGGAGCACTGAGGCCTTACAGATGGAGAGACAGAAACTCAGAGAGAAGAGAAAAGGGAAGTATCTGGAATTGATTGGCATGTCACAGGTACAACTACCTTGCAAAATATGTATAGCAGGCTGAACAAAGTACCATATCCTAATCCTGAGGTATAATGGAGGGACTCTGCACATGCGACCTGACTAGTTAAAAATCTTGAATGGGAAAAGCCTCTCGAATTATGTGGGAGGCCCTACAGCAATCACTAGGTCAGAGAGAAGTGACAGGTTTAGAGTCACTGGAAGATACTCTGCTGCTGACATTGAACATGGAGGATAGGGCCAGCAGCCGTGGAATGCAGGCAGCATCTAGAAGCCAGTGAAGACAAGGGATAGCATTCTCCCCTGGGCTCTCCAGCAGAGACACAATCCTGCTGACCTCCAGAACCTTAAGAGAAGAAGTCTTTACACTACTAAAGAAGCTACCCAGTGTGCATCTCAGATGAGGCAACACCAAGGCTCAGAGAAAAACTATGACTCTCTCAGGTCCTAAACATCACATACCACACTGGCCACTGGGTATTCTCATTTAGAGCACAAGCTAACCTAGCCATGCTCCTAGCTTCTCCAGGAAGTCTGGGTAGAATCCACTCCCCTTCTGAAGCAATGTGGTCTACGGCATTTGGGAAGGAAAGGACCCAGACCAAGGCGGTGAGCCTCTGACCACACCTCAGTCTCCAGAGCTCATTTCCCCTTCTCCTGATCCCTTGTCTCACTTCAGCCTCTCTCAAGATTTGTCATCAATGACTGTAAATTACTGATAAAAAAAAAAAGAAAGAAAGAAAAGCAGTGATCCTGCTGCTTCAGCAGTGTGTGCAGCACCCCTCCCAGCTCCCAGCTCCCAGCTCCCAGCTCCCAGCTCCCAGCTCCCAGCTCCCAGCTCCCAGCTCC
>JANHMN010000003.1:90501680-90553883 GCA_030674055.1 Rhabdomys pumilio | reverse complement strand
GGAGGAGGGAAGAAAAAAGAAAATCTCTACCCCGGTGGTCTTGCTTAATTTCCTAACTCTCTGGCCAGATAGACTCTCTACCATATTATAGAGGTAACTGCAATTCACTGAAGTAGGTAAAATACCCAGTCACAGCCAGAAGTTGGTGGAGGCCCCATGGCTCCATCTCACATGTAGGTGAAACTCTGCTTCAGTCATGGCTGCATTCCACATCTTGCTCACCCAGATAACACAGCCAAGCCCCCTGGTCCCTCAGAGCCTCAGAACCTGCTCGTCCCCCTAACCAGCCTGCTGCCTCTCAGGCCCAGACTTACAGCACAGAAGCCAGAACCCAGCTGAGGCCAGTGCTGGTCATTGTGGCAGTTCAGGGTGCCCATCACCAGACTGGAGCTGCCCTGCACATCGAGATCCCTCTCTCCAGCCCCCTCCTGCCACTGAAGAAGGAATACTGTAGGCATCGGGACATCTTGAAGAGCTTGCATAGGCTGTTCAGACTGTGTGGATTACGTGGGAGGCCCTTCCCATCTAGCCTACCTGGCCAACTCTTCCTTATCCTCCAAAAGCCATGCTAGCTCTACCTCCTCTGGCAAGAGACCCCTGAGACCCCTGTTTGCCTTCACCAGCTCAACTTTCCTGGCTGCTTCTCCATCATATTTACTAAGCAGCTGCATTCCCCTGACACAGTGCAAGGTGCCGAGGAGTCAAGGCTGAGCCTTGCTTGGCTCTGTCAGGCTGTGGTGTCTGCTTTAATCCATGTGAAGGTCTACCAGACATCTGGACCAGTGAGAGTCCCCAGGGAGTTGGGGGGTGGGTGCACCTGAACTGGAAATTTGTACTCAACTCCTACCTGGGGCACTGCTAAGGTTGAAGGTAGGCTTCCCACTGCCCTCAGGCCTGGAGTAGAGGTGCTGGGTGAGGCATACCCAACCTATTACCAAATAAGGACAAGAGGCCCCAGAGAGAAAGGATGCACCCAGAGTCCACCCAGAGAAGCCCTGGAATGACTGGTGTCCTCCTCAGCAGGTGTGGGTTTTATGCTGAGGAGAGAGCAAGCAGGTGGCTTGCCCCACCTTGAGGGACTTTCTCCTTGGGTCTCTCCGCAGGGACAAAGGCATCCAAGTCCACTACGGAAAGCCACAGCCCGCAGAAGCTCTAAGAAGGATGGCCGCTGTTGCCTGAGGTGGACTCAGGCTGGAGTGGAGCCAGGCTGGCAGAGGAAACATCTTGAGCGACACTGGGAGGAAGGGAGGAGAAATGAGAAGGAGGAAAGAGCCAGACACGCAAACTCCTCCGCTTCGCCTCCTTCCAACCAAAACAGAATTCCTAGCAGGCTGAGACCTGTGAGGAAGGAGAGGGGAAGAATCTAGGGTCTCAGGGGCCATGGTCAGACACTAGCCCTGGGGCTGGAGCCTCTGGAAGCCTATTAAGTCCTATTAAATACCTCACTCATGTACCTAACACTTCCCTAAGCCCCACATCCAAGGTCTAGGCTGAGCAACAACTCAGTGGAATTAGCAAAAAAATCAAAAATATCATGGTGCAAAACTATTCTAATCAGGGGGAAATTCAAGGCCTAGCCTCTGGGGAAGTCCCAAGCCACTGGAAATCTAAGGAGCCCAAAGGAGGGAGTGCAGGCTGAGATAACACTGGGCTCCAGACAAGCAGAAACTGGTCTGTGCTTCAGGTTTGGGATAAGGCAGGCGTGAGACTGTTACCCAATGGGACAACAGGCTGGAATAAAGAGACCAGAGGAGGCATGGCGGCTGAGGAAGAGGGAACATCATCTTTGCCAATGCCCTTCACACTGACACACACAGACAGACACAAAGGCAGACACGCCACAGAAAGACAAACAGACACACAAACTGCTGGGTCTGAAAGGTTTCTTGGGACCAGCTTCTTCAGCACTGTCAGCTGAGTTACAGAATGGAGAGATCCTTTTGCATGCTATTTTATTCTCAAACCAGATGTCCTGGTCCAACCACCACAACACCACCTCCACCAGAGTCGTCGGGAGGCCTCCCTCTCATAGCCCATGTCTTTAGGAAAACCTTAGCACAGATCACAGATAAACTGTGGGAAAGGACCACAATCCCTCCAAAGAGTACAGGTGACTCTTACAACTGTTCCAAAGTACCAGGATGCACAGTGGTTAGCCCGAGGAGCCAGGAAAGTCTTCCCCAAAAGGAGTTATGCACTCCAAAGTGGGAAAGGGCTGGGAATGCCTTCTGGTGAGCACTCAACTGACAGCGAGGCCAGAGAGATGGCTCAGTAGGCAAAGGTGCTTGCCATCAAGCTTGGTGACCTGAGTTTGATAGCTGTGCTCCAGCATAGTAAAAGGTGAGAACTGACTCCTGCACACTGTCCTCTGACCTCCTCCCACCAGCTATTAGGGAAGCCACTGAACAGGAAATAAGTTCCATCTCACAGCATCTAATCCCAGTTGTGCTGAATGTATGGGAACAGGCTAGAGACACACAACTGAGAATTCACACCAAGACTCGTAAACCTTCCTTCTGAAGAGTGGGATCATGGGTGACTGTCATTCTCTTTGTCCGAGTAAGAAAGCCTGCTGCTGCTGAATTACTGAATGATAACATTAATGCCTTCAGCTGTCCCCTTAGAACTGGGGCCATGCTACACCCACGTCTAAGGGAACTCTGCACTAGCTTTGGGATGTTATCTCTTAGCCATCTTGTTCACTGTTAGTGCCCTGATGTCAGAACTGCACCCTGAAAATGAAAGCACTCATGAGTGCTTGCTGAGTGAATGAATGAATGAGCTCCCTAGACCATAGTGCTCTCCTTTATCAGTGTCAAGTGAAGATGAGGTCTGTCCCATGTTCTCCTGGGCTTGGGTCAAAACCTGATACCAAGGTGTTACCAAAGGCCTGTGGACGGAGAAAAGGCTCAGTAAATGGACACCCTACCCAAAAATCCTCCCTGGTCCTAGGATGCCAAGTTCCTGAGTCATGGGGTTGATGAGTGGAGGATGGGCACAGGGGAGAAGATTGGTCAGGTGTGCTAGAATACTGAAAGCTTGATCCAGCCAGACCTGACTCCAGATTCCTCAGGTCCCTTCTCTTTCCACTGTGACTTAGGAATACCCAAGGCCACAGAGGACAAGCTCTGAAAGTTTCCAGTTGCTTTCCTTACTCCAGACATAGTTTACTTTATTTTGTTTTGTTCTATTCTATTTTGTAATAGGGTCTTACTGTGGAGCCCTAACCAGCCTGGAATTTGCTATGTAAACCAGTATGGCCTCAAACTTACAGTTATCCTCCTGCCTGTCTCCCAAGTGTTGGAATTACAGGCGTGCATCGCCACACCCAACTCACTATTTGCATATTTTTGTTTTGAGACAAGGTTTCATGTAGCCCAGGCGACCTCGAACTCCTTAGAGTCATGTTTACAACTCCTGAGAGCTCATTCGGGTGATGGACGTACACCACTATACCATGCCCACCACGCTACACGTAGCAGGTTTTGAAAGACGAGAGCAAGCTCTTTCTTAGCATGGTTCTTCTGAATCTGGTCAGGACAGCCTCTGGTACAGCTGGAAGCAAGCCAGTGGATGCACACTGAGGTGGGCATGAGGCAGGGAAGATACAGGCATGAGAACCACTCAGCATCCTGGGCGGAGAGATGTGAGAACACCTGAGGAAGACTTTCTGGGAGTCAGTTGCAGTCAGGTGACTCTGTGTGTCAGTTTTCACCACTGGGGGTAAGCGAGGTGGCCAGGTTGGCAACTGAAGGTACAGGAACAGAAGTTCAAACAGAAATCTTTAGGAGCAGACAGAGCATGGAAGAACGGCAGCTGGAGTAAGACTGTTCTGTCCAGGAGAGCTAAGGTCCCACTGAGTCTTGGTGATTGTGGACCAGCATGGGGAAGTGAAATAGGAATAGCCTCATCCGAAGAATGCAGGGACCCTGTTCTCCACGGCTGCTGTCCAGGCAGAAACCACATCCTTCACCCCAATTCCTACCCTGGCTGCCAAAATGGCAGGCCCCCAAAATAGTTCACTCCTCATCGATGGAGTCTCAGTAGGCATGAGAGATCAGGCCACCCCAGCTCAGGAGATTGAACCGGCAGTCCTGCTAAGGACAGGTGTGGCCAGAAGGCACCAGAGCCCTTTCCCCTCTAAGCTTGCTGGTCTCTTCCTCAACAACACCAGGTACTTCTCAGGACCTCTAGGGACTTCTGAGACCTGTGGACCTCAAGTCCCTGCACTCTATAGTCAGCCCCGGCCAGTGTTCATAACAGCAGCAAAAGCCCCAAGCCCAACTCAGCTCTGTGCTGTTGCAAGGGCTAGAAGATGAAAAATGCAGGGAACCAGTCTGAACTGTCCACACAAGGCAAGGAAACCCAAGCTGTGCTGCTGGCCTCCTCAAGCCTTGTCCCCAGCTCCTGAACCTAGTGCATTCATTTCAAAGCCATTAAGAAGTCCTGCTGGGTCCCAAGGGAGGCGCCTGCTTAGCCAGAACTGGAGAAGGGAGGCATGCGAGCTTTTCATCACTAGCTGAAGCTGCAGGTGCAGCGACTCTTGTCAGGATGTGAGGCGGTCCTGAGAGCAGGCTCTGAGTCATGCACGCAGCTGTGTCTCCAGAACCCTGCCTGCCCCAGTCCTGGTTCCCTGTGGGTGCCCAACAAATGAACAAATAAATAAAACCGTGAATGAGTGATAATAACAGCTCCTAAAGTGGAGTTCTTTCAAATATTAACTCATTTAATCCTCAGGAAAGCGTTAAGATTCTCATAATAGAAGACTCGAAATTTCCATAATAAAAACTGTATTATTCCCACTCTTTAGGCAGGGAAACTAAAACAAATACATGATAAGAAACCTAAACCAAGATGGCATGGCTTTGTCTAAAGCTATTAAGGTTTTTATTTTTAAGATTTTTTAAACTCTTATTTATGGCTGGGCAGTGGTGGCACACACCTTTAATCCCAGCACTCAGGAGGCCGAGGCCGAGGCAGAGGCAGACCTCTGAGTTCGAAACCAGCCTGGTCTACAAAGCAAGTTCCAGAATAGTCAAGGCTACATAGAAAAGCCCTGACTCTAAAACAAAACATAGCTTGTTTATGTGTCTGCATGTATGTGTCTGTGTGAGAGTGTATGTGTGCATGTGTGTGCAGGTGTTCAAGGGGCATCAGATCCCCCAGGGCTAGAGTTACAGACTTCTGTGAGCCACCCAACTCCAGCTCTCATGGCTGAACAGCAAGTACTCTTGACCATCTCTCCAGCCCCTGAGAACTGTGAGGTTTGGACATGACTTGAGCGTTTTCCCCCCAGGACTCAGGTATTGAAGCCTGTTCCCAGTGTGCTGGTATTGAAAGGTGAGGGACTTTTAAGAGGTGGAGTTAGCTGGGAAAATAGCTCAGTGGTAGAATATTTGCCTTGCATACTTGAAGCATGGACTTGAGCAAAAGGAAGGAAGGGAAAGAGAGAAGTCAGCAGAAGGCAGCTAGGCAGCTGGGGGCACTGCCCTCCGGAGGGAATAAAGGCAGTTATCATAGGTTAGTTCTTGAAAGAGTGAGGTGTGGGCTATGGAGACAGCTCAGTCAGCTGGGAAATGACTACAGTGTACCAAACACTGGTAGGTTCAGATAGATGATTCCTTAGAGCTCACCGGTAGCCAGCCTGGGCTAGTAGGTAAGCTCTAGGCCAGTAAGAGACTGTCTCACAAAACAAAACAAACAAAAGAACCAAGATAGATAACTCCTGAAGAATGTTCAGAATGACAGCTCTGGCCTCCACACACATGAGCAGGGGCACCCACACATATATGTGTACCCACATGAACACGTACACACTATCACAATGAGAGTCAGTCATTAGGATAAGTAAGTCAGACCCCTGGGTGGCTCTCTGGCCCCCAGGCTCACCTTGAGACATCCACCTACCATGATGCCTTCACGAGGCCTTCACCAGTGCCTAGCCCAGGCCAATGTTATATCCTGGACTCTCCAGAACTGTGAGCTAGATACACCTCAGGTATTCTGCCCCAGCAACAGAAAACATGCCGATACCAAGAACTTCTTAACCAAACAGCTCTGCTCTGAGCCAATAACCTACCACAGCTCTTAGACCTGAGCTTTGCTCTCTTCAACAGCTTCAACCTAAATCCCAGATCTCAACTGCCCCTTCCCTCAAAAGAAGCCACCATTCTTATGATTGCTATCAACTTAAAACACTAACTTACTGAGAAAATTTACACAGCATGCCATTAACATTTAAAACAAAGAATCTGAGCCAGACCCAGTGGCACACGTCTATCATCCTGGGAGGGTAGGTGACACAAAAGGATCATGAGTTTGAGGTCAGCTTGAGATACACAGTGAGACCCTATCAATCGATCAAACGCCATCCATAAAATCAACAAATTGCTGTAAGGAAGTTAGGAGCCAGGGAGATGGGTCAGTTGGTAAAGCACATGGCACACAAACATGAGGATATGAATTTGATCACCCAGAACTTAATCCAAAAAAAGCCAGGTGAGTTCCCAGCACCAGGGAGGCAAAGGTAGACAGGGCCCTGGGGGTTCAGCTAAATCGATGCACTCCATGTTCAGAGAGTGACCTTGTCTCAAAAGATAAGGTGGACAGCAACTGATGAAGAGACAGAACATTTATTTACCCTGGCCTCTACATGTGCAGATACACACACACAAACACGCAATTAGTTGACTAACAGTTAAAATTCAGCCTCTGTACGAAGTAGTCATCGGCAGCTAGCATCTTCACACAGCTATGTAAAGCTGTGAACCCCGCCCCCAGCCTTACACATTAAGTCTTTTCTCCCCATCCCCTCATACAGGCTCTCCATCTCATGAACTCGCCTATTCTAGATATTTCACCTAAGTTCTATAACATAATATGTGGCCTTTGATACCCAGATTCTATTTCTTAGCATTTTGCCTTCATGATGATTCACTCAATTACAGCCTGAGTCAGGATCCCACTGCCTTTCAGTTGAATAGCATTCTGTGGTATGGATATACTACATTGCCTATCTACATATCTGTGACCAGATTCTAGTCCCCTAGTTAGATGTTAACTGTAACTCCCACCCTGGCACCGCAAGTAGGGATTATTTTGTTCCCATCCCCAGAAGACAATAATGGTCACTTGGGGTACAGGTTATAACTTGAACCAAAACCTCTGGCCTCTGAAACCAGATGCCTTCCTGATGTGCTGTCCTTCCAGCATTCCTCACTCCACACATCTGTTCTTCTCTTGTCTACACCCCAGGCTCCCAAAGAGGGCTGACATGCTATGCACAGCTTAAGCTGAACCCAGACTCCACTTTAGCCCAAAGCCACAGAGATTGGAGGGCTGCAGCCCCACACTTGGGGACCAGCTCTTGCCCAACCAAGGTTTTCCTGGACCCAAAGCCAGAGGCCAACCACCCCATGTGTGAGGCAGGAATCTGCAGTAGTGCCCAGAGCCTTTCATCTCTCCTGTCATTTTCCTCTGCACAGAGGAAGGTGGCCCCCAGCAGATGGCCCTAGAGATCCGTGAACAAGACTAGTGACCTGGGTTGGCTGCACAGGAAGCTGGAAAATACAGAAACCAGCATAGAGCAGGATGGGTACACAGCAGTCACTAATGAGAGGTTCTCTGCAGCCAATGTCTTCACTTCTCAATCTTAAACATTCTTGGTTTGAATCCCTGCTACCTCTTCCTGACATCTAGCCTTGGACCATGCCAAATTGCACCTCCTCTGAGCCACCTAGCCCAACGGAAGGAGGCAGGTTGATGATCTCTAATTTGAAAGTCCTAAACACTCTCAAATCTAAAGCTTTGTGAGCATCAGCAGGCCAGAAGGGAAAACTGCATACCTGACCTCAGGCAAAGGGTCACAGTGAAAATAAAGAGGCACTGAATGGAATAAAACTGAGCTAGAGTTGCAGCTCAATGTTAGGGCACTTGCCTGGTATGCACAGGGCCCTGGATTCAGTCCTTGCCACACACACACACACACACACACACACACACACACACACACAGTTACCTATAAAATCACCATTACCATCAGGTCACCTGTATAAGACAAACATGAAACAAGTGAATTTCATGTTACTTTAAGTCTCATTCCCAAAAAATTTTATGACGTATATGCAAATATTCCAAAATCTCAAACCTAAAATATTTCCCAAGCATGAGGAGCTGAGCAATGAGGCTACCCTTGAGGTATTCCTGCTGACGCCGTTCCCAATCAGACCATCCCTGTGTGAGACAGGTTGAGTTTGACCACCAGAGACCCTCACAGACCATTTCCTTCTTTCTCTGTTTTGGGATAGGGTCTTCAAACTCCTTGCCTTTGTAATCAAGGATGAGCCCTAGAACATCTTTTTTTTTTTTTTTTTAAAGATAAGGTCTCACTAACTTGACACAAAGCAAACAAGAACAGCAATGACCATGCTGCAGAGCCTGGAAGCCCATCAGGCCGCAGCCCTGCATACACAGGTAACTAAGGAGGCTGAGAGCGGGAGATGCCATCTTCCCCAAAGACAAGCACACTGACTGGTTACCCAATACCAGTGATCTGCCCTAAAAACATGCACACAGTAACACACTGAGCAGGTCACATTTAGGAATATATGTAGGGGGCTGGAGAGCTGGCTCAGTGGTTAAGAGCACTGACTGCTCTTCCAGAGTTCCTGAGTTCAATTCCCAGCAACCACATGGTGGCTCACAACCATTTATAATGGGATCTGATGCCCTCTTCTGATGTGTCTGAAAACAGCTACAGTGTACTCATATACATTAAATAGATAGATAGATAGATAGATAGATAGATAGATAGATAGATAGATAGATTTTTTAAAAAAAAAGAAATATATATGTATAGACATATAAACATGTAACAACAATTAATGAAAAGGAGGCCATGAATTTGAAAGAGAGCAAGGAGGGGCATATGAGAGGGTGTGGAGAGAGGGAAGGGAGAAAGGAGAATGATGTAATTACATTATAATTTCAAAAGCAAAAGAAATAATAATAATAATAATAATAATAATAATAATAATAATAATCTGTGTAGCTAGAACTGGCTATGTAGACCAAACTGGCTTCAAACTCAGAGATCCACCTGCCTCTAGCTCCTGAGTGCTGGACTTGAGGAGTGTGCTAGCACACCCGGCATTCCGTCTAACTTCCCATCCTTTTGCTTCAGGTAGGTGGCCATCCTGACCAGTTTATGTAGCATTAGAATTGAACCCAGGACTTCATGAATGCCAGGTACGCACACCACCAACTGAGCCACATGCCTGGCCCCAAGGCTACCACCTTGTGCCTACAAATTCAGTTACCTTAGAAAACTCCTTCCCATTTGATGAGAGCGTAGTAAATATTTGATAGATGGATGGACAAATGGACAACTCTCCCCACAAGCTGTGTGGTCTTGACAAACTGCTTAACTCTCTGCCTGAGTCTCCCTTTACAAGCGGGGACCCTATTCTGGGGTAATTTAGAAGACTGAGAGAAAGAACACATGTACAAGACCTCCCGGGGTCAGGTGGAAATGGACCACCCCATCCTGCCCCTCTGCTCCCAAGGCCAGAGGAAAGTACCCAGCCTCTGGACTGGCATAAATGTTTATGCTGATCCCCAGACTCCCAGAGACAAGTTATTTGTTTGGCTTATAATTAATTGCAGAAGGCCAGGCTGGGCAATAAATTCTGCTGTGGAAACATAAACAGCTTTCACAGAGCTCCAAACCCATTGTGAGGCCAGCAGCGAGGGTCTGCTAGGAGTGGAACGCCTGTGCTGTCCCTCCCCCACCCCAGGCAGACAGAGCACAGATCAAATGGAAGGACCTTTGAAGATCCGTTTGAAAACACGGCTGACTTCCAGCATTACCTCCTCCAAGACCCAGCAGAAAACTTGATTTATCTGGCTACCCAATCTGAACCTGAAGAAAGACTTGCCCCACCTAGAAAATGTCTGGGCAGAACAAGGAAGCAGGCTTGACTTAATGAGAGAAAAGTAATCCTTGGCTATGTTCTCAGCATGGAATTCACACTGCATACCTCTGGTGCCAGGAGCTGGAACCGGGAGACACAGCTCCCAGAGCGCTGGCATTCCACGGCAGGGAGATGGCAGATGTCAGAGTGTCTCTAACAGCAATTTGATTACAGGGCTCTGCAGAGAACAAAGTTGCTGGTCTCCGGGAGCCTAGCAACAGTCACAGCCACAGGGGCTCCTCAGGGCAAAAACCATACAGAAGCTCCCTGGCAGGGACACACAGTAGGAGCACAGAACATAGATTTTTACCTAAAAGACCATTCTTTTCTTTTTACTGACCGATTCGAAGAGACTCAAAGGTGCTGTGTATGGACTGAGAAAGGTCACAAGACAAACAAAAGAAAGCTCAGGGAACACACATTGACCTGGGCACAGGAGGGTAGATATGGTGTGGGCAGGATACAGGGTAATAAGGGCTATGGGAAAGTGCTAGGCACAATCTGAATACCCACTCTGTGCCAGGTCCTGGGTTAAGTCTTACAGTATCTCTTCTGAGCCCATGGCAGGAAGAATACAGTATTAATCCACTTTTAAGATTAAAAACAAAAGTTCAAGAAAATTATGTAACTATTTAACATTCACTGACCTGACAAGCAGAAGAGGTGAAATTCAATTATTTTCTTTTTAAGAAAAAAATACAAGGTCTCATGTCGTCAAAGCTGGCATTGGACTCATCGGATAGTTGTAAGTTGAAGATAGTCTTGAACTAACCTCCTGCTCAGCCCCCCCATTGGGATTTGAAACCTAGCCTAATAACCAGGTCCCTGATATTTCTCATAATCCACAACCTGCTCTCCTCCCTCTCTTCCATAAATTGGGTACTGATATTGGGGAAGGACAGGCAGTCCCCACTAGAACCTCAGAAGAGGATAGCATAGCTGGCTTCTTTATTGAGCTGTCAAGTTCAGCTGAGCTGCCCTGGAAGCGTTTGCAAACCCTAAATCAATCAAACTCCTCAACCGGCTACTGGAGCAGATGCCAGGCCAGGTTTTCGCTAGCCCTTGCCCATGGAGAGTCCCATGTGGGCTCTGAGAGCCCCTTCCCAGCCCAACTGTGCCCCACAGTTGATAGAGCAGGTCAGTCCCCTGGCTTTACTGCATTTACCTCCCAAGTACTGAGATTACAGACATACGCCACTGCATACAGTTTATGGGTACCGGGCATCTAACCCAGGACCACATACATGAGTTACACCCCAACCCAGATGTCTGTTTAAAACACACTAATAAATGAACAACACAAATGATCTTTCTTTTTCAAATCCAGGTGGCTGTTAGTCCTGGGACACAAAAGATGAGACCCCGAGAGGAGCCTGGAGCTGGTGTGCAGCTTTGCCTCGAAGTAAATCTGCCTCGGGACTGGAGGAAGGGCCCAGAGGCGATCTGAGCATAACCCGCCTTCACAAAGGCCCTGCCCCCAGCCCAACAGACAGATGAGGCACGGAAGAATTCTTCTGGTGCAGAACCCTCCCGGCCTCGGTCCAGGTCTGTGTGTCTTGCCACAGCTTCTGAAGTAGCCAAACTCAGCTGAGTCCAGGGCCTGCTGCTCACAAAGGCCACACCAGTGGAATTCTTGGTGATCCTGATGCACATCCCAGAGAAGATCCATCTGTGAGTGGGCTGGCAGGATATGCCCCCACTGGCATGTGCAACCCAGAGTAGCTAAGAACCCCACCTGCCAGCTAGCACATACCATAGTCTCAAAGTCAGCTATACAGGGTAAGTTGTTTCATCCCTGTGGTGGTTTGAATATGCTTGGCCCATGAGAAGTGGCACTATTAGGAGGTGTGGCCTTGTTGGAGGAGGTTGTAGCCTTGTTAGAGGAAGTGTGTCACTGTGGAGGTAGGCTTTGAGGCTCCTAAGCTCAAGCTCCACCCATTGAAGAGAGTCAGTCTTCTGGATGCAGTCCGATCAAGATGTAGAACTCTCAGCTTCTTCAGTGCCCTGCCTACCTGGATCCTGCCATGCTTCTTGCCTTGGTAATAATAAACTGAACCGCCAAACCTGTAAGCTTCCCCCAACTAAATGCTGTCCTTTATAAGAGTGGTCTTGGTCATGGTGTCTTTCCACAGTAATGGAAATCCTAAGACAGTCCCCGTTTTGCAAAAGGAGACAGTAAGTGCAAGCCAACTATGCACTAGACACACTAAGCTTTCTACAAGAGCCACGCCACAGACACTGAGGTGGAAGGGCTATGACCACGTGGAGCCCGTGAGAAACTGACCCCTTCATTTCTGAAAATGGACCTGGGCGTGGGCCTCCTCTCCACCTCCCACCCTAGCAGTCGTGCAGTCTCAAGTCACCCTGGAGGGAAGAAGCAGTAGGCAGACAGAGGGCAGTGGTCATGGAGTCATGGAGTGAAAAGACAGAAGCACAACAGCAGCTGGGAAATTGTGACAGATCCTCCTGAACAGCAGAAACCAGCCACTGCCCTGCCTTCTCCCCCGACAGCCAAGAAAGCGCTGGACCCTGGAAGCGTACTTCAGAGCAAAAGCCTTGTGCACTCAGGGCCTTGTGCCTGTGCACTCCTACTGAGCACACCCCACTTCCCACTGCCCAGCCCCGTCCTCACTGTCCACCTCCTGAGCCTTCCACGTGCTTTTATCACTTTCTGTCCCACATCACAAACCAGGACTTGCTTTCAGTTGTCCTAGTCCCACTCTGTCCAGCACTAGCGATGACTTCGTTTGCTACACCTCATCCACAAGCTTTTATGGGGAATACACAGAAGGGAACTGTGGTGTTTGGGTGAGAATGATCCCCATAGGCTCATATGTTTGTACATTTGGTTCCCAGTTGGCAGACTGTTTGAGGAAGGATTAGGGGGTGTGGCCTTTTTAGAGGAGGTGTGTCACTAGGGGTGGGCTTTGAGATTTCAAAAGCCTGTGGGGTGTGTGTGTGTGTGTGTGTGTGTGTGTGTGTGTGTGTGTGTATGCAAGCTCTCAGCTATTGCTCTGGTGCCATGCCTGCCTGCCACCATGCTTCCTGCCACGATGGTCATGGACTCTCCCTCTGAAACTGTTAGCAAGCTCCCAGGTAAATGCTTCTTTTATAAGTTGCCCTGGTCATGGTGTCTCTTCACAGCAACAGAACAGTAACTAAGACAGTAACTCTATCCAAATGTACCCAGCACTGAGCCTCCACTCACCCAACAGTGCTATCAAAGACACCTGCTCAGCCTTTCGCCCACAGAGTGACATCACCCTATGAGGTAGGTATTATCTTTTCTATGGTATGCAGAAGAAACCAAGGCTCAGAAAGGTGCCGTGCCTTGCCTAGAGTTACAGAGCTACACGTGCTTGTCAAGACTTGAACTCAGACCCAATGACACAGATAAAAAGATAGGTGAGTTCCAGCATGCACATGATGGAGCTGTAAAGATAGGACAAAGCCAAGTCAGTTTGTAGCCTGTGTCTGCACATCTTATGTGGGCAGAAGAGTGTGTAGGAAGAAGGAAAGGATGGAAAGAGAGGCTTAAGCCTTTTAAATCAAGCTAGGAGGTCTTAGTCTCCAGTTCAAAATGCATCCATTTCCCCTTTTCTGCTGCTTCTGTCTGCTTTCTTTCAGTACCAGGGCCAGGAAAGAAGTGAGAAGAAGGAAAGGGCACTTCTCTTTTGGGGCAGCAGCCCAGGCCCACTTCCTCTGAACCCTCTCCAACCTCCCTCCCTAACTCTGGCCCAAAGGACAGCCTCTAACAGGAGCAGCTCCACACCTGGAAAAGGTGCCCAAGCAACTGTTCAACAAGAAGGAAGGAAGGAAGGCCAGAGACGTAGCTTGGTTGACAGCAGGGTTGCTTCACATGGATTCCAACCCCAGAAACAAATAAACCCATCCGATAGCACATGCCTGCAATCCCCAATATTCAGGACGTGGAGACAGGGGAATCACAGGTTTAGCATCATCTTGAAATACATAGTGAATTTCAGGCCAGCCTGGGATACATGAGATCCTGTCTCAAAATGTGATCTGCAGAGGGGATGGAAGGTAATAAGAAAGGAGAAAAGGCTAGAAGCACACACCTTCATTCCTAGTAATCAGAAGGCTGAGGCAGGAGGATCGCCTTGAGTAGAAGGCCAGCTTGTGAGATCACATCTTGAAAACAACATATAAAGAAGCTCCTAACAATTACAGGGGGAAGGGCTCTTCAGGTCAAAAGTCTGATCTGATAGATACCCAGGTATGGAAATTGTCATTGAGGTCAAGCCAATGTCCACAGTGTGGGGACAGCAGGCAGGAAGTTAGGGACAGGAACTGCAGGGTTCTTGGTACCTGAAAACCAGAGATGCTCCTGTAGGGAGCGACTGGTGGTTTTTAAGCTGGGAAGGTCAAGGCCTGGTGCGTTTCCAAACAAAAGGATTGGTTCAAGGCCCTGTACTGAGCCCCATAACAAGCAGAAGATAGCCCAGGTCAGAAGCTGGTGACAGGGAGCAGCATTAGAAGACATGCTCACCTCATCATTCAGACTGAATGTCTGAACTGAGACTGCCCAGGGCAGGGAATGGGCTTCTCTACAGGGAGTATGGACTCAAGTAACCTCTGTCCCAGATACCATCTCATTCATAAGGAAACTGTGGCTGGAGGAACCCAGGACTGCCTGTGGCCAGGGCAGGGCTCACCAGAGTCCTCTGAAAATTCCCTACGACAGGGTTCATTCTGCAAAATGTTGATTTCAATCATGGCTGCTGAATGGCTGCAGAAAAGGCACCGTGCTGCTGCATGCAAGAAAGAGCAGTGTGCATATTAACTGCTTGATTATAACGTGTCATCAGCTTTGTCCTTTTTAGGATATTGAAAAAAAACTTGTCAAAAAAAAAAATCAAAATTCTCCTTACTGAGTCTTTTTTAAATGCCTTCAGTTTTCTCCCACAGCCCTGGGGCCACACAGACTCATGACAAAATCTCACCCACCAGATGAGCCCTGTCAGTTCTGGGTATGCTCATTAGCGCAGACACTACAGTGAAAAAGATGGGTACCACTTCCCCACAATTTAGCACCTCACCCACTGACAGAGACAGGTATGGGGACGTGAAAACCCAGCCTGCTGCCCTCTCCCACACCGCTTGGCCTCGATGTCCCTAAAGATGGCACTCTAAACAACAGAGACCAGCACACATGCTCCTTCCAGGCCATTGCTCCAAACAGAGGCTGTGTCTCCTAAGACTTAGTTCCCCTGCCTTGCACTCTGCTGGAAACCTCGAGTGGGCTTTTGTTGCAGGATCTGCTCTGCTGAAGGGAAGCTTAAAACCCCTGCTGCTCCTGGTAATCCTGCTTCCAGTGCTGTTTGCCCAGTATCTGCGATATGTGTGTCTCACTTCTAATCTCACTAGAGAGTTCACTGTGACACTCTCCCTCTTGATTTCTTGACTTATTTGTTTTTGTTCTGTTAACAAAAAGGGGAGGGGGACTTACAATGTCACCCTGGCTGGCCTGGAGTTTATAGTGCAGAGCTGGGTGACCTCATCCTCCTCCCATGTGCTTAGATGGTAGGCTTGCACTACCTTGACTAGCTTCATCCCAGATCTCTCTCCCTCCCTCCCTCCCCCCCTCCCTCCCTCCTCTCTCTCTCTCTTTGCGTGCGTGCATGCGTGTGTGTGTGTGTGTGTGTGCGTGTGTGTGTGTGTACGCTTGTGTGTGTGTGTGTGTGTGTGTGCGCGCGCGCGCATATGTGTGTGTGTGTGTGTGTTTGAACCAGTCTGCATTCCCAAGAAACTCCTTACTGAAAGCTATGAAACTCAAGCTGACATGGGGGGGGGGGCGGGGTTTCAGTTCCAGCTGAATGCCTGTTTCACAGAGCTCCAACTTCCTCTCTGAGTCCTATCAAAGTATCTCTCACAGCGTGCTCGAGAGTCCCCTGTTCTATTCGTGGCTTCTGAGCTTTAATGCTGAAACTGATACCCCCTTAACACTTTCTTAAGAATGTTACAGTTGGAGCTGGAGAGATGGCTCAGTGGTTAAGAGCACTGACTGCTCTTCCAAAGATCCTGAGTTCAATTCCCAGAAACCAAACCATGTGGTGGCTCACAACCATCTGTAATGGGCTCCAATGCCCTCTTCTGGTGTGTCTGGGGACAGCAACAGTGTACTCATATATAAAATAAAATAAAATAAAATAAAATAAAATAAAATAAAATCTTTAAAATAAAAAGAATGTTACAGCCAGCTGGGTGGCAGCGGCTTGGTGCACACCTTTGATCCCAGCATTTGGGAGGCAGAGGCAGATGGATCTCTGAGTTCAAGGCCAGCCTACAAAGTGAATTCCAGGACAGCCAGAGCTACACAGAAAAACCCTGTCTTTTCAAAAAATTTAAAAACAAAACAAAACCACCAAAAGGAATGCTGCAGCCATTTACTTTCTTTCTCCTCAGACATACAGGTGCTGTAAGAGGCTGTCCCCACTTCCTATCTCAGAACCTAGGGCCTGGCAAGACACTCACAGAAACTTCTGCTCACTGGCACCTCCTGGGATGGAGGAGTGGGGAAAGTAACACAGCCCAGTAAAAAGGGAATCAGCCATTTCTGAAAATCCCAGCCTAGAAACAGCTTTTCACTCATGAGGATTCCAGGAGGGCCAATGCACCAGCTACGGAGAAAGGGTCCACCCTTAGGGGGCACATGAAACTGAACTGCTCCTTAAATGTCCACTGTGGTGGATTGGGCCACTCCAGGGACATGTCTATAGTAGAGGTCTGGCCCCTAGCCAGCACTGGAGAAATGTTTGTGGAACAAACTGAAAAATGCTGGCGATTTGTTCTTCTGGCTGCAGAGGCCAGCTCCCCTCTGGGGGCAGTTTGTAGGCAAATGATCTCAGGCCTGCTGCCTGTTTCCTCTAATGAGGTTCTGCAGCTCTCAGAGTGTGGGAGGAGCCAATGTTCACTGCCAACCCAGTGGCCTGCACTGAGGCTGCCCACAAGCCTGTCCCACAGGGTGTGGACAAGACAAGGAGACCACTCTTACACCCCAGTCCGCCCCAGCACAGAATGGTCACCATAACCTGCTGGGCCTAGAGATTCTGAGTAGAGCAGCACCTGCCTCCTGCTTGCAGGGCCTCACTGCAGAGGGAAGGAGGAAGTGAGCAGAGAGAGTCTTGCTGACTTATATAACCAGCTTCCTAGGCCTTGGCCTCCAAGTCAGAGGCCCTGGCTGGGGGCAAGTCATAGCCCAACTCTGAGGCTGGCAAGAGGCTAGGGAAGCAGAGGCAGCCTCCTGCCATGTGCTGCCAGTCCCCCAGACCTCGGGACATCTCTCCAGCCCCTCCTGCTGAATGCTGGGAACCAGGAAGGGCTGTTGTTTTCCAAGTGTGTGAAAAAGTGGCCCGCCAGCTTCCCTGGCAGCAAACCAGGCTGTGAGCCCTGAATAGGGGGTGAGGGTTAAAGGAGCCAGGACTGGGACTGGGACTGGGGCTGGGGTGCCATGGGCCCTTTCTCCACAGTTGCTCCCAGCTTCCAGCTCAGCAATCTTTCCCCACTTCCTTTTAGAGAATCTGTAGGCAGCAGAGGCCAAAGAGGAGGCACCCCACCCCACCGACTATAACAGTGGCCCTGGGTGATCTTACTTCCCTTTCCTGTCATGACTGGCCTTCTCCTATGGCCCTGTACAACCCCACTAACCACCAAGCAGCGGTGCGCATGGCACTGACTGGGAGAAGGTACAGGAAGGGGAAGAATGAAAGGGATAGGCAGACAAAAGCCAAAGTCCATTTTCCAGGCTTCCCTAACAAGTGAAGTCTATATCACATTTTATTTACTTATGTGTCTGTATGCATAAAAATCAGTTCTCTTCTTCGAGTGCATGGGTTCTAGAGACCAAACTCAGGTAGTCAGTCTTTGCAGCAAGTGCCTTCAAGAGCTAGCAAAAGCTAGCTCACCAGCCCTTTTATCTCAGAAACTAGCTGACCTCAAATTCAACGCAATCCTTCTGAGTGCTTGGATCACAGGTGTGTACCACCATTCTATAATAATAATTTTATTATTACTTAGTCTATAATAATGATTTTATTATTATTTATTCTATAATAATGATTTTATCAAACCCTTACCTCCAAGCCCTTGCCATCTAATGTGATAGGGGTACTGACTTCCCAGATACAGAAACTGAGGCCCAGAGAGTCCAAGCCCTTGACTAGGGTCATGACAGTGAACAAGGGAGAGTTTTCTGGGCAGTAGTTGAATTTGCCTTACAGTAAAATACACACCCCAAAACACAGGGCTCTACTTCTGGGGAGTCTCTCCTCCCAGCTCCCAGCGCGCACGCACACACACACACACACACACACACACACACACACACACACACACTGAGAGTACTACCTGGAAATGGAAAAGACACTGTTCCATCCCTCCCTGGGGAAGGAGAGTAGAGCTTTAAACAGTCCCTCCCTGAGGACACTATGTGGAATTTGGACACTGCTGGGCAGGACTAAGTCTGGGGATAGGAGGTGCCTGAGGAAAGCAGCAGCAAAGCTCCCCTTCCAATTAACCTCTTACAGCTAGGCCCAGGGCTAATCAGACCCACAGGTTCTAGTAGAGGAGGCACAATCTGCTCTTCCTGAGATACAGGCTGCTGGAGGCTGCACCTTTCCTCTTGAGCACTGAACAGCGTTGCTGGGGCCTTTCCCCTCCTCATCACAGAACCTATAAAACAAGGAGATCCCAGAGGCCTCCTAGGTCAAAGCCTCTCCCACCTCCAGTCTGACACATTGAGAAAGTGGGGCTCAAAGAGGAACAGCTTGCCTTCATAGGAGAGACAGTGAGGAAGTGGGGTTGGGGCCCCCATTTTGCCAGGGCACTCTCCCCAGATGGCATTCTCTCTGCATCTATCCATCTCCTTACTCTCTAGCTCCTCTCCCGGTGTCCTGCTGTTTTCCCAGCTCTGCCCAACAGGCTCAGCTCTGAGCCTCCCTCTTACTCTCTCCCAGCCTTACCACCCACCCCCTGACTCCCTACACACTCCTCTGGGCCAAACACCCATTCTTGGGAAGTTTAATTGGCTGATTATGACCACAGCCTGCTGGCTCCAGTGCCCAGAATTCTGTTCCTTATAATGAGGTGGGTTCTGAGCACTTGCCCACTGGGCAGCCAATGGGGAGACCTAGGCTCTGCCAGCCGAGGCAGGCTCTCAAACTGCATAAAGAGCTCCTTGATCCGGGCATGGGAAGCCATGTCCCCCTCCTCAAGCCGGGTCAAACCACAGTGGGTGTACTGTGGGCAGACCCAGATGTCCACCCACAAGTGGGACTCCTTGCTCTCTCATGCCACTACCAAAGCAAAGAAAGAAAGACAGAAGAAAGAGAGAGAGGGAGAGAGAGAAGGAGAGAGGGAGAAAAAGAGAGTGAGAAAGAGAGAGAGAGAGAGAGAGAGAGAGAGAAATAAAGAAAGAAGGAGAAAACTCGGAAATGTCTGGGGGTGAGCAGGACAGAAGGAGCCCAAACTTAGGGGTCAGGGGAAGATGGTTTCACATGGAGGCACTTAAGAAATGGGTTTGGGGGCCAGGATGTAATTCAGCTGATGAAGTGTTTGAGTGTTCACCTAGTATGCACGAGGTCCTGGGTCCAATCCCTGCACCACATAAACCAAGCACACTGATACAGGCCTGTAATCTCAGAACTCTGGAGGTAGAGGCAGGAAGATGGAAAGTTCAAGATCAACCTTGGCTATACAGGGAGATAAAAGCTAGCCTGAGCTAGGGACCCTGTCTTAAAATAAGGACAGGACTGAAGCTATAGCTCAGCAGTAGAGCATTTGTCTAGCACACATGGGCTCATCCCTAATACAATGAGGTTTGGACAAGTAGAAATGCTCAGTGCTACCTACCATGAGAGCACAGCAGCAGCACAGCGGTCCTCTGCCAGGACATTCCATAATCTGAAACTCTCTTTTCATTGAGAGAAAGTTGGCCATCCCATGACCTCTGCCTTCTGGGCCACGAGCCTAATCTAATTCCTGTGGCTGTGTGATACTCTGAAATCCTCCTCCGGTCTCCAAGAACATCTCCCACTGAAATGCCTACATCCAGCTTCCTTCACTGAACAAATATTTATGGAGCTCAGTGCCTTGCCACGCCTGCACAGATACCAGGGACAAGGCAACCCGGGCCAGGTGCCCTTGCAGCATTCTTGGTTCATGGGAGAATATCACAAGATGCAAGCAGGGAGAGAGGTAAGTGTGTACACGAGAAGATGGCAGGGGTCAGAAAGCTTTGGTGATCAATGAGGGTTTCCTGGAGGAATCTGGGCCTGTCAAATGGGAAGGGCATTATGTGGGGCCAAGTTACCCCCTGCATACTGAGGATGAAGCCTTTGGGGCCTGAAAATGAATAAGCCAGTTCTCTCCATGGGGGAGCTCAGCTTGGTAAGGGAGAGCATTTAACATTCACCTTCAGTTCTGATCTTGTGCCAGGACTCTGAGCTATACCTGTTTCAACTCACCTAACCCTCAAGCTAGTCCCATCCCAGCCTTACAGACAGGGAGCTACACCAGCTAACCAACTAGTTAGGCTATCAGCTTCTGAGTGTCAGCACTGGGATTTGAAACCCATGAAATCCATTCTATCCAGGGCAAACTAATCTATGCCCAATAGATCTGATGGCATCAAAGAGGCCAACCTAGAAGAGGACCCCAGTGTGCCACAGAGAGACTCAGACTGCTTCCTGAATGAAGTGACCCCTGAGGACCCTGAAGGAGTCAGGCATGGTGGTGCATGCCTTTAATCCCAGCTCTCAGGAGGCAGAGTCAGGCAGATTTGTGAGTTTTAGGACAGTTGGGCACATAGAGAAACCCTGTCTGATGGAGAGAAGAGCTGAAGGGAAGAGGAAAACATGTCCAGGAAGAAATGGCCTAGTCGGAGGGAACTGACCATCAGGGACTTGCCAACAACTAGTTGATTTGAGAGGCTGGAGATGAAAGCAGACAGTGAAGATCACTACTAAAGAAAGACTTGAAGCCACAGAAGCATACATCCTTCCAAACTCTTATCACCCCGGACTCTACACCCTGGACCTGCTTTCTTGGCAGGCTCTGCCTCACCAATCTCTAAGAGAGGCCTGGGCTGTCCAATCCTCCATATTTGGCCCCCAGAGGAAAAGCCAGTAATCAGAATACAAGAGAAGGACCTCACGAATGCTGGATGATTGGACTTCTCTAGAGACACTAGAGCTCAGAGTTGGTGAATCACAGGTTCTAGGTCACATGGTAGTGTGTGAGCAGTCAACAAGGGCTGGAGTGCTCATAGAATGGTCCATCTCAGCCTACTTCTTTGGCCTTTTGCTTGAACCTTCCTACTCCCATTGGTAGCAACACTGGAGGAGCATCTGCAAGAGCACCAAGGAGACCCATTGTGAATCCATAGGCCCCATGCCAGGGACACTCTGCCTCACAGCTCAGGAATTATAGAGTCCTGCCTCCTGCCATAGCTGCCTCATGCCATAGCCGCCCCCTGCCACACATACACACCACACACACCCTTGCTGAGGCTCTTAAGTCAACAGTCAGTTTTCTCTCCCTGAGACCAAGTTCTATGGGTACCTCACAAGACAGGGCCCCATCCTTTCAGGGATCACACAGACCTCTAGGGACCTGTGAGGTCCAGACCCTGGGGCCTGGTCTCCCGGGGCCTCATCTGGCCTCAGATCTCCCAAGCAGAAACAAGGAGTTCTTCTGAGGTAGTTCTAGAGATGAGCCAGTCCCAGGAAGGAGGAGGCTGTCTCCTGAGAGATGACCCAGCCAGGGCTCCTCTGAGGAGAGAGGCAGAGAAGGGGCTGGACAACAGAGCTCTTTGTTCCCCTCTCAAAACAGCCACCCAGTCCTACCCCCATTCTCCACACCCTTGCTAGGAATCAAGCCACCCATTCCCCGGGGACAGGATCCATCCTGCACACAGCAGGGCAGTGCCTGGAATCTGCTAGGAGGACCCTTGTTCTGTCCCAGCACACACACACACACACACACACACACACACACACACACACACACACGGTCATGAGCCTCCCCCTCAGCAGCCCCATGCCCTGTGGAGGGCAAACATTCTCTTCTAGGCAGCCTCCAGTCTGACAGAGTGCTACAGGTTCTGCCTGGAACCTCCCAGTCTAAATGAGCCAGGATCCCCCTCCTCTGAACACCCAGCCCAATGTGAGGAGTAGTGCTTTGGTTCACAGGGATCCCTAATGGAAGAGATGGAACTTACCTCAGCACTTAGGGGGGCCCCTGGGGCTGAGAGCAGAGGCATAGAGAGGACAGAGTTCAGTCTAGTTCAATGAAGCTCGCCAGGCATCTTCCAAGACTGAGATCTGAAGGCTGGGGGGCTCTCCAACAAGAAGCAGACATAGCCAGAACCAAAAAGAGCTCGCCAACTGGGAGACAGACAGACAGACACACACACACACACACACACACACGTACACACACTCGTACACACACTCATACACGCACACTGTACAAGTAAGAATATGCCATGTTACTCTGTTGCTCTAACCCCTAGGGCCAGGGCTGCCACCCTCTCAGCCTTATCCTCACAGTCCCACACCTAAGCTACTGTCAATGCCTTGGCAAAGGCCCTTCGTTCTGTCACGTAGGCCTTTCTTGAGATCCAGCACCCAGCTCAGGGTCACCTGCACTAGGAAGCCTCTCCAGACCTCCACCAGAATCAGAGGACCCTCACTCCAGAAGCATGCCTGCCCTAGCCAGCTTACACACCACACTGTGATTGTTCCAGCCTATAAGACCTAGATTCCTCCAGGAAGCCCTCAGTGATGTCAACCCTCAGTTCTGTGACCATTTTGCAGAGGAAAAGTCCTGGAGGCACATGACAAAACAGAGACTACCCCATTTTCCCTCTGCCTACAGTATTCAGCTGTACCCTCACCACCCCACCGAATACCCAGACTCTCATTTCCACCTTCTGGCTACATGTGGGGATCTTCCTTCAGCCAGTCTCTCATTTCCACCATCTGGCTACATGTGGGGATCTTCCTTCAGCTCCCCCAACCCCCATCCTCTGTATTGCCTCCCTGCTTATGGGACTCCAGACCCCAGCTGTCCTCAGCTGTTTGTTAACACACCAGTGCTCTCCAAGGCTCTGCTACCATCTTCTCTTCTCCTCTCATTCTCCTTACACCAAGGTCACCTACATCTTCCAGGGCCCTGTGTAGACCTGTGTCTACCCAGAAGACTTTCAAGTCCCCACCTGCTCCTCTGTCCGTAGCTTGAGGTCCTTTGTCAAAGCCTCTTCTATCTTCCTCAGCCCTCTCCTGGCTCCCCTGCTACCCACACAGGTCTCAGCTGGCAATGTCATCCCCAGCAAACAGTAGAGAGGATAGCCTGGTTGGGGTCATGTGGCCACTCTGACCCTCCCTGTTGCTGTATTCGACCAACACAGCCTGTGGGAAAGGTCCTGGGGGACGCAAGCCCAGGACTAAGGACCCCTGACCCCATGCTAACTAGAGGTTTCAGTCTCAGGCCAGGAGGTCCAGACTTGAAAGGAAGCAAGCCATCAAAGGAGTCTGCAGCCCAGCAGCCAGCTGGGATTCAGGGACACTGGGCCAGGCTCACAGCCACGCCCAGCAGAAACCCAGGAGCAATCCTGCCAAAGCCACAGGACTTCCCCGTGTTCTAGCCAAGATGGGTCACCCAGGGCTTAACCACTTCAAGAAAGACAGCCAAGGTTCACAGAGAGCTGTTGATTGCCCATTACAGCACCCTCCCTCCCTGGGATGGGGTTGTGGGGAAGAGGGGTGCACAGGAGGGAGCGTTCATCAACATCTGCTGCAAAGGAAATTCTACTCCATCCCTCCTGTTGCCTCAAGATGACCCTTCTGGTCACTTTTAGAGTTGGTGGACCAGCTGGGGGCAGTTGAAAGGTCAGCTGTAAATAGGACAAGCCCCTTTCCCTCTGATGGGCAGAGGGAACCTCTGTTCGGATGCTAACTGGCTGAATGGTGGTGGACATGCTTCCTCTTTGCATACCTTTAAAATGGAAACAGCAATTTCTACGTTACTAAATTGTGGGAAGAATTCAGTGAGCTTAATGCATATATTTCTTGGACGTGTGCTGATGTGCATGTACATGTATGTGCATGTACATGTATGTACATGTACATATAAAGGCCAAACGTTAATATCAGATACCTTCCTCAGACTCTCTCCATCCTATGTTTTGAAGCAGACTCTCCTGGTAACCCTGAGTGTTATTAGACTGGTTGACCAGAGAGCTCCAGCAATATTTCTTGTCTCCACACCCCTTTCTCTTCTGACCCCCTACCCCCACCCCTATCAGTAGGGTTAGAGCCCACCATGCCCAGCTTTTATGTGGGGTCTGGAGATGCTAATTCAAGGCCTCATGCTTAGGCAGCAAGCCTTTTACTGGAGTCATCTCCCCAGCCCCTGTGAATATAATTCTAACTCCAGACAGGCAGCATAGGTGCTTTCAACCATCTAGCTTGCTGCCCCCCTTCCTTGTTCATGTGCTATCCATCAGCCCCAGCCTCTCTGCAGCCTTGGTTCTGAGGCTCCTTCCCAGAGTGTCCAGGCCTCAAGTCTGCTCCTCCCCTCTCCTGGCCACTGCCTTAAGCCCCTGTCTGAGAGGAAGACTTGCTCTTGTCCCTCTGTCGCTCCACTCTCTCCTCCCAGCTGACCCTGGCAGTGGGAGAAAAATCCTGTTGCTTAGCCTGACCTTCCTGAGGCTGAGGATGACTGGCCTGTGTTCCCCTCCCAGGCCCCACCCTCGGGCTGCAGGCTTCTCTTCACACCTCCAGGTCCTTATGCATTCTGCTCCAGCTCCACTTCTCAGCCTCCTCAAGCTTCTAAGTCAATCTCCGTGGCTTTGACTACTCAGGACAGTTTCCGGCCACATCCAGCCCAGAGCTCTGGTGTGGACTCCTCTTCCACCTCCCATAGCGCTATGTCCTGCATCACAATTACCTGGGGATGGATAGTCTGGGGATTCAGCTCTGAGAAATCCTGCCCTGGGCTACAGAGAAGCCACTCTCTAATGACCTGTGCTTGTGGGAGGGGTCCCACCTTGGTGCTAGCCTGCCCATCCTGGGACTCCTCTCAACCCAAGGGTTTCTTCAAGGACAGTGATAGTTTTGATTAATGTTCATTATTATTTCCTCCAACTGACGGGGATAAATGTGTTGATGACTCCAGAGTCTAAGAGTACTGAGTATTTGCAATGTTCCATCCAATGTGCAAAGCAAAATCTCATGGCTAATGGAACACAATGGAGAAAGCCTCTTTGCAATCTTACCTTTCATATCCAGATAGATCTAAAAGGAGAAAGGCAGGATTCACCGTTCTAGAGGACCCGAGGGAGGAAAGGCAACCATGGACAAGTGGAATATATGTAGCTAGTCTGTATTTCCTGGCATAGGCAGCTCCTACTCCTATGTCCAGGGAGCTCAGTAAGCTTTTGGGAGCCCTGAAAGCCAAAGTTCTGGTTGCTCCAATGTACAGGTGGGAATACTGGGTCTGCCCTTGAGTTAGAAGCACAGCAGAGGGAGTCAAGGACGAAGTGATGGCCACAGACAGATTCTCCAACAGGTGTCTGGCGGCCCACAGTGTCCTCATCCTGTGAGAATTCAAGGTATCAGGGAGCTGTGACACATCTCTCCTAGTTACAGAGAGGCCTAGCAAGGCTGAGTCACCCTGGTCACCAGCAGCACTGGAGAACAAAGGAGAAGCCAATGGCTGCTGACTCCCTGCTGTACCCTGCAGGGAGCAAAGCTCGACCTTACAGTTCCAGAGGGTCTCTAAGGGGGAGAAGGGGAGTGGGTGTGGCTGAAGAGAGACGTATGTATCCTAGCATCCTTCCTCCAAGGACTGAGGCCTGGGTCACAGTGCTGACCGACCAGCTGCATTGGCCCTCAAGGTGAATGCAAACACCTCATGGCTCTCTGCAGTCTCCCAAAGCTGTCCTCTGCATGAGTGGATCCCTTGCTAGTCTTTACACCCAGGGTCCACACAGTGCAGCGTGGGCCCCAAGGAGAGACACAGACACAGTGGGCTTTGGAATCTGCCCCCTCCTGACCTTCATCAAGGCAAGTGACCTTTCTCACCCTTTGGTTCCTCTTTGGGGAAAAACAGAACAGGAAAATTAACCTCCAGGAAGGGCCATCAGTAGGGAGGCTGGTGGGAGGCAGTTTCTAAACATGAGGTATCTGAGTTACTACTGTGCCTCAGTTTCTACTCCTGAGAAATGGGAATAACCTCTGTAGCCCCTTTCACTCACTGCTGAGGCTCAGCTGTCAATGTGCAAAGAGTCAGTTTGTTTAAGGGTCCCAACATGTGACTGCATGGATGTTTCCTTTCTGATCATCTCTCATCTCCTAGGCTATGCCTAGTATACAACAGGGGCTTAATAAATGAATATCAGAAGAAAGGAGGGAAAGGCAGAGAGAAGGACACAAACAGAAAAGTAATAAGGAAAGCAATGATAAATGGCAGGTGCAGGAAGGCTAGAGGAGGGGCCAGGGTGGACAGCAAGGAGACTCTCAAGGGCCAAGAAGGTGAAACGGTAGAAGGTTGACCAGGGCTGGTCTAGGTCATAAGGGTTGACCCTAAGAGCTTCCCTGCCCCTCCCTAACCCACCTACTTTGACCCAGTTTCCATTTCGAGGGCCTAACCTTTCCTTCCAAGGCAGGCTCTACAAAACAGTTCCCCTCACCCCCCTCAGCTAGATGTAACCCCCAGCTATGTGCTTTGGAGGACAGAGGGGAAGGAAGCCACATGAATGGAACCTGTCTTCCAGGTCTCAGAAAGAGCCTTCCACTCTGTGACCTGTGTTTCTGGTCCTGCAATGGAGAGTCAGAAGTGAGTGTATCCACTGTCCTGGGGATGTCAGGCCCTGCAGGCATTTTCTGCTGTGCATGTATGTGGTTAGCCTTGATGTGTCACTGAGACCTGTGGCCGCATCGTGTCATGTCAGAGAGGGTTGACAGACTGCACTCACTAGCCAGACTGGGTTTTGCAGCATCCAGGTGACAGGATATGTATGTCGGTGTATGCTCACATGTGTGGCAGCACGAGGGTGTGTGAGAGCTGGTGCATGTTCGAGTGGGACCTGTGAATGCTAACAGAACTGACAGCAAGAATCTGTTGACAGACTAATGTGTGCGTGAGAGACCGTGTGTGACGTCGTGTCACAAATGCAAAGTGTGGCAGCGACTGTCAGTGTGTGCCAGGAGAAGGGTGCTCATGTGTTTATGAGCGTGTGTGTCATGTGTCAGCCTGCCCCAGAGCGTTTTTGAGTCTACCGACCAGGGCTGGGTGTGTGAGCTCGTCTAGGTCAGGAGCCGTGAACCAGATGGGGTGGCCCACCCTGGGTGCCTCGGTCCTTACACATGGTTCTGCCTAGAGAACCACACAAGAGACTTGGGCAAACAACAGAGTGCCAGATCCCGGGTGACGCTGACTGGAACCTCCGCCCGTGCCCTCGCCCAGGTCGTCCCCACGCGCGAGCGGGACAGGGCGGCCACCCGCACTCACCGTGTCCCTTTGTCGCCCATGGTCCGCGGCGGCCGCAGGGAGGTCCGCGGCGTCAGCGTCCAGGCTGGAAAATCCCCGGCCGCCAGGAGAAGCGCGGGCCAGCCCGCTCCCGGCTACCCCGCTCCGCCTCCTCCGCTGTCGCTGCCGCCGCCCCCGCCCGGGTCCCCGCCCGTCGCTCGAGCAGCACAGCGCCCCGGCCGCCGCCAGGGGCGTGGAGCGTGCGGGTGTGAGCGCGCGTGTGTGGCTCCGTGCGCGGCTCTGCGTGTGCGCGCCCAGAGAGTGAGGGCTGGGTGGCCGGCCGCGGCTGGTCCACGAGAGCGCGTGCACGCAAGCGCGTGCCAGTGCTAGTGCGTGTGCACGGCTGTGCGCGCGAGCCTGTCAGCAGGCGGGGGGTGGTGGAAAGATTGTGTGTGTGTGTGTGTGTGTGTGTGTGTGTGTGTGTGTGTGTGTGTGTGTGTGCGCGCGCGCGCGCGAAGAGGTAGCACGTCTTTGTACAGTTGTGCGTGTGTGCTCTCAGTCGTGGGTGCGAGCGCTCTCTCCCGCGCACGCCAGGACTGGCCTTTGTGTCTGTGGATAGATGCAAGCGGAAAATCCGCAGACTCCCAAGGCCTAGCCTCAGCGGCGCCCCTGTATGAGGACAGCGAAAGATTCCAAAAGCCTAGCCAGGCCTTCGCCCTTTGCTCCACCCTCCCCGCCCCCGCCCTTCTGGAGAGATACCACCCAACGGCACAACGGGGACAGGAAGAAGGGGTGGGGGCGGGCAGCGGACTGCAATGCTGGAGAGCAGATGAGAGTGGAAAGTGGAGGGGAGGGGCAGGCAGAAAGAGGAAGCTGTGAGAACAGGAGATAAAGAAGGGACAGAGAGCCAACTAGCTGGTGGCCGGTAACATCTAGCATCATTGATAGCACCCAGGCCTAGCTTAGTTGCATGCAATGACTCTGGACATCAGCAATCTCAGACCGTTCCAGGTCTATTGGCTGGGTCCTAAGAGCAGCAGATGCCCTAGTCAATAGTTGAAGGAATCCACTTGTTCTTGCAAGCAGACACCTGCACACAGTGGTGTCCAACAGAGATACTGTCTGCAGCTTTCTTGGTATCCTTGGAAATCTTGACTTTCCTCAAGTTTCCCACCCAGGCAGAAGTAGCAGGTGTGCAGTTGGAGGGTAGAGTCCAGAGGCTAAGGAGGGGTAGGAAAGGGTTCTGGGTTTGAATCCATTTTCTCCTAGAAGGGATCTTGAGGGGTTCCCTCTTGTTTTGCAGGCAGTGGGAGAATGTAAGGTCTTTCTCAGCCCCTCGCTGCAGGAGTTTAACTAATTGGCACTGATAGGTCCCTAATATCAGAGTATTAACGATAGGAAAGGAAGCTATCATTTACTCTGATGCAATTGCGGGTCTGGAAACATCTCCTGTAATTATGTTCAGAAGCAGATACCTATGCTGTTTACATAGAGTGTGCTGTTTATAGAGTTGGTAATAATATCCCAGGATAATGACTATAATTATGTCCAGATTTGGGGGGGTGGGGGGTAAGAGCCTAATGGACAGGCAGGGTGGTCCACATCTGGGCAATAGTAGGAGCTAAGGGAAAATGGATTAAGGTCTGTAACTTCACCTGCCCTTTCTTGGCCTCTGGGGTCTTCCCTTGCTCCAACCAGGGCAGAACAGGAAGCCATCTGATCCTTCTGCAGGGGGTTGTGGGGGGGGATATTGAAAGGAGAAGAGCACGGGGTGGTGGTGGCGCATGTCTTTAATATCCCAGCACTTGGGAGGCAGAGGCAGACGGATTTCTGAGTTCCAGGCCAGCCTGGTCTACAGAGTGAGTTCCAGGACAGCCAGGGAAACCCTGTCTCAAAAAACAAAAAACAAAAAACAAAAAACAAAAAACAAAAAACAAAAAACAAAAAAAAGAAAGAAAGGAGAAGAATAGGATCCTCTGATGATAGCAGGAAGCTCACTTTCTGAGCTCAAAATCAAGAGGCCTGGCCTTGTACTCTCCACATGGGCTTCGTCCGAGCCTAATGAACTCAGTACAGTGAGTACCCAGGGCTGATGCTCAAAGCACAAGCAGACAAATTCTTCTACTTAATAAGTATCTGTGGTTATGTTATTATAACAAACAATATTTTAGATGACTTTTCAGTAAACAAACAGTTCAAAAAGATGCACCAGATGGCTCCAGGTAGACCCCACCCTCACGTAGTTCTTCCTGGACCGGCTTTGGAAACATGGCTCTAACACTGAGGGACACTGAACAGATTGGTAGATGGTGGTGTCAACATGCAAGGTGTCAAGTGCATCTTTTCTAGCCTGTAAATCCCATGAGGGGTGGGTGGTGTGCCTGGTGCTACTTGGCACTCCCAACTCTGTGAGCTAAATGCTCTGCTGCCTTTTCAAAAAGGAATGAACAAACTGGCGCTCAGAGAAATCAAATGACTTGCCCAGATCCACAGCCTCCTCTTAAAAAAAAAAAAAAAAAAAAAAAAAAGATTTATTTATTTTATGTATATGAGTGCTCTATCTGCATGTATACCTGCAAGCAAGAAGAGGGCATCAGAACTTGTTAGAGATAGCTGTAAGCCACCACGTGGTTGCTGGGAATTGAACTCAGGACTTTTGGAAGAACAGCTGGTGCTCTTAACCACAGGGCCATCTCTCCAGCCCCCCAACATCCTCCTCTTAACCTTGACCTCTCTTCTCTCCAGCTTTCCTCAACAGGAAGTGAACACAGAGCAGAGCCAGAATTTGGCTGGGTTTCTGTTATTGTTGTTGTTGTTATTGTTTTAATCATTGTTTTTTTGTGTTGATTGTGGTCCTGGGGAATTTACAGATTGGTGTCAAGCAGGGCAGAGCTTTCAGTGGAGAGAGGGGTCTAGAAAGTGGGCAGAGGGGCCCTTAAGTGAGGACTTTCATCTGTCAGGCCTAAGGAAAGCACTTATATATTCATTCAATAATCAAAATTAATAAAACTGCATTAGAAGTCATGAGAATATACCATCAACAATCTAGTTTTAGTAATAAGTTATGAAAGAAATAAAACATAGTGGCTGAGACTAACGTCCTTAGATAAGACTCCTCAAGGAGGTAACCTTTGGGCAGAAACCTGCACCAAGAAGCCAATGACATGAATGGCTGCCAGCTAAAGAACCAGCAAGGAACCAGGAGGGTGTGTCTGGGCTTGGTAAACAGGAAGAGTGGTTGCAGGTAAGGCAGGCAGCAGTCAGATGACACAGGTCTCACAGTTAGGGGTGAAGGGCATATGGAAAGCCAATTTAAGAAGAGGGTTTAGGGCCTCAGTGTGTCTAACCTTCGCCTATGGGCCACACTCAGCCAAGAATACCCATAAACATAGCCCAACACAAAACATAAAGTGCTTTAAAACATTACGAGATTTTCGTGTGATTAGACAGAGCATTTCTGGTGTGTGAACTTTGTAGATGACGCTATTGGTTCTGATGTCAAGAGCTTAGACATACCTGCAGATAATAGCCCCTGCCTTACGTTCTCCAAGGCTGTGCTGCATGCACATTGTCAGATGGAAATGACATGGGAAGGTCAGGAGCAGAGGCCGGATGCCCCATTGGAACAGTATCCTGGAACTACAGTGGGTTAGAGCTGCAGCCCAGAGATGGTAGAGAGGAAAGGACTTGAGGCCATACTTGGATGCTGTGTTACAGTTGCCGGTGGCTGTGATACAGTACCATGGCCGAGGCAGTTTAAGAAAAAGCCGACTTCCTTTTATGGTTCCAGAGGAATAAGAGTCCATGATGGCAGGGCAGAGGCATAGTGGCTGCAGCAAGAAGCTGAATTCACATCTTCATGTGATGTAAGCATGAAGCAAAAAGAGCACGCTGGCCAGTTGGGCTTGGTGGCGCACGCCTTCAGCGCCAGCACTCACGAGGCAGAGGCACGCAGATCTCTGTGAGATCAAGGTCAGCTTGGTCTACATAGTGAGTTCCTCTGTAGAGAGGTCCTCTGTCACACTGGGAATGGTGTGACACTTTGAAACCTCAAAACCTGCTCACAGTGACCTACTTTCTCTAGCAGGCCCACCCCTCCAGACCTCCTCAAACAGCACCAGCAACTGGGGACAAGGGCTCAAATGTCCTGTGGAGGAGCTCAGGGGCCAGCTGTGGGGGTGGAGGATTCAGGATGATTGGAGGTATAGGGCAGTCTGTTCAACAGCCATGCAGGGCCCTCCTTGTATATTTCTGCAAAAGATGTCATGGTCCAGAGAACTGGGAAGCTCCACCCTTCCTATCTCATCCTACTTGATATGCAACCTCCACCCTAACCCCAGAGAGATTTTCCTAAAAGGCAAATGGATTCCTGTACTGAGGCTTCCAGGAAACAGCCACCTCCAGCCTGCACACCATCCAGGCCTCTTATCTGCCTTCAGCTTACCAGTTTACAAAACTTATTCCATTTTATATTTTTTGAGACAGGGTGTCGCATAACCCAGCCTCCCCTTTAACTCACCATAAAGGCCAAAGGTGACCCTGCTCTTTGATCTTCCTGCCTCTACTTCCTCAGTGCTGTGATTACAGGTCTGTACCACAGCACCCAGTTTCTGCACTCCCAGGGACGGAACCCGTGACTTTCTCCATGCTAGGCATGCATTTTTCCAAGTGGGCTATATCCCCAGTCTCCTAGTAATTTCTTGTATTAAAAGAATGAGCCCTGTGGAGAAGCAGATCTGCCGTTAAAGGCGTGCACTGCTTTTGCAGATGATCTGAGCTTGATTCTCGGCACCTGTAAGTCCAGTTCCAGAGACTCCAATGTCCTCTTCTGGCCTCAGCAGGGAACTGCTTCCGTAAATACACCCACACCCAGACATGCATGCATATACATAATTTAAAGTAAAAATAAATCTTTTTTTTAAAAATGAGTCTAGGCTGACAAGATGGCTTAGCAGGTAAGGGTGATTGTTAGCAAATGTAGCTGAGTTCAGTGCCTTAGGGCACCCAGGTGGCAGGAGTTGAGAACTCCCATAAAGTGTCCTCTGACCTTCACGAGCACGCTGTAGTGTGCACATTGCCCCCAGTTACGGTTCAAACCTGGGACAAGTGGCTGGGGTGCCTTCCTAACATATCAAAGCCAACCTGGCCTCTAAGTTCTCCCAGCATCCCTCAGTCCCCACCTGTTACTGGGTAGGGCTGGCATACCCCACCCTCTACCCTGAACTTTCTGGCCCAGGGGCTGGGCAGCTCTCCCCCCACAGGCTCCTCTCTATATAATCAAGGCATTTTGGTTACTCATCACCTCCACCCCACCCCCGTTTTTACCTTTGGCCTCCTGGTTGCTGTACTTGGTTCTTCTCTCTCTTTTCCTTTCCCCGTCTCCCTACATGGTTTAGGGTTAAGACCCCTCTGGACTCTCCTATATGTCTGCCTCTGGCTATGCTCTCCCACAGGTCTACAATAAACTTTCTCCTGCAACATACCTAGGAGCAGTCATGTCCTTTCCTTTTTATTTCTTTTTTTTTTTCACCCCCTCCCCAAGTAATGTGGGGAAAAAAACAAAACAAGGTAGAGAGTGATAGAGGACCTGCGATCCCTGCATTTGAGAGGCCAGGATAGAATTGCCTTAAGAGTAAGACCAGCCTGAATAAAGTCCATGCCAAGCACCAGGCCAGCCAGGGCTAGAGTGAGACAAACAAACAGGCCATGAAAATGATCAACCAGGTCATACCTGACCAGGCCTGCTTCATTATGCAGACCTCGGCCCTCCTGGAGGTTCGCCACTCTTCTTTGTGCCAGTCCTAGCTAGACCCTCTTATTTGTTCCTCTTCCCAAAGTTGTCACTTTAAATAAATCCCCCTCTGATTAAAAACCAAAGTGGGTGAGGGAATGAAGGGCTGAGAATGATTCCTGTTTTCTAGAAGAGAAAGCAAAGTTCTTAAGAGAGGAAATGCTGAGCCAAGGGCCCAGCAAAGGAAATGAGCTGGGACTTAAGACTCAAAGCTTGGTCAAGCAAGCGGCTGAAAGGCAGAGTGAGGGAGGGCAGGCGTGGGAGGTGTCGCTCTGCATTTGCAGCAAGCTGCTGTTCCCTGGAGATGCTGCCAGTGAGGAGCTCAGAAACTTCTCCGACTCAGCCCAACCAGAAATTTGAGTGCTATTCTTGACTTGCCCCTTGCCTGCTATAGCCCAGGTCAATCCAGTCCAGGATGTCTGTCTTCTATCTGAGTCCAAGCAAAGCTAGAGAAACGGGCAAGAATCAGACCACATCATTCAAAGGTACATGTGTGTACGTGTGTACATATATGTGTGTGGTATGCATGCTTGTGTGTTTGGATGTGTTTATGTATGTGTGTATGTGTTTGTATATGTCCCTGTGTGTGCCTGCAGGTATGTACTTGTGTACATGTATGTATGTACGTATGTATGTGTGTGTGCTTTTGTGTATATGTGTTTGTGTGTACATATGTGCGTATTTGTGTGTATATGGATGTATGTGTGCATGTGTGTATATGTACATGTGTTTATGTGTATATGTATATTTGTGTGTTTATATGTATGTGTTTGTGTATATACATGTGTGTATGTGTGCATATGTGTTTTGTGTGTGTGTGTGTATGTGTGTATGCACATGTGTATATGTGTGTATATGTACATGTGTTTATGTATGCTTGTGTGTTTATATGTGTATATGTTTGTGTATATACATGTGTGTATTTGTGTCTATGTGTGTGTATGTGTGCATGTATGTATACATGTGTATATGTGTGTATGTATGCATGTGTGTATGTGTGCACGTGTGTGTGCGCGCGCGCGCGCGTGTGTGTGTGTGTGTGTGTGTGTGTGTGTGTGTGTGTAATTTAGTCTTCATTCAGAGTTCAGCAAAGAGGCTGTAAAGGCTTTACACAGAAAGCTGACAACATGTTCAGCTGTGCTTTGAGATCACTCCAGCTGTTACAGGAAAAATAGATTAGACAGGGACAGAGGGAGTACAGAGCCAAGAGCAACAAGGAGGAGATGTGAGCAATTCAAGGGAGGAATGGACACACAGCAGCAGCAGAGCCTAAGTGGAAGGAGCCTGCTCCTGGAAGGAATCTAGAAAGCCCTGGGCCAGCGCCTGAGCCAGGTGATGGGGAGTGGAAAGGAAGCCCTGGATTACAGGCTAGCCAGGAGAGGCAGGCTGAGACTGGGAGACTCTTCAGCATGCAGAGCTGTCTCAGCCTTACTTATGAACTTCAGTCCCACTGAAAACACTGCTGATGGTTTCCTAGTTTGACATAATATATTGGCATTGCTGGAGTAATAGAAATCTCATGATAGAATACTACAGAGATGTCTTCAAAGACAAATTAGTAAAAAGTAAATAGATAAATAAATTATAGTCTTCAAGTCAATATTTATTATACAGACAGGTAAACTCAGAATCTTTTTACATATGAGAGAAACATATTAAATAAATATTGTTCCAGTTTCGACAACCTTGACATTAACAATAACAGATTTTTTTTTTTTTTGAGACAGGGTTTCTCTGTGTAGTCCTGGCTGTCCTGGAACTCACGAACTCAGAAATCCGCCTGCCTCTGCCTCCAAAGTGCTGGGATTAAAGGTGTGCACCACCACCGCCCGGCTACAATAACAGATTTTTAATTGAAAAAAACCTTGTGAATTTTTTTTTTTTTTTTTTTTTTTTTTTTTTTTTTTTTAGAGAAAGTGTTTCATATAGCCCAGGCTGCTCTTTCATATAGCCCAGGATGCCCTTGAGTTCCACTTGTAGCTGAGGATGACCTTGGATTCTTCAGCCTGCTTCCTCGATCTCCCAGGTACTGGGGTATGCACATGAACCACCACAATTGGCTATTCTAAACTGTTAATTTAAAAATAATTAAAATTGAATGTCACTAAAAGAATAAGATTTTTTTTTAAATTCACAGGTTCAAGGTGACCAACCAGTAATTTAACGACCTGTTAAAACAAAAGAAGTGCTCCTCACAAACAGCTGACAGGATGCAGTGCCACCATGGCATGAGATCTGCAACGTCACAATAAAGATAAAGACTAAGCCAGGAATGGTGGCTCACGCCTGCAACTCCAGAACCTGGAATGCTGTAGATGGAAAGAACACGAATTTGAAGTCAGCCTAGGCAACAAATAAATAAAACTCAACCTTGGGCTGGAGAGTTGGCTCAGCTGTTAAAAGCACTCTTGCAGAGGCCTTGGGTTCGATTCCTAGCACCCACATGGTGGCTCACAGTCAACTGTAACTCCAGATCCAGGGGATCTAACACCCTCTTGTGACCTTAGCTAACATTATTCATCTGTGTAGTACACATGCATGCATCCAAGCAATACAGTCAAACACTAAATAACAAAATTATTTTTAACTTTTTTTTTTTTTTTTTTTTTTTTTTTGGTTTTTTGAGACACGGTTTCTCTGTATAGCCCGGGCTGTCCTGGAACTCACTCTGTAGACCAGGCTGGCCTCGAACTCAGAAATCCACCTGCCTCTGCCTCCCAAGTGCTGGGATTAAAGGCGTGCTCCACCACTGCCTGACTCAAAATTATTTTTAAAAATTACCAGACCTGTGACAAATCAAGGACAACAGCAAAATCTAGCTTATACTTAAGCAAAGACAAAGTGGACCATAGAAATGGACTTCAAACTGGGCATGGTGGCTCACGCCTGTAACCCCAGCCAGTTATAGGCTGTACCAAGATGGCAGGTTCAAGGCCATAAGTAGTAAGTTTGAGACCAAAGTGAGCTACACAGGGAGATCTGGAGAGAGGAGAAAAAGAGAGGGGGCAGGGAAGATTGAGGGATTCTGAGATGAACCAAGATGTTAAAGTTATTAGACACAAACATTCATATTGTAAATATGCTTAAGGATTTAAAGGGGAATTCGCTCACTATGATTGAACAAATAAATAAATTTTGAGCACAGAAATCTAAGGGAAAAAGAAAACTTTTAGGAGAACCAAATAGAAACACAGTATCTGAGGTGGAAAATTTTCAGTCTGGGCTTGCTCTCAGATTGATGGAAGTAGAAGAGAGAGAGAGAGAGCAACCCTCAGTATGGATTCAAAGGACTCAGCTTGAAGAATAAAGAAAGTGAAACAATTACTTTACTGACTTGAGGGGAAAAAAAAAACCATGCTATTTCAATCCCCAAGAAAGGAATAAAAATAAAACAGAGAGATATTCCCATAAGCACTGGTTAAGACAATCTCACAAATTTGATAAAAAGGATCATTTCATATGTCTAAAGATTTCAACAAAACACAAACAGGAAAAAATGAAAACAACAATACCTCCCCCTAAAGAATATCCAATCCCATCATGGCATTGTAGCCAAGCAGATGTAAAACAGAAAAGAAAAAAAAAAAAAAACTCTGAAAGCCACCAGAAGGCAAGTAGTAAATAGATTCAGAGAAATGATCCAATGGGGTTTGACTTCTCCTCAGAAGCCACAGAGGCCAGGATAATGGAAAACCACCATTACAGTACTCAGAAACCAAAATAAACCCTGTGGACCGGCTAGAGTAAAGGTATTTGCAGAACAAGGAAAGCAGAGACCATTCCTCACCCTCAGACCTGCAGTAGGTAGAGAGAGTGTTCAATGAAACTCTTCAGGATGAAGGACAATGTCATTAGATAGAAGACTAGAGCTTTGGGGCTGGAGAGATGGCTCAGCAGTTAAGAGCATGTGTTGTTCTTGCCAAGGACCAGAGAGCTCAGTTCCCAGCATCCACATGGTAGCTCACAAACATCTGTAACTCCAATTCCAGGAGATCTGATGGTCTCTGAAGTCACCAGGCATACACATCATGCACCTCCAACTATCCAAACAACACGCTCGCTCATACACAAAAAATACAATAAATAAATCTAAACAATTTAAAAAAGAAGCAATAGAAAGATGAGATAGTAGCTCATGCCTCTGATCTCAGCACCCAGGAAGCAGAGGCAGGTGAATCTCTATGAGTTCAAGGCCAGCCTGATCTACAAAGCAAGTCCAGGACAGCCAGGGCTCTGTTAAACAGAGAAAAAAAGCAAAACCAAACCAAAACAAAAAGGATAGAAGTTTAAAGGTGACCAAAGATCTCTGGAAATGATAAATATATAAACAACCATATGACTTGAAGTTCTGTTTACTTTTTTTGCAACTTTTTAAAATTTGGGATGTGTATGTACATATGCCGGGGAAACAAAGTCGAAGGCTAACCTATAGGATCTGGGTTGTAGAACCCTGGGTCCCTAAGATCATTAGTCTTGTCTTCTGTGTATTTTGTTTTGCAGGATGGGGGTTGAACCCAGATTGTCACATGCCAGGCAAGTAGTTGGGGGTTAGTCTGGTGCTGCTATATATTCAAATGCTAAGTTCTGTACCCCAAGATCTGGTTGTCCCAACCATGCAATGAAGAGATGCTTACATACATCATATAAACCCTGCTTTCCAATTTAAAGTTAATTAGTTAATAAAAGGCTAGATCCTGTTATTGGGCAGTAGGGAGAGAAAGGCCTGACTTGAGGATCCAGGGAGGAGTCTGAGGGGAGATGAGAGAGGAGGAGAAAAGAGATGAAGGGAGGAGGAGGCTCCCAGGAGAGAAGATGGACCCATAGAAGGGACATATGGCTGGCATGCTAGTTAGAATAGCTCCAAAACCTGCCCAATCTAGGCTTACAGCTTGGAAATAAAACACCAGGATTCTGTGTCTTTTATGTGGGCTAGCTAGAATGTATCTCCTTTTTTACAGTAAGTGTTCTGCCACTGTCCACCTCTCCAACCCCAGCAGGCGGGCTTGTGAGGTAAGCGTCTTTACTAGCTAAACTTTACCCACACAACCATCTTGTCAATCCTATAAACTTGAAACTGTTACATGCCAAAATAACATTTTTGTGGGATTCACAGTTTGTTTCTATTTTGGTTGGAGTGGGTCTCTTTTGTAGGAGTTGTTTGTTTTTTAGTTACGTTTTATTTTTTGAAACGAGGCCTTTTTTAGCCAAGGCTGGCCTTGAATCCCTGACCCTCTTGAACCATCTCTCAAATCCTGGGATTATAGGCACGGGCACCATGCCTGACTATGAGGTTCTAAAATACACAAGAGTGGCCTGGAGCAGGCCATAGGCAGGTCACTATGTTGCCATTCACATAGCCTGTTCTGAATGTAATACCGAAACCCCAGATACAAAACACTGGGGCTGGGATGTAGTTCATGGTTAAGTGTCTACCTAACATGTATGAAGTCCTGTGTTTAATTCCTGGATGATAAACAAAACAACAACACCACAAGAAGCTGGGGTCCCAGCAAGAAGACTTGTAAGGTTAGGGTACTTGCCAAGTCCAGTGACCTGAGTTTCAACTGAGTCCCGAAAGTTGTACTCTGACTGCCACATGTGCTGTGGCGTGCACAGACACCTCGTCCTCCACACACAAACTGAATAAATAAATGTTTATTTAAGAGGCTGCCTCAGCCTCCTAAACAGCTGAGGTCATATCTACAACTTACTACATACAGCTGGCACTATTGGATTTAAATGATCAGATTTTTTTTTTTTTTTTTTTTTAAGATAAAGCCTGGAAAACTTACACGTGAAAATATAGCTCCTGGCATTTTAAAAGTAAAGCTATGGGGTTGTGACACATACTTTTGACCCTAGTATTCAAAAGGCAGAGGCAAACAATTTTCTGTAAATTTGAGACTAGCCTGGTCTACATAGCAAGTTCCAGGCTAGTCAAGGCTAAATAGTGAAAACCTGTCTCAAAAACAACAACAACAACAAAAATATTGAACTATTTGCACATTAGTGACATTTATGTGTCATTACCATGGCTAAAAGCTGACAAAATTAAAGCTGTGTTGTTGTTGTTGTTGTTGTTTTAAATAGGATTTGAACCAAGACTCAGGCTGGCCTTGAACACAGTACTCCCATTATTATCTTAGAAACTTTGAGATGATATTATCCTAGATCCACAAAACAAAACAAAACAAAACATGTGAGTTTAAAAGTTTAGAAGCAATCGCCAGCAAGCAGAGACTTCGGATGAGGCATGTCAGCAGAATTCAGGAGCCAAACGGAACAAATTCTCAACAGCCAACAGTGGAACAATTTAAGCAATAAAATGAATAATGTCTTGGGCTAGAACCCAAAGTCTAAAGTAAATAAACAGGAACCCATAGTGAGCTAAACGAATAAATAAATACGGAGGGGAAGTCAGCACGAAATCCCAGCACTTAGAGACTAGAGGCAGGAGGATCAGCTGAAGCTCTTCCTCAGCCACAGTTCAGGTTCAATACCCCCTGGGCTAATGATACACTGTTTCCAAACCTAGAAAGAATGAAAGAGAGAGAGGAAAGGAAGGAGGGACAGAGGGAGGGAGGGGAGGAAGGAGAAAGAGAAATATATAATAATAAATCAAGGTGATGATATCTGACCATAACTTCTGTAATCAAGTGACAGCTCCTGTCACCAGATTGATATCACATAATGAGCTAGGCCCTTCACCTAACCAAGGGGAAATCACAAGAAAAATTGAAGGACATTCTACAAAATGCCTCATGGGGGTGGGGAGAGAAGGCTCAGCAGTTAAGAGTACCGTCTGCTCTCCCAAAGGTCTAGAGTTCAGTTCCCAGCATCAGTGCTGGACAACTCACAAGCACCTCTTAGAACTCCTAAGGATTCAGATCCGTCTTTTGACCTCCTGTGCTCAGTCACAGACATATATGCATTAGAAAGAATTTTTTTAAAAAAGAAGGAAGAATTTAAAAAAGAAAAAAACTAGTTTGATTAGTATTTTGCAAAACTGTTGAGTATTTCATTTACTTAACTCTTAACTTTAGCTTTTAAATTCCTTATTTATTTATTTATTTATTTATTTATTTGAGTTGGAGTCTCAATATGTAAGCCTGGAACTCACTAAACCAGGCTAGCCTCACACTCAGAGAAATCTTCCAAATACTGAGATTGAAGGTGCTTAGTTACACTCTTCCCTTAGGCACTGGATGCAAAAGTTAACTTGAATTTGTACTCTAGGAAAACAAAGGGAAAGGCTTTGTCCCTAAGCCTGATGATCACAGACGCCACAGGCGTGACTGTGCATGCACAAATCACAGACCAAGTAAGTAAACAAACAAGAAAATAATAATTAAAAAACATTAAACAAAGTAAAGGAATCAGTAGACCCTATTGTTCGCAAAGGATAGTTGTGGGAGCATGTGGGAACATGCTGGAAGTGCGCATTCTCGGGTCCTACCCGCTGAGTCAGAAACCATGAAAGTGTGCCCAGCCACCTGCATTTGAGAAAGCCTTCTAAGTGAAGTGTGAGTCAGGTCTGAGCTCTGTGGGTGGGTATGGAGTGGGCACTGGTGGATCATTCAAATCCCCTTTGAGCCTCATTCCCCAAGGCTGGCTACTGTCGCTGGCACTGCCTCCAGGTGGGACAAACCCTAGAATTTCTCTGGACCATGCTGCAGTGTCTCCAGGAGAAAAATACTAGCTTTTTCCTCTGCCTCATCTGCCTTCTCTGTGGCCGTGTCCTCAACGACCCTCTTTAGTGTCCCTTCCTAGTGTTTGCATGTGGTTTGAGGGTGTTTCCCCAATGGTTCAAGACAGGCAAGCTGGTTGCCTTGTGTGGCTATGTAGGGAGATGATTGGGTCTAGTGGGAGTATTTAGATTATCACCCTTAGAAAAGAGGAAGAATTTCTTATAGGACTTTAAGTTACTTAGATTTCCAAAGAGTGAGTTGTTATACGTAAAGCCAGAGCCCAAGCCCTGAGTTTCTCCTTGGCTTTCTGTTTGTGACACTATATGCTGCAAAGTCCTCAGCAGAACTAAGTCTGCAAACAGCAACACGCCCTTGAAGCTCCTGAATTGTGAACTAAATAAACTTCTTTATAAAGTATCCAGTTTCAGGCATTTTGTTACAGAAACGGGAAACAAACTGATAGGCTGTTGCAGGCACTGCCCCTGCGGATTCTAATCTAAGATACACAATTACCAAAGAACAATGTAACTATTGCAGACACAAGGTGAAAGAAACACTGTAGTAGGAGCTGTATTTGATTTCAATAAGAATAAGGAAACAGAACGCTCACATAATTACCTCTTTAAGACAAAAAGTGTATTTCAGCTAGAAAATAGTGTAAGAAGCCAGAAGCTCTTCCTCTTAGGGTAAAGAAACGCCCACTCCTTCTCTCAAAAAGGAATGGAAAAGGTGCCAAGAAACTCCAGGAAAAACATAAAAGTTAATGGGGCATGATGGTACATACCTGTAATCCCAGCATTCAGGATGCAAAGGCAGGAAGATCCTGAGTTTGAAGCCTGAGTGAGCTATAGAGTTGAGTCTGAGGCTGTCCAGGACCACGCAACAAGAAACTTTCTAAAACAAAACAATGAAAAACTAGACTGCAGGCTTGCAATTAAAATATAATCATATAGCTTCTTTGAAAATTTGATGGCACATGAGAAAAATTAAGCATCTGATACAAACATCTAAAAATTTTTTTTCTCTCTTTGACATTATTTTACTTTCATATAGAAAATGTAAATATATGCAGAAGTTAAAAGAGGGGCCAGGGAGCCAAACCAAGCTGACATGTGCCTATCACTCAGCTTCAACAGTTATTATAAATGTCACTGGGTGTGTGTACATGTGAGAATGTTTGTGGTGTGCATTATGTGTGTTCATATGTTTCTTTTCTTTATGGCAACAATTCAGATCTAATGAGGTCTTTGGACTGGCCTGAGATCCTGGCTGCATGGACTTCATGTGGACATCTCCAGGTTTGGAACCGAGAGCTACATTTCCTTTTCTACCACTCTAGTTGCCACCAAACTGCAGATGTGGTAGGTTTGCTCCTATTGAAGACTAGACCCCTGTCTTAGCTGCTGCTGCTTCCTGAATAGTTAGACAGACTTCAAGTTGAGGAGGCCATTTTGGTTGTTCTCAAATCCTCAGTTTCTTCAGAGCCAACAGCCTCTCTAGTTTACTTAGTTCCTAAAGGCCCATTCCTTGGTGGTCCAGTCATTGCAGTTCAGGATCCCTACTCAAGCATAAACATGGGACAGGTGTCCAATCTCCAGAAACCCTCCTGCTACGTTGTTTACCTAAGTTTACTCAGAGGCCCCCTGGTAACACACACTATGGATACAAAAAAGCTGGGCCAGATTAAAGACACTTAAACTGTGCTATAATTTATATCTGGGCCTCTCTAAAGTCCAGGAAGTTTATATTAGGATTGAAAAGCTATTTGGAGCTTTAGCCACAAAAGACCCTCAGAAATAATCTGTAGCCATGGATTCCAGGCTCTGCCATAGAACCTCTTGGCCGTGGAGATGTAGGAGGTAGCTGGCCTTGAGCCCATAGAGGCTTCTGGAGAATCTCTGGCCTCCTTGTCAAACCTGAGTCATGGGTTCTGGACTTTATTCTTTTCTCTTTTTTATTAGTGGAGCTGGTTGAGGAGAGGGCAGGCAGGAGCAAAAGATAAAGGAAGTTCTGGTGAGAGTTGCCAAAGACTTCACTGCAACTCAGTTGTTGGGTCAGAATTTGAACCCAGGTCTGCCTAGCTCTCTGTGTTAACCTTCTCTCCTTCCTCCCAACTGCCAAGAAATGTAGAAAGTCAAGAGAAGCCTTGGTGCTGACTGGAGTGTTCCTCAGGGAACCAGACAGAAATGCCTGGTATCAGGAGGGTCAGGTTTCCAGCAGTTACACAGATGACTCAGACTAATGTCAACAGCCACACCCAGAAACATGAAACCAAAAGTTAACCAACCAAGGACAGTATCTTTGATGTGTGAAAAATCAGAGAATTATTTAGGTCACCTCTTGATTGACCTCAATGCCTAGAAGCCTTAAATTCCATCTATTCCACTGGGTGGTGGTGGCGCACGCCTTTAATCCCAGCTCTTGGGAGGCAGAGGCAGGCGGATTTCTGAGTTTGAGGCCAGCCTGGTCTACAGAGTGAGTTCCAGGACAGCCAGGACTACACAGAGAAACCCTATCTCAAAAAACCAAAAAAAACCAAAAAAAAAAAAAAAAATTCTAGGATCACAGGCCTGGACCACTACCAAGTGTGGCTAATTTCCTAAATATTTATTATTATTGTTGTTGTTGTTACATTTTTCTTTTTCTAAAAAACAATTTATGTGCCTCATGTTTTGCTTGTATGTATGTATGTCTGTGTGAGGGTGTCAGATCCCCTGAAACTGGAGTTACAGACAGTTGTGAGCTGACATGTGGGTGCTGGGAATTGAACCCACGTCCTCTGGAAGAGCTGCCAATGCTCTTAACCTCTGAGTCATCTCTCTAGCCCTTGTTTTGTTTTTTTCAAGACAGGGTCTTACTATGTAGCTTAGCTGTCCTGAAATTCACTTTGTAGACAAGGCTGGCCTCGAACTCACAGAGATTCACTTACTTCTGCTTCTCGGGTACTGAGATTAAAGGTGTGAGCTGTTGCACCTGGCTTATTTAAATTTTAAAAGATTTTTTTTTTAAATTTTAAACTGGACATAGTAGCACACATCTTTTTATTTATTTATTTATTTATTTATTTATTTATTTATTTATTTGGTTTTTTGAGACAGGGTTTCTCTGTATAGCCCTGGCTGTCCTGAAACTCACTCTGTAGACCAGGCTGGCCTTGAACTCAGAAATCCGCCTGCCTCTGCCTCCCAATCCCAAGTGCTGGGATTAAAGGCGTGCACCACCACTGCCGGCAAGCATACATCTTTAATCCCAGCACTTGAGAGGCAGAGGCAGAGGCAGGTGGATCTCTGAGTTCCAGGATAACCTGCTTTACAGTGAGTTCTAAGACACCCTGAGCTACATAGAAAAACCCTGTCTTGAAACCATTGCGTTCTCTGCCCCCCCCCCAAATTTAACTTTTTGTGTATAAGTGTTCTGCCTGCCTATATGTATGTATGCATGTACGTATGTACGTATGTATGTATGTATGTATGTATGTATGTATGTGCGCGCAGGGCATGCATGCCTGGTGCCCTGGGAGGTCAGTAGAGGGCTTTTGAATCCCTTGGAACTGGAGTTACAAATGGTTATGAACAATCATTATAAGAGCAGCCAGTGCTCTTAGCCTCTGAGCCATCTTCCAGCCCTACCTTAAATCTTAACTAATTCATTTTTGAAGGTAAGAGTGGGGATAGCAAGTGGATTCTTAAATATAGCTGGTTAAAGACCAAACCCAGGACTCTAAGCTGAGTAGATTTGACCCCTCCCCTGACCCTTACCTCCAGTGTCCTTAATAGTCACTTAATACCCTCTGAATACTCACTTCCTGAGAGGTTGGCCTAGCAAGCCTCTAACCGAACTGCCCACATGAGACCTGGCATGGAGTTACTGCCTGCTCCTTCAGTGTTTCTTGGGTTTGGTTTCGTTTTCTTGAGACAGGTTCTCACTGTGTAACCTTGGCTCGATTGAAACTCTTCACGTATACTAAGCTGGCCCTCAACTCAGACACATGCCCATCTCTGCCTCAAAAGAGCTGGGGTTAAAGATATGTGTTACCTATTATACCCAGTGTGGTGTGTGTATGTGGTGTGGTGTGTGTTGCTGGGGAATAAACCTAAGTCCTCAAGCATCCTCTTGCTGCAGGGTTCTTTGAAGTGACAGCACGTGACCTTAGCATAGAAAACTGGCATCCCTGAAACTCTTCAGTCTGAGCCCATTGCACATGGGTTTATTTTCTCATCATCTTGAAGACGGTCCAGGAAAGACAGGAGAGTGAGGTAGAACCGAGTTTTCCCTACAACTTGCAAGGAGACTCAAAGGGGCGTTCTAGCCAGACTGTGTCTTTCTATGCCTGTCACGGAAGTCTGGTCGCCTCTGGCCTGTATGTAAATTAGGGATTGAGTTGAGAGACTGCTGATTGGCTGAACTGAATGGGTATGAGGGACTTTGGTTGGGTGGGAGATAAGGTAGGAGGGGCAAGTTCAGGAAAAGATAAACAAGGCAAGAAAAATTTCCGGGGTTGGGGGTGGGCCTGGGAGGTGAGGAAAGGTTGGCAGTCAACAGCCTGCAGAGCAAAGCTGGCAATCATCTTGGTGAGTCACAGCCTTTTAAAAATTCACAGTTTCTGGGACTGGAGATAGGGCTCAGAGGCTAACAGCTCATATTATTCTTGCAGAGCACCCAAGTTTGGCGCCCAGAACCCTTGTTGGTTGACTCACAGCTGCTTGTAACTCCAGCTCGTGTCAGGGCTGGAAAGATGGCTCAGTGGTTAGGTTAAGATCACAGATAGACATTCAGGCAAAACACCCACAAGTAAAATTTTTAAAAATGAGCAAATCTAACTTTTTTTGAAAACTTTAATAATAATAAAAATTAAAGATCTAAAATGCACAGTTCTGAGTTATGTGTCAAACTTTGTTTGGGTCCCGCCTCTGTAGTCACTGACTGTCTGGGTAGGGTTCACAGAAGCCTCGTCTGCCACACTGTAGATGTGCCCTTCCCTTAATAGAAGAGAAGCTGCTGACTTCTGCCTGAAGAGAGCTCACTTGGAAGCTGCCTTGCTCCTCAGATCCAGCACTAGGCAGGTGCTCTGCTATACCCCCAGCCTGACTGACTGACTGACTGACTGACTGACTGACTGACTGACTGACTGACTGACTGAGACACAGTGTCACATAGCCCAGGCTGGCCTCCAGCTTGCTATGCAGTTGAGGAGGATCTTGAACTTCTTCCTCCAGCTTCTGAGAACTGAGATTATAGATCTGTGCCACCATGCTTAATTTTGTAGTCTGTGTTTCTGACGGTCAAACCTAGGACCTCCTGCATGCTGCATATCCTACGAGCTAAGCTACAGACCCCAGCTTTTTTCAATTTTTTCCCCCTTCCCTTCTCCTTCTCGCTCCGGTCCTAATTTTTTATTTTAAAACAGTAAGTCTTCCAGACTGACCTTGAGCTTGCTTGGTAGACTCCGCAGGCCTTGAACTTCTGATCTTCTCCACTGAGCCTCTTGGGTGTCTGGAATGACAGACCTGTGCCTTCAGGTATTGTTAAAATAATTTTTTTTTTTTTGGTTTTTTCGAGACAGGGTTTCTCTGTATAGCCCTGGCTGGCCTCGAACTCAGAAATCCGCCTGCCTCTGCCTCCCAAGTGCTGGGATTAAAGTTAAAATAATTTTTAAAATCCATTTCTTTTTTTTTTTTTTTTTTTTTCTCCAGCTCCCAGAATGATGACTCTGAGACTAGTTATTTATTATTAAATGCCTAGGCCATATGGTTCCACTCATTCCCTGACTGGCTCTTACTCTTAGCTTATTTAACCATTTAAACTATTCTGTGTCTACCACTTGGTTACCTCTCTTCAGATCTGGCCTGCTTCCTTCTTGTGTCTTCTCAGCATCTCCCTGAGTTCATCTACCTGCTGGTTTACATCTGTCCTCTTGGTCCATCTCTCCACAACTCTCCCTCCATCCTCCCCTCCCCCCCTCTGCATCTCCCTTTTTTCTATCCCGAGTTCAACTACTTGTTAGTTTACATCCATCCGTATGTCTCTCTCTTGAGTTCTTTCTCTCGTGCTCTCACCTAGCGTTTCCTTTTATTTTCTCACTATTACCCAGAATCCTCTCTTCCTGCCAGTGTCCCACCTCCTACTTCCTCCCACAGCTCATTGGCCATTGGCTTTTGTTTTGTTTTGTTTTGTTTTTTCGAGACAGGGTTTCTCTGAGTAGCCCTGGCTGTCCTGGAACTCACTCTGTAGTCCAGAACTCACTCTTTAGACCAGGCTGGCCTCGAACTCAGAAATCCGCCTGCCTCTGCCTCCCAAGTGCTGGGATTAATGGCGTGCGCCACCACCGCCCAGCTGGCCATTGGCTATTTTATTGACAGGTGATGCTTATAAGAGATTCTCTCTTCAAGGTACAGGGTGAGTTCTTTTCTGAAAATTATCTCACTTTCTCTGTATTTGGTGGTTGTGTAGATTTTTTGAGAGGAAACCGAGGGCTGGAGAGATGGCTCAGTAGTTCAAAGCATATACTGCTCTTGCAGAGGGCCTCAAGCGCAGTGCCCAGCATCTATGCACCCAAAGGTGGCTCACAACCACCTGTAACTCGTTCCTGGAGATCTGATGCCTCCAGCCTCTGCAGGAACCTGTACTCATGTGCACACACCCACACACATATACATAATTAAAAATAATGAAAACCTAAAGAGGAGACTCTAGTCAGGGAAGGGAACAGAGGTGGAATGTGTCGGGTACTTAGTAGACATTTTGTTGAATGTCTTCCTGGGAAATCGAGAGAAGTAGGGAGAGAGGATGAATGGTCAGAACAAGTTCAGAGTGACTCTCCTGATTTTTCTGAAGGTGAGGATGGGACCTGACAGAACATCTCTCTGTGAATCTGAGCCTTTTAGAAAGAAGACCAAGCTCATGGCACTGTGAGAAGCCCATCTCCAGAATTCACTCATTCCTTATGTATTTTTGAGCACCTACCATTTCCAAGGCTTAATTGAACACAGCAAGAACAAAAGTTTAAAAGCCCTTTGTCTCATGGCTACCGAGATGGCTCACACTTACTGCTCTTCCAGAGGACTCAAGTTTAGTTCCCAGTACTCACAATGGGGCAGCTCTTATAATTGCCTGTAACTCCAGATGCAGTGGATCCTGCTAGGTCTCAAATCCAAGACAAATGGTTACTGAGGTGTCAAAGCAGATGTTGTCTACAGCCTCTCTCATGCCCCACTCCCAGCCCAGGGGTTAGGCTGCCCTTCCCCCAACTGCTTTTCCTACATAACCTCAGCCTTCTTGGTTATGGGTCCTTTTTGCCTCTTGTTCTCCTAGTCTCCTCTTGGCTCTTGGATCTCCTCCCTCCCCTCTCTTCACATAGCCTGGTTCAAACTGCTGAGCATGTTCAGTCTGCCTCCGTTCTCTCATATCTATAATAAAAACCTCAACCCCTTAGGAGCAGTCATGTCCTCCTTTCATCTGATACTGAAACCCAGGAATGAACCAGGTACCCAATGTTCTCTTATGGCCTCCAGGACACCTGAACACACAGCAACATAGACAATCCTTTCTCCCTAGGTCTGGAAATGTAATATGAGGACTAAAGGTGTGTTTTACGTTTAAATTGCTGTGCTTAAGAGATCTATAAAACAAAACCAAAAATGCCTCTAACCTGTAAGCCCCACATGACTAAGAACAGATAACTTCCTGGAATGCCAGGGGCTATAGTTCATGTATGATAACAAGTCACTTGTTTTTGCTTCAGTAAATAAGGTTGGTTGCTCCAACTGCACAAGATGTGCTGGATTACATGTAGGTAAGAGGTACCTGGGTAAGAAATGCGTCAGAATGTATGCTTGCCCAGTGGGCAAAGACAGGAAGTGCATAGCCTTGTGGATTTTGCCTTTGTAAGTGTCTGACTAACCTAATTCAGCGACATATTCTGGGAATCCTGGGTATGGACCTGGCCAGTGTCCCTTGTCCTGGCCAGTATTAAATAAAGCTTGCTTTAATTAGTCATGGATTTGGTCTTTCTCATAGAAAATTTCAGGTATAACAGTATCTCAGTTGTTAGTATATTTGCCTAGCATGCATGAAGCCCCAGACAGTCTGCCCCATAGACATAAACCAGGCATGGCAGTTCATGCCTATAACCCCAGCATTTGGAAGACAGGAGGATTAGAAGTTCAAAGTCTTCCTCAGATGTTTATCCAGTTCTAAGTCAGCATTGGTTATATGAGACCCTGCCTTTTAAAATCATATTCATTTATTTCATATGTATGATGTCCTGCCCGTATGTAAGTTTGTGCACCATGAGTGTACCTGTCATCTGCAGAGGTCGGAAAAGGATTTCAGACCCCTAGGGACCGGAGTCACAAATGGTTGTGAGCCACCATGTAAGTGTTGAGATTTGAACCTAGGTCCTCTGGAAAAGCAGCCAGTGCTCTTAACTGCTGAACCATCTCTTCCATCCAGTGACCCTGCCCTAAAACAAACAAATAAACAACAAACAAATCCCTTTCTCTTTCATGGAATTGATCAGGGAACAGGTATAAAATTAATAAGATAAAATTGAGCATTCTTACTTTTAGATCTACGTATCCCATTTTGTGAGACTTCAGCCCAGAGCTTCATCTAGGGGCAATATAATTCTGAGCAAAGTGTCCCCATGGCCAAGGGCTGAGACATTGCCCTGGAGCATAGCTAGAGCCACAGAATCCCCATGTCTACCTTCAAACCTTCCCCTCCCTGCCACCCCCACATCATCAGAGGCTGTCAGAAAACTCCTTGTGCATCAGTCAAGGGATGACAATGCCACATTAGGACATCATTGTTTTGTTTGAGACAGGGTCTCATGTAGTCCAGATTGTCCTCGATATGTAGCTGAGGCTGACCTTGAACTCCAGACGCTCTAGCGTTACCTTCCTAACACTGGGATTATGGGATTAAGGGAGTTTTGTGTACTTTCTCAACAGCACCTTAAATCAAAGTAGCTAAATAGAATCTGCCCCTGACAGGGAACCTTCTAGAAGGCTAGATTAGGACTCCAGTGATTGTGGAGAGGTTGAAATGTTGCTGGTGTAGAGAATAATTACACATTTTGTTTGTTTGTTTGTTTGTTTTTGTTTTGTTTTGTTTTTCAGGAGACAGGGTTTCTCTGTATAGCCCTGACTGTCCTGGAACTCATCATTCTGTAGACCAGGCTGGCCTCGAACTCAGAAATCTGCCTGCCTCTGCCTCCCAATCCCAAGTGCTGGGATTAAAGGCGTGTGCCACCACCGCCCGGCGTAATTACACTTTTTAAAAATATATATATATATATTTATTTTATATATATGAGTACACCACCATTCCTCTCTTCAGACACACCAGAAGAGGCACCAGACCCAATTATAGATAGTTGTGAGCCACCATGTGGTTTCTAGGAATTGAACTCAGAATCTTTGGAAGAACAGTTGGTGTTCCTCACCACTGAGCCATCTCTCCAGCCCAATTACACTTTACCTTGGCCTGTCATTAGCCCCTTTAACAGCTGTTCCCCTTGCTCACCTCCATGTATGGCCTAATACCCTTGTGATTATCCAAGAAACCTTTTGAAATGTATTAAGTCAGCAGGCCATTGGCTTCCTCCAGCCAACCAGCTCAGAAAGTTATTAGAAAGCTGGTGACTCACATCTTTGTTCTAGCATTTGGGAGTCAGAGACAGGCAAATCTCTGAGTTCAAGGCCAGCCTGGTCTGTAAAACAGCCAGTCCAATTACACAGAGAAACTCTGTCTCAAAAAAACAAACAAAAGAGTGTCAACAGATACCATCCTAGGCCTAAGGCAGAGGTTACCCAGTTTTACTGTAACCACTTATCTGATGACTCCACAATATACTTGAATCAGTGTCTCAATTTATGACTTTCTTTGTCTGCTACTGTAAAATTTCATGAAACAGTTTCTATGTTGGAACACCAAATCTGAGGAAACCTAAATCTGTGTTCTCAGGCCATGGTCACTCAGATCCAGCTCCAAAATAAATTGTGTCTTTTCTCTTTGGAGGCGAGAGTTGTGGTTTTGACTCAACACTGCAGAGGGGTGCTGTATATTTAAACAACATTATTGAGGCTGCTGAGGAGAGTCAGTAGGTCAAGGCCCTGTTACTGAGTCTACATGACCCACATTGTGTAATGAGAGAACTGACCCCAGAAGGTTGTCCTTTGGCTTCTACCTGTGTGCATTGGTATGTATACACACACACACACACACTACAAAAATCAAAGTAATATATATTATTGTCAGGCGTGGTAATATGTACCTTCAATCTTAGCATGTGGGAAGCAGAGACAGGTAGATAGTTGTGAGTTTGAGGCCAGTGTGGTCCTCATAGCATGTTCCAGGGCAACAGAGGCTATATGGTAAGAGTCTATCTTAAAATGAGTGTTTGTGTGTGCATTGGGGGATGGGTGTGTTGTTTGTATAGTGTGTGGTATGTATGTGTTATGTTGTGTGTGTGTTGTGGTATGTGTTTGTATGCTATGGTGTGTATACATTTGTGTGTGGGTGTGCTTGTGTGTGGTTTGTAGGTATGCTGTTGAGCGGGGTGTGTGTGTGTAGTGTATAGATATGTTGTTGAGTGGTGTGTGTGTGTGTGTGTGTGTGTGCGCGCGCGCACGCACATTACTGGAGATATAGCTTAGTATCAGAGCATTTGCCTAAGGTGTGATGCCTTGAGTTGAACCTCTAGTATCAGAAGAAAAAAAAAAAAGTAGACTGTTAAGAGCATTGTTTGGGCAGCGCAGTGGTGGCGCATGCCTTTAATCCCAGCACTTGGGAGGCAGAGGCAGGTGGATTTCTGAATTCAAGGCCAGCCTGGTCTACAAAGTGAGTTCCAGGACAGCCAGGACTACACAGAGAAACCCTGTCTTGACAAAACAAAAAACAAAAACAAAAACAAAAGCCTTGTTTGATGGTGTGTGCCTTTAACCCAACACTCTGGAAGTAAAGGCAGAAAGATCAGGGATTCAAGGTCATCCTCAGACACAGGGATGTTGGGATACATTGTGTGAAGGTGTGTTAATTAACAGTTGTTAATTCTGTAACACCAGAGTGCTAAAGTTGGCAGGATCTTAGTGTATTCATCCTTTCTCACTAGCCTAGAGGCAACCTAGAAGTATTTGATTGTAATAAAGATCTGATAGCCAATGGTTGGGCAGGAAGTGGAGGCCAGAACTTCCCAGAGAGGGGGAGAGAGGGAGAGAGAGAGAGAGAGAGAGAGAGAGAGAGAGAGAGAGAGAGAGAG
>JANHMN010000003.1:90486803-90501670 GCA_030674055.1 Rhabdomys pumilio | reverse complement strand
GAGAGAGAGAGAGAGAGAGAGAGAGAGAGAGAGAGAGAGAGAGAGAGAGATATGCTAAGAATTCAGACACAGGTGATTTCCCAGTGGGCAGAGACATGAACAGACAGACCAAAGCAGAGCTAGCCACAGTGTGGGTTGTAGGCTAGTTTAGTCAGGTTAAGCTAAATAGCTCTCTAGGAGATTGCCCTAGCTAAAAGGCCTAAGCTTTAAAACATTTAAAAGCGTTTGTATCATTACTTATACCATTGGCGGATCCAAGATAGTCCCTTTTTATTTACCAGAGTGGGGCACACGAATTTCAAGCTTTGGTAGGAGAGATTCAGGTTTTGGGCCTGGAAAGAGTAGCCAGGCATGGAAGCAGCAGGCAGGGGACAGTTTCCTAGCAACAGTATGCTGCTCTGTGGCTGCAGGGGGAGTGCTCTATGAGCAGCTGAAGCTCTGCTGGCCTGAGAACTGGTAAGGAGTGGGTGGTGGAAGCCGTGGAGAAGCTGAGAGGCGGCTACAGCTGAGCCACTGGCACAGCTGGGCAGCTGCTGGCTGGTGCCCATGGGGCAAATAGCGCCTTAGAGGTTCGGCATTCACAGCATGGCCACGTGGGCTAGCAGACAGCAGCTTTGGTCCAGCAAACAGCAGTTTTGGCCCAGAACCCGGCAGAAGGCAGAGCCAGTGGGAGCGTTCCCCGTGACCATGAGTCGTGGGAGTAGAGCCCACAGCCATCCTCACCTGTTAGCCTGAGCAACCCCTACCACCATGCAGAAAGAGCATCTTCCTAGAGCCACAGCGTGACCAAGAAGACATCATAACCAATGCTTGAAAATAGCAGACCCCAAAAAACAGAGTTAGAAAAACTTAGATAAATATGTAAGTTGGGAAATAGAAAAAGAGAGATAAAGATGTTTTGGCATGTGCTTAGGTACTGAAAAAAGGAAAGAAATTGAGTATATGAAAAAAATATTAAGTTTGAAAATAATAAAACAAAGTCTCCAAAAGAAGGAGAAAGAAAAAATAGGTAGAATTGTTTTATAAGTGTGCATAAACACTGAAAAAGAAAAGAAATTAAGTATAAGCAGTTGTAGAAAGAATATTAAGTTTAAATAATAAAGTGAAGCTTCCAAAGGAAGGATAGAGTTAGAGATGAAAAAAATATTTTCTGTGTTAAAAATATAGAAAATACTTAGGGCAGAGGGCACTTGGACCCCATATAGTTTTGACTATCAACCTTGAAATAATTATAATTTGTTTGGTAACAATTATAGCTTTCTATGTCCTCTCTAAGAAAGATCAGGGGCTGAAGAGATGGCTCAGTGGTTAAGAGCACTGACTGCTCTTCCAAAGGTCCTGAGTTCAATTCCCAGCAACCACATGGTGGCTCACATCTGGCTGCAAGATGTCTGTCAGCTCTTTCTGCTAAGTACCCACCAGCACAAAACAGCAACATCTGAATTTCTAAATCCCAAGGATGATGGGCAGGGGTTTGCTGCTGCAGTATGAGATAACGCGACTGGCCCATAACTTAGAATTTCCTTGTTTCTTTGTGTTGGGCCTTGCCTCTGAAGGTAGAAGCCTTCCATGTGTGGACAGCTCTCTTGAGCTCAGTGCAAGATGAAGGACTCCCTTTTCTTATGGGGGGTGGGGGGGCTTCCTCTTCTCTGTTTGATCTGGGGAGCCCAACCCCCATCTCATGTAGCCTTGGTGAAATTACAGGTTCAACTTCCTTTCTCCCAATCAGAACCTATCCAGCAAGCATTTGGAATTCCTGGAATGCCTCTCCTTGCAAATGAGGCACTCCACATGCCCTAAACTCCAGACAGTGGTACATGCCCAGCCTGGAAACCCCTACCCACTTCTCAGAAACTATATAGCCCTTGATTGAGCTGCCTTTCTGAAGCTTATCTTTAAAGTCTTTTATTTCTCTCGTTCTCACAGGCTGTCTGAACCTGGCTTCCTGCCTCTCTTTCCTTTATCCTCACAGGCCAACAGCCCCCAGAGAGAAGGAAGGTCTGCATCTCTGCTTCACTTTTGTTTGGTTTTTGTTTTTTCCTAATAGTGGGAATAACTAAATATTAAAGGTCCCTTCATGGGAGAAAAAAATTAGGATGAGTTAAACTTCTAGAACAAAACCAAACATAACCAAGGCATAAAGTATGAAGCCAGTGTTTAAATTTCCAGAAGTATTAGTCTGTCTTAGGGTTTCCATTTCTGTGAACAGACACCATGACCAAAGCAACTCTTACAAAGGACCATATTTAATTGGGGCTGGCTTACAGTTTCAGAGGTTTGGTCCATTATCATCAAGGCAGGAGCATGATAGCGTCCTATGGGGCTAAAGGAGCCAAAAGTTCTGCATCTTGATCCAAAGGCAGAAAGGAGAAGACTGACTCCCACAAGGCTAAGAGGAAGGGTTGAAAAGCCAACCTCTACAGTGACACACCTACTCCAACAAGGCCACACCCCCAATAGTACCACTCCCTGGGCCAAGCATATACAAACCACAACATAATCATAAGAGTTGTTTTGCATATAGAAACTGCTAAATTATAGCAGCCTATATACTTTAAGGATTTATCTCAGAATGGAGATCAGGAAGTGTGTTGCATTGGGGAAGAGAATTTGTTCTTGTTTCTTAATTTTTTTTTTTTTTTTCGAGACAGGGTTTCTCTGTGTAGCCCTAGCTGTCCTGGAACTCACTCTGTAGACCAGGGTGGCCTCGAACTCAGAAATCCGCCTGCCTCTGCCTCCCAAGTGCTGAGATTAAAGGCGTGCACCACCACCACCCAGCTGTTCTTGTTTCAACAGGAATGAAAAAGCTGTAATAAAGATTAGATTTCACCAGGGAAGATGTCCTGAAAAACTTGCCTCTGATGCAGAAGAAGAGACCCAAGAAAACAATGAACAGTTGGCATGAATGCTAATCCCCTTATCTAAGCAGTAGCCAATGAATATTTTTGGCTACCTAGTCCTTCTGATTTACTATATGTCATCCTTTCATAGTGCATGGATGAAGATTTGTATTTACAGCTCAGTTATACAATACAAACAGACTTATAAAAAATTGACAAATGCCTTTCCCCTGCTCAAGCATAAAGCAAAGAATCATCATTAGCTGATTTGTGTACACCACACATTCCATACATGTGTCAATGCAAAAATGTCCCTATGATTTTACCTTTAAAGGTTTGTGTGCTTTCAGAGCAAAAGGACCAGATGCCAATGAAGACAAAGCAAGTAGCCTAGGTGACCCAACCTCACACAGTGCCTCAATTACTGTTTCTGAAGTGAAAGTTTCTGGTTGGGTCATGTAAGGCAGACTCATGTGGTATTTTCCTGAGGCAAGCCCCATGGGAAGACACACGATGTTTGGAGAGAGTATCAACAGGACTCAACACAGAGTGATGGGGTGCTTGCATAGCTAGTCTTGCAATGCTTCCTTGGTCTTGGGTCTTTGCTGATCTCCACTTCATTGAGAGAGGCACGACAGAGAACTTCTCCTGGTATCCTGGCTGGTTCTGGTCCCTCCCACTGACTTGTGCTAATTTGGTGGAGGCCTGGTGGTTTCTTCTGGATTGTGCCACTGCTGCTTTGTGTCTGGTGATACTTTTGAACTGGTATCCTGACAAACGGAGTCTGGAATTGCCCCGAAAGAACTACTTCTAAACCGGTCTACATCACCTTGTCCTATTTACCATCTTTTCTCCCCTGCCATTAGACGGTGGTCTAGAAGCAGGGGTCAAAGCATCTGATAGCCCTTATTAAAGTAGGTTTTTTAGAAAAATTTAAGCCTACACGTTTCCTCAAAAATTGCATTCAGAACAGCTTTAAAGCAGCCAACTCCGATGATCCAGCCTCACAGACTGCTTCAGTCAGCCCTGCACCTCACTGTTCCACAGAGCCTGGACAGTGAGTGAGACAGCTAGCCCTCCCAGGATGTGGCCATTATCCCTATATGTCCCCAAAAGATGCCTTCACTTGCAGACAGCAGGAAGGAGTGTGAAGAATACAACACCCTCATTCCCGAGAGGTGGGGTAGGTGGGTTTTGGTCATTTAGTGGATTATGGGTGTTTGTCATTGTTTAGGGGGATTGGTTACAAGTTGTTGTTGGTCATGGTCAGGGGGAAACAAACTATAAAGGTTAAATTCAGGGATCTCTTTCTTTCTCCCCTCTATCCTTCTTTCCCTCCTATTTACTGTTACGAGGAAAAGGGGAAAGGGGGGATAAAAGGACAAAAGAAGGGATAACAGGATGATAACAAAAAGAAATGTAATAATTGTATATCCTTTTAGACTAAAAAAAAGCAACAAGTCTCAAATATCTTATATTGGTATGGATTTTTGTATATTGATAGAAATTTTGCTAAGAACCAGCCTCAGCTTGGAGAGGGTTTCTGAGAGAAGGGGTGTCTGGGATTAGTAAAAACAAATAACTCCAAGTCAAATTATGGGTCCAAGTTGTCCACCCAGGCTGCACTTGAGACAGCTTTACAGGCTGGCTTCTCCTTGACCTGCTTTCTTTGGAGATCTCCAGACACCTTTTTCTCTATGTTCTGTTCGAAACAGTTCTCCAAACAGTTCTTTCTTGCTATTCTAAAAAATTCTCTGAATAGCTCATCTCTTGCAGATCATAAACCCAGTCTTTAATTTTACAGATCAATCCAGTCATTTACTCCAGGTTCCCTTTGGATTATGGTATGAATCAGCATCCTATGACCCAGCCCTTTGACTCTTAGGAGACAGCAAGCACAATTTTTTTTTAAACATTGCAAAAGAATTCAGAGATCTGCCTGCCTCTGCTAAGCACTGCAGCAGCTCGTGTTCTTATGCTAATTGTATTACCCATAAAACCCGTTTATAATGTCCAGCACATAGGCTAAAGGAAGCCTGCCCCAAGTTGGCTCTGATTGGGAAATAAAGTTGCCACTGGCCAATGGCTGGGCAGGGTGATAGAGGCAGAACTTATAGGATACCTGGGCAAGAAACACAGGGGTAGAGGAAGAAGGAATTCCACCATGAGAGGGACATAGGATGGTGAAGCAGAGAGATCAGAATCCAGGAAAGCAGCCCCAGGGGCCACTCCCCCGATTGGGTCTGGAAAACCAAAGATAAAATATAGATTTAGAAAATGTTAACTGAGGAATACTGGAGGGGAGTGTGTGCTACCTGTGAGGAGGTTTAGAACTACACAGCTGTTGAGTTAGGCATATTAAAAATTAAGTGTGTGTGGTGTGTGTGTGTGTGTGTGTGAATCCAGAGAGCTCTGGCAGGTGGCTAGAAGCTTGATCACCCAACAGGAGCTCTAAGCAGATTAACGATTCACTGCTACAAAGCACAGAGGATAAACTAGCTGGGTAGGAACTCACCCTAAAATTAACATTTCTACCATGCCTGGGCCTAACCTTGCTCTGTCTCAGGCTGATCCTAAACTCAGGAATCTGCCTGCCCTTGGAAACATAAACAAAAAGTTTATCTGGGTGGGATCTTCTGCAATCCCCACTTCCTAAACCTCTTTATCTCCTTTCTTGGTATCTTTCTGACAAACTGGCTCATAGTGCACCTACTTGTGTTTCTTTAGATCTGTGAAGTTCCTTACATAATTCATGTTGCATCCTTATATTTTGCAAAGTTGAGAAATTACATATTTTTCAACTTGGGTTTTCAGAGTTCTTTTTAACAGCCTTAATTAAGTAAGGGCTGTACTGAAGGTCCAAGCATTTACCATTTTTCTGAGACATTAGCCACACCTATGCCTCCCCAACTCTTGCTGTCTCAGATTATCATGAAGTCATTAACATTAACCAGGAGGACTTTCCTTGAAGGAAGAATATGGAAGTATATACATTATTATACAATCAAGCCTTCTGCTCACAGCAGCCATTGTAGAGGCCCATGCTCTGTTTGCCTCATCCCAGGGGTGGTAGTCATGTCACCCCACCCCTGCCAAAGCCATGCTGAACTACAAAATTTAAGGTCATATGTATGTATATATGTATGTGTTTCAACTCTTGTATAAGGTATTGTACATATGCAACTCATTTAAAGTTTTTTTTTTTTTTTTTTTTTTTTAAGATTTATTTATTTCATATATGTGGTTATACTGTCACTGTCTTCGGACACAGCAGAAGACAGCATCGGATGACCATTACAGATGGTTGTGAGCCACCATGTGGTTGCTAGGAATTGAACTCAGGACCTCTGAAAGAGCAATCAGAGCCATCTCTCCAGCCCCTCATTTAAAGTTTTAATGCAAAGTTCTAGTCCTATAAAAGTTACTATTGTAAACTGTTTAGGTTAATTAAAAAATGCAAGTTAGTAGTCAGTCACCTATAAATAATTATTCTTGTAGATATGTTAGGTACTCTTTTAGTTAATTACAGAAATAAGCTTTATTTAGCCTCTTGTATATGTTTTCAAAGTTAAGCAGAAGATGAATAGCTACAAACAAGCAACATTTGTCTATTTAGATATACTTTAGACAGACAGATGGTCCTCAAACACTTTAGAGATCTGAAGAATATGGCATTTAAGATGTTTTAATAATAAAAGCCTTTTTTTTTTTTTTTTTTTTTTTTTTTTTTGGTTTTTCGAGACAGGGTTTCTCTGTGTAGTTCTGGCTGTCCTGGAACTCACTCTGTAGACCAGGCTGGCCTGAACTCAGAAATCCGCCTGCCTCTGCCTCCCAAGTGCTGGGATTAAAGGCGTGTGCCACCACCGCCTGGCAATAAAAGCCTTTTCTGACAGAGAGACATATCAGCTCCCGACAGCACCCTCAATCTACTCTGAAAAAGATTGTAGGCACTGAAGAACCTCCACCTAGAGTTTGCTTCAATTGTGGCAAAGCAGGACACTGAGAAAAAAAAAAAAAAGCCTTAACTTAACTGCTGACAGCAGGCTATCCAAACTGTGGACTAGCAGGGCACTGGGAAGCTGATTGACCCGATTTACAGAGACAAGGTAGAACAGTCCTTCAGTATTACTGCTTTGCAGATAAGTCTGTCAGATCTTCTGAGCCTGATGGCCAAAGATGGATGTCCCACAAGCACACAGGAATCTTGAGTGATTGTCCAGATAGCCAGTGGTCTGTCATTTCTTAGTTTTGGAAGCTCTTTGTTCTGCAGTTCCTGTTTACTCAGGTAGTTTTTATCCTTCTCAGGTCTCTGATGGGGTTGGAGACTAGATAAAGTCTTCCAGTTTTCCTTGTTATCAAATGCAAAAAAGAAAACTCACAAAAGTTTAAGTTGTGAAGGATCTGGGAAAGTGTTTTAGGGGTTAAGAAGATGCTTTAAAGGTGGTAGATGCAAGTCATGAAGGTGGGAGGACATGAAAGTTTAAGTTATGAGAAGGTGTTCCAAGGTTAATGAAGGTCGGAAGGTCTAAGAAGACGTTTCAAGGAAGGCTGATGCCAGCCGTGAAAGTTAGAGCTTACGGAAGCTTGAATGAGGTAGAAAGTGATTCAGGGACAGAGCTTTGTACTCACCAAGTTAGGATAGAGAGTAGAGTGCTTCTCCAAGGTTGCCAAATACCCGTGGCTGGACTCTGAACGCAGTTCTTACCTGACAGTTCTCATAACTGCTTTCATTGTATATGGCATATTGGTGTTGGAGATAAAGCCGCTTCTCGGACTAAAAGGGGGAGGTGTTGGGGTACATTGTGTGAAGCTGTGTCTCTACATAAGTTATTAATTCAGTAACAACAAAGAGCTAAAGCTCCCAGAACCTTGGTATAGCCAAGAGGCAATCTAGAATTGTATCTGATTGTCTGTGATATAGATCTGATAAGCCATAGCTGGGCAGGAAGTGGAGGGTGGAATGTGATTCCCGCCAGCAGACAGTGGTGAACAGATGGACCAGGGCAGAGCAGAGAGGTAGAGTTAGCCAGGTGGGCTGTAGGCTAGTTAGTCAGAAAGCTAGAAGCTTGAAAAAACTAAAAAGCCTCCATGACATCATTTATACTGATGAGAGATCTGAGATAGTCCCACTATCCTTAGTAAGCTCAAGACCTTCTTGGGTTGTAGGACCCCCTGTTCCAAGCAAACAAACAAACCCAACAGATCCAGGAATGGTGGCATATGTCTGAAATCCTGACACACAAGAGACTAACGCAGGAGGCACCTGATCTTGAGGCCTGAGCAACACGCAGTGATGTCACAGTGGATACCTTTTCCTAGTTTCCTTACTTTTTTTTTTTTTTTTTTTTTTTTTTTTTTGGTTTTTTTCGAGTCAGGGTTTTTCTGTGTAGCCCTGGCTGTCCTGGAACTCACTCTAGACCAGGCTGGCCTCAAACTCAGAAATCCACCTGCCTCTGCCTCCCAAGTGCTGGGATTAAAGGCGTGCGCCACCATCGCCCGGCGATCCCTATATTTCTTAAGAACCTGTTTTTAAGTACATCTAAATTTGCAAATCTTTAAGTACATGAGCAATAAATGCATGTGTTTGTGTGGTGTAACTAATAAATGTGTGTTTAAAAATTAAAGAGTCTGGAAATGAGAGACCAGAGCCAATGTTCCAGCACTTCTATTTCTGTTGTTTTTGACCCATTACTCAGACTCCCAGAGATCCACCCACCTGTGCCTCCCAAGTACTGTGATAAAAGCCTTGTCCCACTCACTATGCCTAGCTGTTGTATTTACCTCAGTATCTTTTGGGGATGCTCCTGGAATCCTCACAAGACCCCTCTCACAGCAAATGCATCTAATAGATTAAATTAAATATCCACAGACACAGTAAGTGCTATAAATACAAAATACACATTGGATTTCAGGCATAACTAAAAAATGTTAATAATAATAATAATGCAAGATGACTAAATGAATTTTATATTAATAATATTTTTAAAATATGGGATTAAATTAAAATATTAAAATTCTTTTCTTTTTCTTACCTTTTGTTAAAAGGGAATTAAAAAAAGGGAATAAAAGAAGAAGAAGAAGAAGAAGAAGAAGAAGAAGAAGAAGAAGAAGAACATGACTGCTCTTAGGTATGGTGGAGGAGAAGGTTAACTGTAGATAAAAGGGAGAGCAGAGGCAAGGACATCTGGGGGGAGTCCAGAATGAACATGACCCTAAGGAAAGAGGAGAGAAGCCACTGACCAAGAGGGTCGGCCTTGTCCAAGAGATTGGCCAAGAGACTGGCATAGCTAAAATGGCTGAGTTATAGGGTCCAGAGGAGCTAGGGGTGGGGGTGGGGATAGCCAATTACGCAGGCTGGAGAGTTCAGTTGCGGGTGGGGTGTGCCAGCCAAGAGAGCCTTGAAACAGGTAGAGATTGAGGGATGCTGGGAAAACCCGGCAGCCAGTGTCTGCTTTTATATAATGGACACCTCAATTAGCCATTTATTCAGGGTTTGAAACCTAACAAAAAAGAGAATTAGAAAACTTGAAATTAGCCGGGCGGTGGTGGCGCACGCCTTTAATCCCAGCACTTGGGAGGCAGAGGCAGGTGGATTTCTGAGTTCGAGGCCAGCCTGGTTTTACCGAGTGAGTTCCAGGACAGCCAGGGCTACACAGAGAAACCCTGTCTCGAAAAACCAAAAAAAGAAAAAGAAAACTTGAAATTAAACCAACATTTTATTAGGAAAAAAATGAAAAAATAAGAAAGCTTGAAATTACATACACGGCTCATGTTATGTTCCTATTGGGTAGTTCTTGCCTACTCTCCACCTCCGGGCTCTAGGCCTTCCTTTCTCTGCACTCACAGCTGCGGCTCCAAAGAGACAGCTTCAGCCTGGCTTTTAAACCTATTTTCTCCAGCTTTCAGGACAGGGCTGAGGCTTCTGCCCTGTGCTCTGCTGCCCCCAAGCGGCTGCTCTTCCACGCACCCCTCCAATGACAGCTAGCCTTGTTAGCAGGGCTTGTACCTAATTCTTGAAACACTTTGAGGTCCCAAATCAACAATCCCAGCTATTTCCAATCCTTTGACTTTGCTTGATTGAGAGCGTGGAGACGGTAGTACCCACCTGCCATCCCAGCACGTCCAAATAAGTAGAAGAAGAGTTCAAGGTCATTCTCGCTACACGGAGAGTTTGAAGCCAAAACAAGACAAAAATTCAGTCTACAGAAGGAACCTAGGTCATTTCTTGGTCCCTATTTACTGTGCTTTTGCTTGTTGCTGGCATGATTAAGATGCACACACCTTTTAACTGTGGATTCTGGTTGATGGAAAGTTATTGTTTACATCTGAGAGAGATGCAACTCACCCCTGAATGTTAAAAAATGCCTGAATTTATGGAGCTAGAACTTGGGTCCCGGAAGGTAATTTCCTGTTATTGGCAATGTTATGTTATTACCGTGTTATGTTCACAGCATGGTAACAGGTTTGCTGTCACCATGAAGACATGATGGAGGTTGTGTGTGAGAATTATACAGTGTGCCTCCTTCTTTTTGCCAATACTGGGGATCAAACCTCCATCCTCACAGGTCAGTGCTCTACCACTGAGTTACATCCATGACTCTCAGGATTATAGAATGTCTACCACATATTTAGCACAAGGCCCAGTACATTGCAAACTCCCAATAACTGTAGCCATTAATGTGTGAAACTGTTACTTGCATAGGCATCCCTTGAGGGCGTTCTTTGTTGCTTGCTAGGACTCTGTGCCTGAAACTTCATGTCAGTCAACAAAGGGAGTGGAAATGAACTACATTTCAATCTGTCAGTAGACTGGGAAAATGCCCAACTAGTTGGGATCTTTCTGGAATTTTGGCAAACTTGGGTGAACTCAACCAACCAGGGTAATGGGAGCAGATGGGGGAGGTCATGGATCAGCTCTCCAGGGACCTCTGAGTTTCCAAGAAAACATGAAGATATCACCAGGGCTGTGTGGAAATGTAGATGAGCTGACATAAAATGGGCATCTCTTTAAGGGGAATGGATCTGTGTGTTTTAAGTAGATTACGGTCAGTATCAAATTCCAATAGCATTCCTAGTCCCTTGGATACAGGGTGTTTAAAAGAATGTCTAATTGCTCTATTTTAATGTGTTATCATTGTGATAATGCTGCAAATTATAGTCTTTGCAGATGTATTTAAACTTATGGTGAACAGTTGTATGTAGCTTGGGTACAAACGTTGAAAGTTCTCTCTGGGCATGGTAGCACACATCTTTAGTCCCAGCACTTGTAAGACAGAGGCAGGTGGATCTCTTGAGAGTTTGAGGCCAGCCTGGTCTACATAGAGAGTTTCTAGGCCAGTGAGACTTTGTCTCAAAAAAAAAAAAAAAAAGGAAATAGTAGTATTATTAGTAGTAGTAGCTGTAAATTTTCTAGCCCTCAGCTTTTTGTAGGGAGAATGTGAACAGGACTTTTTGAAGATAGAACTACATGCTCTCTCTCCAAGACGGCAATTGGTGGGCTGCAGGTGCAACCACCATTCCCCACAAATAACAAGCTTTCCGTAGCCGATGAAACGGCTCAGCAAGTAAAGGTGTCTCCCACTGTAGTTCCAAGGAAGTGTACATGAACCCTGAAAGACCACACCAGGGTCTTTATTTGAGCTAGCTCAAGCTAAACTCACCATTAACCCGCAGGACAGTTCTGGTGGAGGAAAAGCCCTGAACATCTGTTGAGACAAGGTTTTCTAGAAAGTGACAAGCGAGGAATGGGTGTTTCTAGCCTGGCAAGCATCTAATTGGGGTGCTACTGTGGCCTTTAGCATAATTGACTGGTGCTGGGAGCCAAACCATAAACTTCTGATTTCTTCCTAATTGGTGGCTGTTAGGCAGGGGCAGGCTTATAACCTGGAGATGCAAATTTGTTGGGGAAAATAACCTGGAGACTGGTGCTAAACATAGGTTTGTTGGGGGAGATTAACCTGGAAACACAGGTCTTGTCAGGGTTAGCCTAGGAACTGGAGCTATGCTCTGGCTTTGTTGGGGGGCAACTTGGAAACTAATGCTAGGCACCGGCCTTGAGTTCAAACTTAGGTCAGGTTCTCTAAGATGGAGTCTGAACCCAAAACTTGGTCTCTCACCACCAAGTCTCATGATCTGAGTTCAATCCCATGAACCCACATGGTAGAAATGAAGAACAGATTCTCGAAGGTTAGCCTAGCATGAAGCTGGCATATGCATGCATGTGTGCACACACAATAATAATAGATACCTGAGTAGTATTTTAAAATGTGTTCCAAGGCACATGTGTCCCTTTGCAATCCTCCCAGAGTGAGTGGGAATTGCTGCAGTGCATTTGCAAACAAGTATTGATGCAACTCCATTCAAAGCAAAGCAATGGGACATGTCAAGTACAGGGTCAAGAGTGACAGTTACCCATGAGTAAGGACTCAGGTTTTTTGGTTTTTTTTTTGTTTGTTTGTTTGGTTGGTTTTTTTTTTTTTTTTTTTTTTTGGTTTTTCGAGACAGGGTTTCTCTGTGTAGCCCTGGCTGTCCTGGAACTCACTCTGTAGACCAGGCTGGCCTTGAACTCAGAAATCCGCCTGCCTCTGCCTCCCAAGTGCTGGGATTAAAGGCGTGCGCCACCACCGCCCCAGGGCTCAGGTTATTATCTGAGGCTTCTTTTAATGAAGTCTAAAGAAGGTGTGGTGGTGGCAGTCTGCTATTTCACAAGGCAAACATGCCCAACATCCATTGAGTCCAAGGCTAGTGGATGTTCCTCTGAGCCAGGACTTTCAAGACTGAGGAGTCAGTCTAGAGAATCAATTTCTGTGGTCCTGATGGCATCTAAGAAAGAGCCTCAGCCGGGCGTTGGTGGCCCACGCCTTTAATCCCAGCACTTGGGAGGCAGAGGCAGGCGGATTTCTGAGTTCAAGGCCAGCCTGGTCTACAGAGTGAGTTCCAGGATAGCCAGGATAGCCAGGACTACACAGAGAAACCCTGTCTCAAAAAAAAAAAAAAAAAAAAAAAAAAAAAAAAAAAAAAAAAAAAAAAGAAAGAGCCTCTGCCTGCACCAAGCCACCACCTATCCTTTCCAAGACTTGGTTCCCTTTGGAGTCCCAGGTTTCTGACCTACTTATTTTTTCCATCTTTTTCCTTCCAGGGAATGGTCCCTGCTGTATATATCATGTCTGTGTGGGTCATTTTGCCTGTAGGGAACACTGAGTGTTCCGCGTGTGGGGGATGATGGTAACTAATGTCTTACACTTTTGTGAAGAACAGAGATGAGCCATGTCTTGCTGTTGGGTGACATTACATGTGAGAGAAGCAGGCATAGGGAATGTTAGCCCCTTCCAACAATGTCCTTGGTGATCTCTGTTGACAGCCTAGGATCCCCCACATATATGAACCTGCACCCTCCCATACATATACACTCTGAACAGTGGTATTATTTCCCTTAATAATCATCAAAAGTCAGATTCTACTTAATCACACTCTAGTTCTGTCTTAGCTATAAAGGGTCCAATCTGCTCTGAGCTGTTTTGGAATCTGTCTGGTTAAGAGTTTCTATTGCTCTGATGAAACACCATGTCCAAAGGTAACTTGAGGAGGAAAGACTTTATTTCTATTACACTTTCAGGTAACAGTCCATCACCGAGGGAAGTCAGGGAAGGAACCTGGAGTCAGGAGCTGATGCAGAGGGCATGGAGGGTCGCTGCTCCTCATGGCTTGCTCAATCTGCTTTCTAATAGCATCTGAAACCAATAGCTCAGAGCTGGGCACCACTCATGATAGGCTGAGCCTACACTCATCAGTCACTAAGTCCTACAGGCTTGTTACAGCCTGACCTTACAGAGGCATGTTCTCAACTGGGGCTTCCTCTTCTCTGAATACTGTGTCTAGTTGACATGAAATTAACCGGCAGAGAATGCATGCCCAATAAGACAATTTGTGTCTCCTAAGAGAACATTTAGGAAGGAAGAATTTCCTATTACTATCTTGTGCCTATGCATCATTGGGCATGCATATGATTAAAATCAGGTGCATTATGGGAAGAGACAAGCACTATAATCAAAGGTGTCTTAGTTAGGGTTTTACTGCTATGAACAGACACCATGACCAATGCAAGTCTGATGAAGGACAACATTTAATTGAGGCTGGCTTACAGGTTCAGAGGTTCAGTGCATTATCATCAAGGCTATGCAGCATCCCAGCAGGCATAGGGCAGGAGGAGCTGAGAGTTCTACATCTTCATCCGAAGGCTGCTAGCAGAATACTGGCTTCCATGCTCCCCTCAGCAGTTGTTGATGAAAGAGAGTCCTTGGTTCCAAACTGTTTACTGATTGTTCATCATGGAAAATGGGTACATATGACCTCTTCATGTCCCTGACATGTTCTCCCAACCAACCTTTGTTCTAATTCTCTTGGGTATATGGCCAATAATTCCAACTAATGCCCTAAACTATTACTACATTCCATACGCTAAGCACTTTGCTTGTATTAATTCATGTAATCTCACAATGATGTGTGATATCATATTAACACTGTCATCTGATTTTCTGGCTGAGGAAGCTGAGGCAGAGATAACTCATGTCACAGAGCTGGAACCAGAAGTATGTGTAGCTATGACTGAGCACTGAGCCACATCAAATATATGCCTGTTAAGACTTGGATAAGCAAAAGAAGCTAGAATTTCTCCAAAGTCCTTCTCAAAATAAATAGTCTTATTAACATTTTAATGTCATCAGATTTTGAGTATATCATCCCATTCCCCAACACCCAACTTCCTCTCTCTCTCTCTCTCTCTCTCTCTCTCTCTCTCTCTCTCCCCCAGCCAATCTTTGTTGTTCTAATTCTTAGCAACCTCCCTTCATGCTGGTGGGGTTGTTGTGCGGCTTGAGCTTATGCAGGTCTTCCACATGTGTGACACCCTGTTCACATGTGTGACACCCTGTTCACATGTGTAGCTGCTCTGCTGTGTCTGGAAAACACTGTTTCTGAATGAGAAAGAAAGAAAGAAAGAAAGAAAGAAAGAAAGAAAGAAAGAAAGAA
>JANHMN010000003.1:90411882-90486793 GCA_030674055.1 Rhabdomys pumilio | reverse complement strand
GAAAGAAAGAAAGAAAGAAAGAAAGAAAGAAAGAAAGAAAGAAAGAAGTGGAACAGTGAATCGTGCAAGGAAAGTTGGTAAGGTTGAGAGGTTCAGATTCCCTGGCACCCAGGCACCCACCTGAGACGCCAGGCAGCTCCCTGCTCCCTACCAGATTCCGAGCCTATAATATGTGCCACGCTTTCCACATAGAAAACATGACCTGTCATCACATAGATCAGAACAGAGTTCTTCATGCTAATGAGGTATCTAGAGGCCCTGAGGATTAGCCAATAAGCATCACTTCCTGAACTTTCCTCCCTGCAAAAGGTATTTTAATCTCTGATCCACCCTGAGGAGGTGGTATGCACTCATTTTCCATGATGAACAATCAGTAAACAGTTTGGAACCAAGGACTCTCTCTTTCATCAAGAGCTGCTGAGAGGAGCATGGAGAAAGCCTTCAGCTACATAGCCTGGCTATCTAAGGCTCTTGCAGCAGGCCCCTCTGTACTCCCAGACAACCACCTAAGCTAAGGACTTGCCACTGCCGAGCTACCACCAGAGTTCCCATCACCCCTGGCCCAGGCTTATCCTTAGCCTGCAGACCTTCTCTGTTCTCTGATTCTGGGCAACTTATAACAGCCTCTGGACATCCAGGAGTCTGAGAACCCCCAACCCCAGCTCCTCATCACAAGCTCATGGACCCCTGGTCCTCTGTGTCCTGACTCTTTCACAGTTCCCAGCAGTGACTGGATTCCCAGGAGTCAGGGAACCCCAGCTTCAACCTCCCACATCTTAGGGTGTGTTTTCCTACCTCCTGAGTGGTGTATTGGAGTGTCCCTCAAGCCCAGCATCTGACAATGGCACAGGTAAATGCAGTCTAGCATCTCTGAGTTCTGTCTGCTCAAGCAGCCTTTCCCACACCCAGAGGCAGGGCAGAATGCAAAACCACAGAAAAAGAAAAGGACATGACTGCTCCTAGGTATGGTGGAAGACAAAGTTTATTGTGGATAAAAGAGAGAGCATAGGAAGAGGCAAGGACATCTGAGAGAGTTCATGGTGGACATGACCCTGACTGACCTGGGAACCATGTGGGAAGAGGAGGGACAAAAAGGGAGAGAGGAGAGGAGGACCAGGTACAGTGGCCAAGAATGCAAAAGTACAAGAAAGAAGGGGTGACTAAAATGGCTGGTTTATATAGGAAAGAGCCTCTGGGGGAAGGGCAGGCCAGCCCCAGTGCCAGAGTTTAGGGCAGGTGTTGAAGTATGCCAGTCATACACTGTAACTGGTAGGGACTGAAGGATGCTGGGAAAACCTGGCTGTCAGGTCTGCTTTGATATGTTAAATAGGCATCTCAGCCATTTGTCTCAGGATTTATTTGAGACCTGGTAGTTATCCATCACCTTCTGTCATACACCTCACCTCCACCCCCCACCTCTTCTGATGTGTGTGTGTGTGTGTGTGTGTGTGTGTGTGTGTGTGTATAAATATAGTCTCACTGAATTGAGACTCACTGCATAGTCCAGAATGACCTTGAGCTCCTAATTGACCTGTCTCCACCTTGGAGTGCTGGGGTTATAGCCTTGAGCCACCTAGCCCTTTGGAAGGCATTTTAGATGGCCCCAGGCAAGGTTTAAATCCATATGCATTAAATCAAATCCATTTAAATCCAAGGATTTAATTTGACTGTGTGCCCTGGCTTCCTGCCAGTTTGGTTCTGGAAAACTGAACAAGGCCAAGGGGCTGACATGACTGAATTTACATTTACTCCTTCACTGGGCTAGCCAAACTTCAATTCATAAAAAAGAGGAGTGGGTATGGGGAAGGGCTCTGGCAGTCTTATCTCTTCAACTCCAGGGCTCAGTGAACAGCCCCAGATTCCCCTCAGTCAGCTTCCTTGGTTCTTCTACAGTGGCTTGTCTAGACCAAGGTGAGATCTCAGGAATTCAACCGAGTAAAAAACTCAGTTTCAAGCCGGGCGGTGGTGGCACACGCCTTTAATCCCAGCACTTGGGAGGCAGAGGCAGGCGGATTTCTGAGTTCGAGGCCAGCCTGGACTACAGAGTGAGTTTCAGGACAGCCAGGGCTACACAGAGAAACCCTGTCTCGAAAAACAAAAAAACAAAAAAAACAAAACAAAACAAAACAAAAAACAAAAAAAAAACAAAACTCAGTTTCCCATATAATATAAACAAGATTGATATTTTTAACTTTATTGTGGTTGTTCTTGGTGGTGATGGTGGTAGTGTGTGTGTATGTGTGTGTGTGTGTGTGTGTGTGTGTGTGTGTGTAAGAGAGAGAGAGAGAGAGAGAGAGAGAGAGAGAGAGGGAGGGAGAGGGAGAGAGAGAGAAGTAGTACTTGCCACTTGCCACACCCATCAGAGGACAATTTTGTTGAGTCAATTCTTTTCTCCCATGTTTATGGAGGTTCCAGGATTTGAACCCAGGTTGTAAGGACTAGGCTGTAAGTGCCTTTACTAGCTGAGCCAGCTTGCCAACTGCACAGGACTGGTTTTTGTTGTTTGGTTTGGTTTTGATGCTCCTTAGAGCATCCAAGCATCTGGGCTTGGTGGTGCTTGCCAATAATTCCTGCACTGGAGAGATGGAAGCAAAAGCATCAGGAGATACTTATTTAGTTGGGCTAAAAGGCATCTAAGGGTTACATTTTTGTGGAAACTCCCCATTTGCCCTCCAAAAAGGCAATGCCGATTTACACCCCACTGACAGTGTGAGGACGTTCCTCCTCTCACCCTTGCACACACACACCGCAGAGCTTATTTTTATTGTAAGTAAGGAACTCAGAAGTGTCAGTCTTTTAGCAATGATATGAAACCAGCATATCTTTTATGTTTTATTCCATAGTGTTCTTTTATTCATGTGCAGAGACTCAATTTGAGGCTCTGAGTGAGTGATGATTAATTTTAGTGTGTAATCAATGAGAATCTATGATGCCATGGCTTTTGGTCGTGGGTATTAGGTGCTCTCCTGGGGACAGATGATCCCTCCATGATTCAGGGTTTCCTCCAGATTAGGCAAGCACCCTTAGTTCTTTGGATGAACCTCAGATAAAATAGTGTTCTAGTCATGTTTCTCTAGAGTCACAGAACTTACAGAATGTCTCTCTATATTAAGGGAACTTATAGGAATGACTTACAGGCTGCAGTCCAGCTAACCCAGCAATGGGCAGCTGTCAATGGGAAGTCAAAAAATCTAGTAGTTTCTCAGATCCATGAAGCTAGGTGTTTCAGCTGGTCTCTGTATAAGCTGGAACCCTGAAGAAGTGGGTTCCAACAGATGTGCTGGCAAGTAAGTGCAAGCAGGTGAAGAAGAGAGCCTTTCTCCTTCCATTGTCCTTCTGTAGGCCTCTAGCAGAAAGTACGGCCCAGATTAAAGGTGTGTGCCACCATGCCTAGAATTGGAATTTACTCTGTCCCAGGCTGCCCTTGAACTCAAAGATCTACTTGCCTCAGTCTTCTGGGATTAAAGGTGTACTACCTTGACTTGGCCTAAGCTTTTCATGGCCATTATGCCTCAAGATCTATATCACAGGTGTGCCCTGCATTTCTGGATTATAGTTTATTCCAGATGTAGTCAAGTTGACAACCAGGAGTAGCCATTACAAGTTGTTTGCTTATTCAGGAGTCTTGCACAGAGCAATGCAGGAACAAAACACATTTGAACACTGTCCTGGCTAGTCTTATGTCAACTTGGCACACAAAACTAGAGTTATCTGAAAGGAAGCCTCAATTGAGAAGATGCCTCATAAGATCCAGGCTGTAAGACATTTTTAAAATTAGTGATGGATATGGGAGGGCCCAGCTTATTGTTAGTGGTGCTATCCCTGGGCTGGTAATCCTTGGTTCTATAAGAAGGCAGGCTGAGCAACCCATGAGGAGCAAGCATTATGGCCTCTGCATTAGCTCCTGCCTCCAGATTTCCTGTCCTGGTTGAGTTCTGGTCCTGAAAGTGTAAGAAAATAAATCTTTTCGTCCCCAACTTGCTTTTGGTCATGGTGTTTCATCACAGCAATAGAAACCCTAAGACAAATACTTAGCTCTGCTCTGGTCACCCCATGGAAGCTACAGTGGTATGATAAGGGCACGCACACAGGATGCTGCAGAAACATCTAGAAGAGGCACAGACTCTCTTCACTAGAAGGGAGTGTTATGTTGATCATGGGAGCAATGAGGGAGAAGAGCCAGGATGAGGGAAGATCACCAAAAGGATGGGAGAGAGAGAAGAGCAGGAAACAGTGCACATGAACCAGAACACAGACGAGAGGTTAACTTTGGCTGGAGGGGAGTTTCTTATTAAGCTGGTAGGGAGGAATGGAGGTGCAGGGTTATAGGGTGGGGACAGTTTTTGCCTGGATTATCTATTTGGGAAGGGGACAAGGGACTAACTAGAAAGGAGGTTGGCTGTTAAGAGTAAGGAGTGAGTATTGGAACTCAGCTCTCTCTCTCTCTCTCTCCCTCTCTCTCTCCCTCTCTCTCTCTCTCTCTCTCAGGGTCTCACTATATAACTTTAGCTGTCCTGGAATTCACTATGTAGTCCAAGATGGTCTTAAACTCACCAGATCCCCTGCTTCTGCCTCTCAAGTGCTGGGATTAAAGGCATTTGCCACCATGCATCTCTGTCTGTCTGTCTGTCTTTCTCTCTCTCAAGATTTATTTATTTAATGTATGTGAGTACACTGTATCTGTCTTCAGAAGAGGACATTGGATCCCATTACAGATGGTTGTAATCCACCACGTGGTTGCTGAAAATTGAACTCAAGACCTCTGGAAGAGCAGCCAGTGCTCTTAACTGAGTCATCTCTCCAGCCCCACCCCCTATTGTTGGGAGCCGACTTTAAGCAGAAAGCCGCTAGAAAGTGGTTATCATCTTTGCAGCCATCTGGAGCCATATACCCTGATAGAGACTTGTTTTTCAGCAGCCTACAACAGCTGAGCACACTCTAATAAATATCTTGTTTATCCCACATAGCTTGTTTTGCTGTTTAGTGACCCCAGCTGCATAGTGCACGTGGTAAAATGTCTTCACCTGTGTTCTCCTGCGTGTGCTTATAAATACCCAGGATTTCCTTGTAATAGAGTCAATAAGAGTCAATAGGGGCAACAAAGGAGTAACCAGACTTGACTACAGACCCTCTGGCTTGTCTCTATTCTTCGAGTCTCTTCCCCTTCTTGGCTTGTCTCTATTCTTCGAGTCTCTTCCCCTTCTTCCCCCCACTCTTTCTCTTGCTAGACCCTGACCCGTGGACAGGAGTAGCAGCGCAGGCTGGGACATTTTGGCTCCCAAGCCAGGAAGAGTACGGTTGCAACATTTTGGTGCCAAGCGTGGGGCAGAGCGGTCCTCAACAGTTTGGCGCCTGACGTGGGGCTCCAGTAAGTGGGATACAGTGAAGGACACCGCAGGAATTGAAATCGGCCATCCTAGCTCCTGCGCTGGATAGAGAACCAGTCAACTGAAGGAACTGGCTGAATTCAGAAGTGAAACAAAGGTGATTACAGGGAGACCAGTAGGTCATAGTAACAAAAATGGGACAAGAAATAAGTGACTGGAAATAGATAAATAGATGAAAAAAGGCTTTAAAGATACGAGGAGTAAATTGCAGGCTGCTCTGAGTCAAGAGAGCCAAACAGATAAATAGATAAAGGTTATAGTAACGAAAATGGGGCAAGAAATAAGTGAGTAAAAACAGATGAAAAAGGCTTTAAAGACGAAAGGAGTAAATTACAGGCTGCTCTGAATCAAGAGAGCCAAACAGATAAATAGAAGGTTGCTCTAGACAGAGAACTGAGCAGAATGATAATGTTGATTTAACTTTTAAAATGTGTGTGATTCTGAGTTATGCAGTTATATTTTTCCTCTGGATAAAAACTCAAAGGTTTTTCTGGTTACTGGCTTAGGAAAGGCTGATTTTGGGAAAAAGGTTTTTCTATGAGTTTTCTGATGAGGTCATTAAGGTAGTAGTTATATCTTCCAGAATTATATGGATCAGATATGACAGAGGTAGACCTCCAGAAGACTAGATTCTAGAGAATCAAACAAAATATCTTGATACTAAAATTTGTTTTGAGATTTGTATATTACAGAATACACAGCCTTGGTGAATGAATCTTATCACCTGCATGTTCACTGATGCCCTGGACTTCTGCTGGATGCAGTTAACACAGACATCAGAGGCTTATCAACTTACCCTTCCCCTCATTCCTCTTCTAACATCTCAACGCCCATATTCAGCTTGAAGAAGTTAATGAAGAGTCGGTGCCCCAATTCCCTGAACTTGGGGACTGAGGTGGTTAATATTAGGCTGTCTTTCTAGGGAAAAGTAATAGTTTTATTGGAACAGGAAGGAACAGCTAAAATTGATTACACAGTCATAATCCATTGGTAGAAATCTGTATAATTGTTACTAAGTTGATGCAAATTCAAGGATTTCATTGGTATAATTTCTTCTATTGAAAATTTGTGGGTACAAGGCTTAGACCTTTTACTTCTCCAACAGGGGAAGTTGTGTGTTGCCTTAAAGAGTGTTGCTTTTATACCAACTATTTAGGCATTAAGTCTCTTGTCTCTCGGGTTCATGCTGTTCAACAGACTGATGGCTTTTGTACAACAACAGATGAGATTCAAAATGAAACCCATACAGGTCCATTATTACAGGCTGGAAGTGTAGGGGACTTTGAAATCTCTGTCATCAAGACTGACAAGGATTAACCCCTAACTTACGCACTAAGTCGGATAGTCAATGATGGGTAAGAGAACATACCGAGACCCTTGCCCCTAAAAAGGGAGGCCTCATCATCTTAAGGGAGGCTGGGGTCCTTTGTTCCAACCTAGGACAGGCACTGTTTTTCCCAGCCTTCCCTTTTGAAAAAAAAATTTAAAAAGGGGGACTTGTTGAGAGCCAACTTTAAGCAGAAAGCAGCTACAAAGTGGTTATCTTTGCAGCCATCTGGAGCCATATACCCTGATAGAGACTTGTTTTTCAGCAGCCTTCAACAGCTGAGCACACTCTAACAAATATCTTGTTTATCCCACATAGCTTGTTTTGCTGTTTAGTGATCTCAGCTGCATGGTGCACGTGGTAAAATGTCTTCACCTGTGTTCTCCTGCATGTGCTTATAAATACCCAGGATTTCCTTGTAGTGGTGTGTGTATGGTGGAGACAGTAAACAAGTCTTGACTACAGACCCTCTGGCTTGTCTCTATTCTTCGAGTCTCTTCCCCTTTTTCCCCCTACTCTCTCTCTCTCTTGCTAGACCCTTACCCGTGGACTGGAGTAGCAGTGCAGGCTGGGACATTTTGGCCCCCAAGCCAGGAAGAGTACGGTTGCAACATTTTGGCGCCAAGCGTGGGGCAGAGTGGTCCTCAACACCCTATTTTATTTTTGAGGCAATGTCTCATGTAGCCCTGCCTAGCCTTGAATTCCATATGTAGCCAAGGATGATCTTGAACTCCTGATCCTCCTGGCTCCACCTTCCAAATGTTAGATTGTTGTGGAAATTTTTCTGGAATAAGCCCTTTGATGCCAGTGAGAGTGGGAGAGAGATGCCACCAGACAGAAGCCAGGAGAGCTCCTGAAAGGCTTTGATTCCCAGGGCCACTTTGCATTCTCATTTTATACCCTAAAGGTGGGCGGAAACTCAAGCCAGATTTCACAGAAGCCTACTTGACAGTTAGCGGGTTAAGGACAGTGACTCACTGGCACAGTATTTCTTCACATTTTGTTCCAGGTAGCAAATGATGCCATGCTTGGTAAACAGGCAATACAAGCAGTGCTTTAAGTAAGTCACTGAGTAAATCTCTAAACAAATATCTAATAACTGGCCTTTTCTACCTTATTCTATTTTCAAGATCGCAGGCGTGAACCATCTTGCCCAGTTCAGAGGTTCAAGCTCTGGTGTGGACATCAGGATCGCTGTGAAGGGGAGGTCCTGTGACCTAGATCTATACTATTCAACAGTCTGTCCCCGAAGCCCTGGTGATCTAGTACTTTGACAAGTCCCTACTGGTATCCCACTCTGAAGTTCACAGGTCTTAGGTGCTCACTACCAGAAATCCTACAAATAAGCCCATCTCATGGATCAAGGTTTACTTTTGTAATAAAGATTGTAGGATTTTAATATTTTTAAAAAGACGCGTGTGAGTTTTATGCTTGCATGTATGTATATGTACCCACGTTTTTTTAGTCTCCCTCACTCTAACTTACGGAGCCATCCAGCCTGGTCCCCTAAATACATTTCAATGAAAGTTTTCATGAGCCTGTACGTGAAGGTGGGTAAAATCTGTTAGTGTGTGCTTATGCCTGTGGTTTGCATCTCTAGTCTCAGGTTGCTCTGTTCTAATTTTTTATTTACATATTTACTTTTGAGGCGGAGGCTCAAACAGCCTAAGCTGGCCTCGAATTCGCTGTGTAGTCAATGATGACCTTAAACTTGTGATCCTCTACTTTAGTGCTGGAATCACAGGCGTGCTCCACCACGCTGGGTACATAGATCATTTCAGACCAGAATTAGATGTGCACTTCCTGTTCCGCCTACATTACGGGTTGCTAGGTTACATTTTTTTTTCCCCTTTACACCTTTGTAGACGCAAAACCTCATTTCCCATGAATACTTGCAAGTGTCGCCGTCGCGTCGCGTCATTGCTCCCGCCCTATATACCTACTTCCGCCCGCGAGCCACTTCCTTTCCTTTCTGCGGCGCGGGGCAGCAAGATGGCGGTACAGATTTCCAAGAAGAGGAAGGTAAGCCTCTGGGCCCTGTCTGGGAGTCCGCTGCAGGTTCTAGAGATGTCAGGGGGGACCATGGCTCCGTGGTCGGTCCTGAGGAGCAGCTGGGGCCGCCTGGCGTCTCCTTGAGCCGCGGATGGCCGTAGATTGTGTACTGGGCCGGAGCCGGGCGAGTGCAGTGTGTCCGGTGAGTTCTGGACCGATACGAACACCGGGCGCCTCCAGTTCCGGACTAGGCACCTTTGAGCGTTTCTTGGTTCTGTAATAATAATCCCGTTGCACGGAGGGCGTGTGCCATCAAATCTAAGCCAATTTCTTTTCTTTTTTTTTCTTTTGTTTTTTGGTTTTTCGAGACAGGGTTTCTCTGTGTAGCCCTGGCTGTCCTGGAACTCACTCTGTAGACCAGGCTGGCCTCGAACTCAGAAATCCGCCTGCCTCTGCCTCCCAAGTGCTGGGATTAAAGGCTTGCGGCACCACCGCCCGGCCTAAGCCAGTTTCTTTAGTAACTGAAGTTTAGCAGTTTTATCCGTGTCACCCTGTAAGTGGCCATAGTTGAAAGCCTACTTTTGGCATGTTCACTCGGGATCTGGAGCAACAGCGTCTTTGGCTGATTTTTTTTTTTTTTTTTTTAATCCATGGGGAAAAGGTTCGCAAATTGTCAAGTTTAGAAGTAGATGACCTGTCTTCTTTGTGCTTATGCACACAGATGGTAAAGCTGTTTTCCACAGTGCTGTTTTGAGTTAAGATTCCTCTCATTTCCCAGGTACAACTTACACAGTCCCAGCTGTGCAAAGTGAACTGCACATGGGTTACTTTTGTGTGTTTGTGTGTAGATAGTGTCGTAAAGCCCTTCGATGAAGAGGTGATGATGAGTCTGACTAGGAGGTCTTGTCTTTGTCCAAGATGCCTCACTGTGCTGCGTTCTGTGGCACAGCTGAAAGCAACTATGGTCAAAGAGACTTCTTAAAGATGACCTAGAGGCATTTGTCTGAGAAGGGTTGCTCTGACTAAGTAGGCCTCTTAGCCCCTCTTAACTTCAGAGTTAACTTGTTTCTTTGGTTTAGTTTGTAGCTGATGGCATCTTCAAAGCTGAACTGAATGAGTTTCTCACTCGGGAGCTGGCTGAAGATGGCTACTCTGGAGTTGAAGTCCGAGTTACGCCAACCAGAACAGAAATCATTATTTTAGCCACCAGGTAAAAATATCATTGACTAGTTATCACCTGGAAATACGGTGTGTACTAAGATGCTGTGTAAACTTGGGCCAACCAAGCAGTAAACCTGAGGTTGGTGGTTGTAACTGCTTTTTTAAAAGGGCATTTGGAAAGAATTTACCTTCCATTTAATGTGTATATTGACTTTGTGGTAGATGGCAGATGAGGTTTTCAGTAAATTATGACTTTTCCCCTCTACAGAACACAGAATGTTCTTGGGGAGAAGGGTCGTCGGATCAGAGAGTTGACTGCAGTTGTCCAGAAGCGGTTTGGCTTCCCTGAAGGCAGCGTAGAGGTGAGTTCCCTACTTCACCTACCAAGGCTTTTGGACTGAATTTAGATGTGGCTTTTGCTATAGAATGGTACTTAAGAAAAACTGATGTGCCCAATGAATATCACAAGTGGATTAAAAGTTGTGTAATTGTGTGATTGCCATGCGGGGGGTGGGGGCGGCCAATCTTTTATCCTGGCACCCAGAAGGCAGGATGATAATGCAGAGCTAGTCGGGGCTGCCATAGTGAGACCCTGCCTTAAATCACAAACTGTATGTTTAAGTTTAATAGGGGTGCTCTGGTGGTTGAAGTATTTTTACATTCCATTTGTATGTAGAAATGATGCATGTGTGGATTGGCTGTCCTTGTGGGGGTCCAGAGTAGAGGGGTGATTCCGCCTTTATTGCTGCTTTGTGGGTAGTGGAAATACTTTAGTATCTAAGGGATATTACAGTGGCTTAATTGAAGACTGGTGACTGATAGGAATGTACTCTGCTTTCTTTAAAGCTTTATGCAGAGAAAGTGGCCACAAGAGGCCTGTGTGCCATTGCCCAGGCAGAGTCTCTGCGATACAAACTCCTGGGAGGGCTTGCGGTTCGAAGGTGAGTGTCCTGAGACTTGGTGGTCATGCTCTTCTGTGGATCAATGTGTCTCTGACATGCATGTCAGCAAATAACCTCATTGACAGAATCATCTAGCCTCTGGTGATGTAATAGTAAGGTAGTCCATGCCCCTGTTGGAACCCCTCTTCTAGCAGAAATGGGCTAGAAAGCAGTTATCTTTGCAGCCATCTGGAGCCATATACTCTGATAGAGACTTGTTTTTCAACAGCCTACAACAGCTGAAGCACATTCTGATAAATATCTTGTTTATCCCACATAGCTTGTTTTGCTGTTTAGTGAACCCAGCTGCATGGGTGGTAAAATGTCTTCAGCTGTGTTCTCCTGCATGTGCTTATAAATACCCAGGATTTCCTTTTAATAGTGTCAAGATTAGACAATAGGAGTCAATGAGTCAAAGGGGGCAATAAAGGAGTAACCAGACTTGACTACACACTCTGGTTTGTCTCCATTCTTTTTTTTTGTTTTTTGTGTTTCTCTGTGTAGCCCTGGCTGTCCTGGAACTCACTCGGTAGACCAGGCCTGCCTTGAACTCGGAAATTCGCCTGCCTCTGCCTCCCAGGTGCTGGGATTAAAGGCGTCTCCATTCTTCTTATCCCTTGCCCCTATATCTCTACTCTCTCTCTTGACCAGAGCACTTAACCCCAAGCGTGGGACAGAGTGGTCCGCAACATAGTGGCCCCCAAGTGAGGGGCAGAATGGAACGGATCTAACTAGACTAGTAATAGGCTGGTGAACAAAGGGCCTGTTGTTGGTAACACATGCCTATATATGGCAACACTTGGAAGATTTGATTTGGGAGGACCAACCTAAGCTATGGGATGAGCCCCTAAAGAATGGTCAGTGCTGTGATGGGGAGTGGATAGAATCATGCATGGAAGGGACATCTGCTTTGTGCCGTTTAGGAAGGACCCTTGATGGGTGAGCAGTAAAGTATCTTTCCTGTCACTGCACCTGTGAGGGGTATCTGGTTGGGAGATGCAGTTCAGTGCTTCTGGGAGAGCACACCTTTCACAGCAAGCTAGAAGTCATGCGCTTTACTAATTCACTCAGTGGGGGACTATAGTGAACAGTTCTGATGGGCTGATGGGAAAGCTCACAATCGGTAATTACATCGCTAATTGGCCAGGTGTCTTGGGAGGCCCTGTCTTGAAAAGAGAGCCAGCTTTTCCTGTAAGTTGTGTGGCACTGAGGAGTGATAAAGATCACGTTGGGACCCCTGCCTCGCCTGTTCTGATGTTGTCTTAAAAATTGTACAACCTTGCCTTGGTTATAAAGATTAGATGTTGAAAAGGCCAATTTGTTCTTTGTTGTTGAGAGTCAGGTTCTCACTGTAGCCCTACCTGACCTCCAAATCAGAGATTGCCTGCTGAAATTAAAGGTGTGTGCCACCACACCTGGCTCTAACAGTATTTTGTTTTCTGTGTGACCTTAGGCTAGGCTGCCCTCAAACTCAGATCCTCCTTCCTCTGCCTCCCTAGTGCTGGGATAAAAGGTGTGGGCCACCACATCTGGCTTTCTGATGTTTGATAGGCTCAGGTTCTTTTGTGCTGTTACTGCTTAGGTTTGCTGGTGGGGTGGGTTCTGGAGAGGAGGAGCCTTTCCATGGCCTGTACTTAGGGGCTTTTTGTGTGCTGCTTAAGTCAGGTGGCACTTGGGAGCCACTCAGTAAGTGCTTTTCAGAAATGCCTATTCCTGCCAGGTGTGGCATGTTAATGCACACCTTTAATCAAGGACTCCAAGGCAGGCTGGTGGATCTCTCTCTGCAAGTTCAGACCAGCCAGGACTATGTAGTGAGATCTTGTCTCCAAAAAAATCTATCCTGACAGCCTGAGTTTAGTGTCTGTAAAGGAAGAAGGAAACATGACAATGTAGTCTTCTGGCCGCCTTACGCTCACCCATCAGTATACATACATACATGGTAATAGATTAGCTAATAGATGTTAGGGAGTTATTAATGTGAAAACTAAACTTGGTGGGGTGGACAGGCAGGCTGTCTCTGGTTATATCAGGTGAATCTCTTCTTCCTAAGGGCCTGCTATGGTGTGCTTCGGTTCATTATGGAGAGTGGGGCCAAGGGCTGCGAGGTTGTGGTGTCTGGCAAGCTCCGAGGGCAGAGGGCCAAGTCCATGAAGTTTGTGGATGGTCTGATGATTCACAGTGGAGACCCTGTTAACTACTATGTTGACACTGCTGTGCGCCATGTGCTCCTCAGACAGGGTGAGTTGCTGTGCTGGGAAGGGAACCCAGGGTCCATCTAAGCACTGGGCAGCTAGGCATGCCTAAGGCAGAGATTAGCATTTCTATAGACCTGGGTTCAGTTAAAGCTACTATGGAAGGAGTTGTGGATCCCCTTCAGGGGCTGGGAAAAGTAGCATTGCTGAAATGGTCAGATCAGTTAAATCTTAGCTATAGCCTTCTGTGCCCTTCAGTGATGACACGATGACGAGTCAGAAAGGCCACGTCTTGCTCTTGGTTCCTGTCAGTGCCATGTTCTGTGGTGCTGTACATGGTTTCCTTGGCAAAAGTGTCCTATGCACTGATTGATTTAGAGGCATTTGTCTGAGAAGGGAACAGAGCTCAGTGCTTTTGAATAGATGCGGCTCTCCCCACTGTCTCGTGTGTTGGGAGAAAGCCTTGTTCAGTCCTGCCCCTGGTGTCTTAGGTGTGCTGGGCATCAAAGTGAAGATTATGCTGCCCTGGGACCCCAGTGGTAAGATTGGTCCCAAGAAGCCTCTGCCTGATCATGTGAGCATTGTGGAACCTAAAGATGAAATCTTGCCCACGACCCCCATCTCAGAACAGAAGGGTGGGAAGCCAGAGCCACCTGCCATGCCCCAGCCAGTGCCTACAGCGTAACAGGTACGTACGTCTGCAGTGACCTTCCTGGGCCAAACATATTTTTACTGTTTCCTCTGTTTCAGTGTGTGAATAGGGTTCTTTTAGCTTAGTGTGGGAGAATACAAGTTGGGATGTGGTGTCCAATTGGCCCACAACTCTTTTTCTGTGGGTAAACACCCATTTATTTCATGGCCTTTGCTCAAGGGTTCCAGCTCCTCTTCTGGGCACTTTGCCCTTCAGCAGACTTGTGAAGGTAGTATCAGGCCTTCATGCTGGGCTGTGTTAAAGGCAAACGGAGTGGGAATGTGCATGCCTGTGTAGTAAATGAAGGCACTCAGATGTGTTTTTCTTACCATTGTTTTATTTGGTTTCAGGGTCTTGGCAGCTGCATCTGGAGGCTGGATGTTATCTTGTAAAGACATTAAATAAAATCTTGAACAAAGACACAGGCCTGACTGGATTGTGTCCAGTGTTCAACTGAGTTATGTTGGCCTATGGAGCGATGCTTATTTTGTTGGTTTAAGCTGGAGGGCTTGAGCAGAGCTGACCAGAGAAGTCATGGGTCCATGAAGTTGGTGGCTACAGGGCAGCATCTTGACCGTGTGAACAATTGAGGGTTAGAAGAACAGTTTGGTTTTGGTGCTCATGATGGAACCCAGGTCCTTGGGCATAGTAAGCATACATAAGAATTCGTATGTATGTCTCCGGCCTGGAGGACTATGAGTGGTCTTTCTTTCCTAGAAGGAAAAGATGGCTCAGCGGGTAAAGGTGCTTTCCCTGCATGTAGAGTAAATTGGCTGTGTTTTGCTGTGCTATACTGTCTCAGCATCCCAAAATAAAAAGGGTATTTCTAATGCTATTTGTGCTTGGAAATTTGAAATGTAAAACCTGTCATTAGGGTCCATATATTTCTAAGTCCTATACTTAGACATTGTTTTGGAAAATACAGGAGATTCAGAAATCTGTAGCTTACTTGCTATATTTTGGAGGCATTTATTATTGATATGTGTTTTGTGGGGAATTAAAGTTAGCTTGGGAATTCTGTGCTTTGGGTGAGAAGACTAATGAAGCTGTCGGGCTCAGGTGTAGCCTGGCTGGTGCCCAAAGGCTAGCCTTCATGAGCCATTGATGCTCTTTATTTCACTGTCTTCACCTGTGTAGCTGTGCTTTTAAAGTCTTATGTAGCCCTGGCTGACCTCTGCCTTGGTATTGTGAATATGGTGTGCAACTTTCATCTGGTTGAAAACTCATGAATATACGGCTAATTATTGACACCCGAGGTCTCTAGACACCGGCACAGCTCTTTATTTACCGGGCTCTGGCTGAGTGTTTTGTGAGACATGAAAACGGTTGCTCTTCAGAGGACCTGGGTTGAATCCCCATGTAATGATCACACACATCTGTAACTCCAGGGACTGAAACTTGAGTTCCAGGACATCTGACAGCCTTTTTTGGCCTTAGCAGGCACACAATTAGACAAAACAGTCAAAAGTCTAGGCCAGAGGGAGGTTGCAAGTAAGTATACTAAGGACCTATCTAGGAAACTGGCAAAACTGCTAGTGTCCACGTGGCATCAGTAGCTTACTGAAAATGTTATCTCCACCCTTCCCTTTTGGGGTGACAAAAGCAAGGCCTTTGAGCATGCTCAGTTGAGTTTGGTCTGGCACATCAGCTGTCTATATTAGATCTTTAAAAGTTCAGCCTGTGAGACAATTTGCTTCTTTACCAGTAGGTGGCACTATATAACAGCATTGCTGTAGAGCCCCAAATGAGGATGGTCTTAGTGGAGCTTTGCCCCTCTGTAGCCAGCAGGAACCTCAGACCTGAGGAAAAAAAAAAACCCAAAAACTGGGCTTGAACTTGGAAATAAGGTTCCTGGTGCATGAGATAATACTGAAGTCTTAGGCACTTCGTTGGTGGTGCTGTTGAGTGTGAGCGTGACTGGCCCAGAACTACCTGCCTGTGATTGCTCTCAATATATTTTCTTCCTTGGGGCTATTAGGTTTTGATGCTAAAATCAACTTAAGTGTTTTTCATCAAAGCTGTAGCATGTATGAGATACTGTAACCTCTAGGCCACTAATAACATTGAGTATCTCTATAATGGACAATTCCATTCTCCTGAGGGAATGTGTTTATTTCTCTGAGGCTTTACCTGGAAATCTTCATTTCCAGGCTAAGAATATCGGACCCAAAGCTAGGCATGTCTTTAACTGCTCTCAAGCCCTCTCATAAAACTGCAGCTCGGGGTAGCTATGAAGTGTGAAAGTCTTAGCCGCCCAGACTGGGCAATGTCCACTGGAGGTGGAGGGGTGTGTGTGTCACTGCTATGATGGATACAATTGAACCCTGAATTCTGCCCTCCTGAATACTGAGATTTTTTTTTTTCGGGTGGGGGCCATTTTTCCCACCCACCTATCAGGAAAAAAATAATACTCTGCAATGAAAACCCCCCTATCCCCTCACTATTAGGTCTTTTGGGACAGGCTCTCCAGCCTGGGACTCACTACATAGCCTAGAACTGATGTCCTAAGTGAGCACTCCCTCAAATACAATTCAGCTGAAGCTGAACAAACTGAATAGGGTTCCAGCTTTCAAGTCTGCAATAGGCTCTTAGCCCCATGGCTCTCAGTCACGACTTCCTAGGGAATGAAGGGCCCTTTAATGGTTGCACATCAGATTTCAATATTAGGGTTCATAAGGGTAGAAACAATTGTTACAAAGTTGCAATGAAGTGGTTTTATGGATAGGATCACCACAACATGAGGTGGTGCCGTTAGGAAGGTTGAGAACCTCTGCTCTCCCACCTGCTCTGCTTTGGGGCTCTCAGTTGTGGAAAACATCCGCAGCTCCCTCCTAGTTTTGTCAAAGACTTTTTGTTCCATAATTGGAAACATTCGTAAGTTTATAAACATCAGTTACAATGACTAAAGTGTGGCTTTAGAAGTTTTGCACTTCTGTGATAAAGCACTTTCCTGGCATCCTTGAGGTCCTGGCTTATATCTCTAGTAAAAATGGCCCCAGCTTAATTCCCTCCACCACTTTGCAGAAGACCACTGGGTCTCAGGTTAGAGGTGGCAGTACACCTTTACCCACTGAGCCATCTTGGCTTTTTTGCATTAAGAAATTGTTCTTATCTACTGAAGACCTTGCCACTGATTAGTGTCACTAGCATCTCTTGGGGCTGAATTCTGGCCCTACATTCATCTGACCTCTCAGATCAGCTTTCCTGCTATGATGGGTAAAAAGAGAAATTGTGAGGCCCACCTGATACTTCAGATCAGTGAAGGATGGTGCAATACTGAGATGCACCAAGGAAGTGGAAGGTGCTGTGCTGGCTTCTTATGCCATTGTTTATATTCCTTCTAGGCTGTCCCAATCTTGCATGTTCTTAATTGTCTCACTTGCCTGTGTCCAGGTAGACACAGCGCACAGAATAGTATCAGAGTCTGAATGGGAAACTTGTGGGTGACTGCTTGGCCCTCAGGTGTCTAACCAGGGGAGACATCCGTATCCTTTAGAAGAGCTTGCCCTGAATAGGCTATTGTTCCTGGGTAGACATGTGATAGGTGCCAGTGCTTTGTCCTGTGTCCTCTTGGGGTGGGGACAGGCAGGATCCATGTGTCTGGCCTGTAGTCCCACCCCTGCCTGCCTGCCCATTATTATCAGCTGTGTCCAGATGGCCACAGTTCCCTAATCTGTTGGAGCTCAGCTGGGACCGCAGCCTTTGTGCCTGGCTGTGATGGGGCAGCCCCAGCTGGAGAGACCCTGCAGACATGACCCTCAGGCACTGAGGATGGGAGAGATTGGAAAACAAACAGGCTCCTCTTCAAAAGGCAATCTAAGTGCAAATGAGTGTCTGCAGCTGGGGCTGGCCAGTACCCAGGACTGCATGTAGCCTCAGCATCTCTGGTGTGTTTGCCCTTTCTCCCATCCAGTTCTCTCAGTGGCCTGGAGCTGAGGGCTATAGAGTGTATTGTGGCATCAGAGTTGTGCCTCACACTGATGTAGGGAATCTAGCCAGTCTGGGTACATCCTGGCCTGGCTGTGGTACCTTCTGCCCTGAAAACAAAAGTCCCTGGAAGCCACATGTTAGAAAAGCACTGACTACAGTTTGTTCCCTGACCCCCACATAGGTACCATGACACAAGTTTTAATACCTACAGTAACAAAAGTAAATGAGGTAATAGGTATGCTAGAGGCTGGGTGTAAGTGTTCCTCCAAAATCAATGTTAGGACCCAATATCCAGTGTCAGCATAGAAAGGGGGCTGGGAGTGTTTGCCATGCCAGCCTGTTCCCCAGATCTCACGTGAAGGCCGAAGGAGAAAATACTCCACAAGTTGTCCTCTGACCTCTATGCATTTCATAGCACATGTGTACACACATCATGCACTCTCACTATAGTAAATAAAAGTAAGAAATGAGGGGTTTTAGGGAGATGAGTAAGTCACCTGGGATTAGTGTCCTTTTGGGAGGTTGAATGTCTTCTCTTCTGCCAAGTGAGAATAAAGGAAAATGCTATTTATAAAGTAGAGACTGCACCAGACGAAATCTGATGGCACCTTGCTCCTGGCTTCTCCAATGTCTAGAACTGAGTAATTTATCTGTTCATATACTCATATAGTGGTCTAGGGTGAGTATGGCTGCTCGAGAGAGGTCTGCAGTGCACAGGAGTCCTGGCCAGCTGCAAAGCAGGGAGAGGGGGCTAGGGATACCTTCTCTAGTTACGCAGGCATGAGCTGGGACACACCCAACTCTTGAAAAAAGTTTTATTTCTATAAGAAGAGGGGAATAAGTTAAAGGACTGTTCGCATGGGCGTTCCAGGAGGGGAGTCACATGCCATGCCCAGATGTTCTCTGCCTCCTGGCTGAGGCGCTCCCGGTCCGGGTCATCTACTCAGGCTCTGGACAATGGTGACACAGCCATGAGAGCTGGTGCAGCGTTGCAGGGACGGCTGGGCCTCTACCTGCCCGCTGCTGGGATCAAAGGTGAAGACGCTGTTGGTGCTTTCCCCGTGTTCATCCCGCCCACCAAGGATGTGGACCTTCCCATCACACACCGTCACGCCACAGCTCTCCTGAGAGGACAAACAGATGAACAGTTAGCTGGGCTGCATCTGGAGACTTATGCTATGTGGCCAAGCCTTGCCCTACAGACAGTCTGGATGGCAGGGAGACAAGTGGCCTGCTTTATGTCTTAGGTTTCATCTGCACAGTTCAAAGAGTAACCACCTTCTTTGTTGTATATGGCATAGCCTTCATTTGGTCTTAGCCAGAAAGCTAAAGCTATGCTTAGAAGATCGTACCCATGCCTGGAAGACTGTACAATGGGAACACTAACACCATCCTACAGTCTTATTCAGAGAAGTTGGAAACATCAGCCTTGAATCATCCAGGGACCAAACTGACAGGAACTACCAGTTATACCTAACATAGAGTCTTGGGGCAACAGGTGGGTGCAGGGGGAGCAAGAGGCTGTGGGAGTCAGAACTTGCACCCCTGGTCACTGATATCACTGGAGTAGAGAACTTAGCAAGTCCCTTGCCCACTCCACTCTTTGCTAGTTGGTACCTTTGGGACAGACCAATCCCCCTACTCAGTGGCAGCACTTGAATTCTATGTACTGCTCTACTAAAGCCTAATTGATGGCCCTGGGCCAACCTTTCTAATGAAATGAGAGGTGACTTGTCACTGAGAGGACAAGCAAGAGGACTAAGTGAAACCATTTACAATGGGATCATGCAAGACCTTTAACCTGGGAGCTCCAGAGCCTTGGGAGTGGGTCTGTACGCTGAACGGGCCAGTGCAGGAGCTTGCCAGGGAGCCCCACTTACCACAGGGCTGGGCAGGTCAGCTGCCTCTCTCCAGACATCTGAGCCAGGGTCATAGGTGAAAATTTTGCTCATGAGGCCTCCTACCACATAAATGGTGTCTTCCAGGGAGACAGCCTCAAGGCACCGCTGCAGGAAGGGTGCTGGTGACCTCAGACTCCACTGGTCCTCCCTGGGGTCAAAGCACTGCACCTGCAGGAGGGAGGACAGTGGTGAAGGAGCCTCACTCCGAACTGCCCTGCTACTTGACACAACACCCTAATTTTATCCCACTACAATCGGCTTATACAGTGCAAGGGATCAAACCCAGAGCTCCCTACCTTGTACAACCCCAGCTTTTAGTAGATCATCATCTTTCAAATAGAGGAAAAACTTTTAAACCAGTTCTACCTCTCCTAATTTTTAAAAATATTGTTTTTATGTGTTTCTGTGTGTCTGTGGGTGCCTGCCGAGGCCAGAACAACTTGGAGCTAGAGTGAGAGGCAGTTGTGAGCCTTGACACGAGTGCTGGGAACCAAACTTTGGTCCTTTGCAAGAGCAGCCAGTGCTCTTAACTGCTGAGCCACCCCTCCATCCCCGATCTTTTCATTTTTAAAATCTATGAAACATACATGGGCGGTACCAATTGGAAGAGTTCAGGCATTCTGACTCACTGACTCACTAAGTAACCCTCTTGAGGGGTGTCCCCTCCCCCTCCGGTTTTTTGGAGACAGGGTTTCTCTTTGTAGTGGCTGCCCTGAAACTTGCTTTATAACAAGGCTGGCTTGAACTCCCAGAGATTCACCTGCCTCTGCCTCTGCCTCTGCCTCTGCCTCTGCCTCCCCAGGGCTAGGATTAAAGGCCCGTGCTTGGCTGAGGTCAAGATTCTCTTGAGTGCCTACAGGATTTAGAAAATAGACTGGCTCACACCAGTGTCCAGATCTAGCCTGCACACAGTAGACTACACTGTTCCCTGTAGTCTCTACTGTGCCCTAACCACAAAGCCTGAGCCCACCTTGTCAGTGTTGACACCGTCCTGCCCTGCGCCCCCAATCACATAGAGCTGGCCAGCACAGGGAGCTACGGCTGCAGAGCTCACGGCCTCCGGCAGGGGCGCTGTGGCCGCCCAGGTGTTGGAGAACGGGTCATAGCGCTCCACGCTGCGCAGGCGTCTCAAGCCATCGAAGCCACCGACTGCAAAGAGCTGAGGACAGAGGCCAGGGCCCCTGGATTTAGAGCTAAAGACGACTCCAACGCCCCACTGCTTCAGTCTGCGGGCTCACCAGGGGCGTCCCAGCACAGCTATTGCCTGGTTAACTTCCTCTCTCTCTAGTTCAGGAACCCTTCCCTGTTCAGGAGACAGGCTGGTGTCTGAGTGAAGAGGATTTCAGCTGCAAATGATGCTTAGTAATAACCCGAGTGGTTACTAAGGGTTTACCACCCACCTACCACTTCCTGGTTTTGAATGCAAAATGATCTTTACAAAGATAACTGGCAGTATTTTGTTTATGTGTGGTAGAGTCAAGACTCAATCCCTAATCTATTTGGTACCTTCCCAAGTACCCAGCTGCAGTGATGACTGTTAACATTATTATGGAATCTTGAGCAAGTCCTTATCTTTTGGGGGCCCCAGATCCCTCCCCCCCACCAGTTCTGTCTTAGATCCTGGGGCAGCAGCCATAGCGTGTGCCTACCTGTCCCTGCAGAGCCACCATCTTGTGCCTCCACCTGCCCTTGTGCATTGAGGCAACCTTGATCCAGGTGTTCAGATGGGAGCTAAACATCCAGACATCACGGCTGTTGATGTGACCTCCTGCGGAGGAAGCAGTAGCTGTCCTTCTCTAGCCCTCTTACTAGCCCCCAATACCACCAAAGAGCCAGAAACACTCCCTAAATCCAAAGGAGGCCTTAAGACCATAGAGATAGGCCTAGGAGATCCAGGGAGGGTAAGGTAATGCCCACCAGATGCCTGTGGTCTGATACATCTTGTGCTCAGAGAAGCAAAGGAGGAGTGTCCCCAAGACAGCCATTGAGAATGTGTGTCGGGCCAAGGGAAATGTCTGCACAGTGACAGAGTGGAAACATGACTAAAACTTCACCTTCATCTCCATCCTCATCTCTCTGAGGTCTTGGGATTATTATGGTGTCTCCATACAGGAAATGAGGGTGGAGTTTAGGGACTGGGAATGGCCTACCGAATACCAGGTGGCCTTTTGTCAGAGTAAAGACTAATGCCAAGGCTTAAGGCCTCTGGCCCAAACCCCAGCATCAACACTCCCATCGTGACTAGGCTTTCCTGGACCACACAGTTTTAGCCACTAACTGGCCTCCCATCTCCCCACCGAAGGAAAATATAAGGAGGTGGGAGGGAAACTAGAGGCTCCTATTTTACTTGTACCCTCACCAGAAACGTAAATGTCATTTCGAAGTGCACAGGAGGCAAATTCAGAGCGTGTATAACCAGGCAGGCTAGGCAGTGGGGTCCAGCGCTGACTTGCTGGGTGGTAAGCATCCGCAAAAGGCAGTTTCAGGAGGCCCTTTCGGTCACAACCGCCAATGACCACGATCACTTCAGCTAAGTCCATGAACCTGGGGTAGGGATAAACCCGATACCTCTAGATCACACCTACCCGCGCAGTTCTCCTCATGCTGTGCGCCCCCATCCCACCAACGGTGCTGGGGAATCACTGAACCGGAACGCTAGTGTGCTCTGCCTCTAAGCTATATCCCTGGCACGTTGGGCTTGTGTTTTCTGTAGCCTCTGTTCTCAAACTCCCTATCCTGTTTCTGCTTACTCCGCACTGGATTTACAGGCCTCCAGCACCAAGCCCAGTTCCTTTCTGTTCTGATCACACCAGACAATGCTGCTGCCTTTCTGCCCACCCTGGCAGCTGCTTCTGGAAGCCACCACTTCCATCCTGACCTCTGGTACAGATAGGAGGAAGTCACTAACTCTTACCCCAGTCTGCCCACCTCTAAATTACAAGCGGGGAAAAGCCTTCCGTTGTTTAGTCCTTCAGACGATTGTTAAGATTATTGCCCCTTTTACAGAGGAGAAAACTGAGGCTTATGGATTATCGGCTCTCAAAGTCATGCTTAGTTTCGAATGATATGAACCTTCGGTCCCCAACAGCTAATGTCCTTCCCCTAGCCACCTCCTAATAGGGAATTGCAATGAGTAAGAAGATAACTCTGGATTTCGGCAAAGCTCTCCACCACTGACCCTTTGGGCTCTTGGCCTCATCAGGTTATCCAAACTCTCTGGCTAGTGCTTTCCTAATCCATTTTGTGTCCCCGACCTCATACTCCACATCAGAGACAGCATAATCCCTGTCTGCAGTCCCTTGGGTATGAAGGGCCATTGTAGTCTCTGGGTCTGGCATTGCACCGGTGGAGTGGGTGTTTCGCATGCCTTTGTATGTTTGGTTTACTAGTCTGTGGGTTCCCCAGAGTGCAGATCCCTACAGGACCTGTTTGTGAGAATGGCAGATGGGACATGGAATGGAATGCACTCCTTCTTTACAGACGCCGGGTACCAAGCTTATGAAGGGGTGATATTTTAAGATTGGTAGTGAAGGAACCAGAGCTGGGGAAGACACAAGGCCTCTCTGGGGCGCAAGGCAAGCAAGCGGGAGGCCATACCTCCGCGGCCTGGCCCGTAGCATGCCTGCCTCCCGGCCCAGGATGAAGCAGGCGCGGGCCTCAAGCAGCAGAGGGCGGCAGTCGCCGCAGGCCTGCAGCAGCTCGTCCGCCTCCACCTTCTCCAGGAAGTAGGCGGGCGCCAGCAGCGGCAGGCGCACGTGCTCCAGGAGGCGACGAAGTTGCCCGCGGCGGGCCGGCGCGTCGTGGCGCACCCAGCGCATGGCGGCCTCGAACACCGCCTCCTCGCGCGCCACGCGCAGCGCGGGGTCGGCCAGCAGCGCCGCCACCTCGTCGGGCGCGAGCTCCAGGAAGTCGGCGTGGCGCGTCACCTCCACGAAGGCCTGGCGCAGCACGCGGCCGCAGCGCTCGGCCAGAGAGGCGAGCGAGAAGGCGGCGGCGACGCGGCGCAGCGCCAGGCTGTTGGCGGCGCGCAGGCGGCCCTCGAGGAAGCGCGCGCACTCCTCCCGCAGCCCGGCCACGCCCAGCCGCTCGGCGAGCGCCAGCACGGCGGCCGCCTCGTCCTCTGCGCGCAGCCGCACGCCCGCGCCGTACACGTAGTCGAGCACCACCGCCAGTGCCGCCGCCGTCCCTGGTGTCTCCGGCCCTACCGGGACCACAGCCGCCGCGCGCTCGGGCCGGCCGGCTGCGAACAAGCCGCGGAAGTGGGCGCTGGCCGCGCTGAGCGCCGCGCGGTGGCACGGGAAGTCGCGGCCTCCGGCGCGCAGCACCACGTCGGTCAGGGTGCCGCTCCGGCGGTACGCGTTGAGCGTCTGCAGGATGCGCTGCGCGTGGCAGGAAGCGGCGCACGGGACCTCCATGCCCGGCTCCGACTCCTCGCGCCCCAGGCACTCCCGCATCCTGCGGGGAGAGAACAGGGACCTCGTCGGAGATGGGCCTGCTGGTGGACTTCCCGGACATTTAGGCTTCCCTTCACTAGTTCATTCACCACTCACTTCCGGTGCATTCACACCATGCACCTACTGACCCCACCACTCCATCTGCACTCTTGAAGTAAACTTGCGTTTATTAGAATGTGTGTGTGTGCACCTGCTGACCCCACACCCCATCTAGACTCCTGATTTAAACTGGTTAAGAGAGAAAGAAGAGGGGAGAGGAGAGAGAGAGATCGTATCTCCTATAGAACTCATGTACTTCCCCCCTCCCCCACCGAACTGTTCTATTTAGTATCTGCCCCATCTTCCACAGCACAATAGCATACTAAGAGCTCAATACTCAAAGTCAAGTGCATGTACTATTTAAACTGGTGTTTATTAGTGTGTGTGTGTGTGTGTGTCGATGAGTTAGCCCTGCCTTCTGTGTCCAGTCTTCCTCTCCAGTGGAAACCATATTGCCCTTTTCTGTTTAGATTTGGTAAGCTTTTTCCTGCCAGGCTTTGCAGGAAACAGATGGCAGACTCAAATTAAGATAATTTGAGGAGAGTTAAAAGAGAAGGGGGATGGAATGATTTATACAAGTCTAGACTCTGCAGGGTTTAGGGATTCCAACTAGGATTGAGTCGTGTCAAATGGCTACCACTGACAGGAAGAGTACTCTCAAGTTCTGAAGGGGGACCTTCAGGGAGTTTGCAGAAGCCTGGACAAAATGTCTGTATAAGGATGGTCTCTGTGCGAGCTGTAGTCTCTCGTAAAGGGTTGCAGACTGTCCTAGACACCTGTGTGTGTCTGTGTTCATGTCTCCTGTAGGTCTGTAGGTACTTCCCCTTGACTAAACTCTGTTCTAGTCAGTATCTGCCCCACCTTCCACAGCACAGTAGCATACTAGGAGCTCAATACTTATTCAAAGTCAAGTGCATGTATTATTTAAACTGGCATTTATTCTCTCTCTCTCTCTCTCTCTCTCTCTCTCTCTCTCTCTCTCTCTGTGTGTGTGTGTGTGTGTGTGTGTGTGTGTGTGTGTGTTGAACAGTCAAGGGGTGTGCATGAAAACACACCACAGATTGCAGGCCGTTCATCTTGGTTAGGAGTTGGTCCTTAAGAACGCACAGATAAGGCTGGAGAGATGGCTCAGCCACTGACTGCTCTCCCAGAGGTCATGAATTCAGATCCCAGCAACCATGGTGGCTCACAACCATCCGCAATGAGATCTGATACCCTCTTATGGGGTGTCTGAAGACAGCTACAGTGTACTTACATATAATAAATAAATAAAAACCTAAAAAAAAAAAAAAGCGCACAGCCAATACCTGGCATGTGGCATCTTACTCCGAGGCTCATCTCTGCTTTTGCTCTGTCTTTCTCCCTACATTGTCCCCATCTGCAGCCCTTGCCAGTGGGGAGGGAAATGAGATAAGTCATCAGAGTGCAGCAGGGCTGTCCTTAGCTAGCCTAACACACAGCTACTCTCTAGGCTGAGACCCAAGAAGGCAGGTCTCAGCAGAAGGGATCTGCCTGCTAGTGTGATGATCTTTAAGCTCGTCTCCTAGCAACCGTGCCATTAATACTCATTCTACTGCCACCTCTGCCCTAGGCTGAGGGAACTGTGTGCACACGGTAATGGGAGACTCCGTTTCCACCATAGAATCCTATAGTCTGAGAGCCCAAGGACACATGGGAAGTTAGAAATTCCGTCAGCATTCTCCTCTCTCAAAGAGTCATGGGCTGAGACTCAGCCTGTAAAACTGGCTCAGTGAGCCACTATCCTTTCTTCCCCTGGACACACACACACACACACACACACACACACACACACACCTCCACCCTCACATACACCCTGACACACAGCACAGGCTCACACTTTGGGTGGATGTTCCCCAGAGCAAGACACCCCTTTAGCCAAACCCAAACCCAGGTATTCGGCTCTTACCTGGCCACGCCCTCTTCCTGGGGAAACTGCTGCTCTGGCAGAGCCCACTCCTGTCTGTGCCTGCTGCTTGCCGGCTTTGCCTGCTTGCCTAGCAGCCTGAGCTGATTTTATTCTTGCTTTGCCTAGGCTCCCACTTGGGCTCAGCTGCGGGAGGACAAAGGGTCTGTCTGGACGCCAGGGGGGAGGGGAGGAGAGGGAACCAGTAGGAATGGGCACTGGGCTTTTGTTCTACTCTTGGGCCAGTCTTGGAAGGGAGGAGTGTGGATAAGCATGGAGTTGGCTGTGTATTGTAGTGGGCTGTGGTGTTTTGAAGACTGGGGGTGACTGGTGGGGGTTTGTATGGTGTGTATGGGGTGTCTGCCTCAGGTAGATGGGGTAGTTGTCAGTGTGTAGGTGTTTCTAGAACTTGTACATGTGTGAGTGCATGGAACACAGTGACTGTAGTACTGAGGTGCCTGGGCTCTGGGGACATGTGACTACATGGCTTTGGTTGTAACCAAGAATGTGCCTGCCATTGCTGTGGATGCAGGCTTCCCTCCTGCCTCTCTGTGACCAGCTCATACATATTGCTAGCTCACAGCATTCCTGTCATTGTATTTGTGACTGGTCATGTCCATATTGGACTTGTGTGTGTGAGGAATGAGTATAAGGTGTCTGTGTAGACAGATGCTCATGCAGATGTGACCAGGACCTTCTGTGTTGTGTACATTGAGTGGCCCTGCAACTGCGGTGTCCGCGTGGAGGAGTGTGAGCCTCGTGAGAGGACGCAGTGGAAGGACATGCTGGCACTGAGCAGATTGAGTTGGATGGAGAGAGAATGGGTCGTCTCTGAGTCCACTTGACCTTCTGGAGCCGGACAGTGTGAATTTGGAGGTTGGCACGTGACCACTTGCAGCCTCTGTAAAGGACTGCAGGGCTTGTCACAGGACCACAGCAATCCAGGGAGGAGGTGGCCTCCAATAGAGCCTGTCCTGTTGTGTCAGGACACTGTCACAGTCACTGGACAACACTGATTACATCCTCTCATCAGCAGGAGGGTAATGGTAACTCTACCCTTGGTGTGGAGTCACCTCTCTGTGTGTTAGAGCCCGATACTGCCAGGCTCAGTTAGGCTGATGGAAGATGGGAGGTATTATGGTTTGGCATGAGTATAGAGTGTCCCCTGAAAGGCTTCACATGACAATAGTGAGATGGCTAAAGACACCTGCTTCTATGCCTGAGGCTATCTGAGATCCACATGGTGGAAGGAGAGAACTCACTCACACACATGTTTGTAACACACAGGTGCCCGTGCATAACAAAATACGTAAAAATTTAAAAACATTTAGATCGGTGGTAGTGGTACATGCCTTTTATCTGAATACTCAGGAGGCAGAGGCAGGTGGGCTTCTGCAAGTTCAGGGGCAGCCTGGTCTACATAGTGAATTCTGGGATAATTCTGGGATAATTCAGGGCTACATAGTGAGTCCCTGTTTCTAATTTTTTTTTTAAGCTCTACAAGTTGGTCCCTTGGTCCCTAGGCTTTGGTGCTCTGGAGAAGTCACTGAGCACCTTCCTAATGGATTCATCCATTGGTGGATTAATAATTTGATTGTATCACTGTGAAGTGGCAGAGAATATGAGTTGGGGTCTAGTTGGTTGGCCCTGTATTTTCTTGCTCTCTGCCTCCTGCCCATAATGGAGTATGTCATTTTGTCTAGCCACATGCTCCCTGCCACCATGGTGTTCTTCCTAGAAGCAACAGTTAAGTTACCAAGAATTGAAAAATAAATCTTCCTTCTTATTACATTGTTTTACTCTGGTATTTTATTCCAGTGGTAAAATTCTAATTAATGCAAAGCCTGTATTCTGGAGCCTGGCTGAAGTTTGTCTATTGACCCTGTTTGTGCAACTAGTTTTATATCAAGTTGACACAAGCAAAAGTCACTTGAGAAGAGAGACACTCAGTTGAGAAAATATCCCCACCTAATTGGCCTGTGGACAAGCCTGTGGCGGTGCATTTTCTAAATAGGTGATTGATGTGGGATGTCCCATCCCACAGGAGTGAGGGAAGGGCAGGTGGTCCTGAGTTGTGTAGCGGAGCAAGACAGTAAGTATTGTTCCTCCATGGTCTCTGCTTCAGTTACTGCCTCCTGGTTCCTGCCTTGAGTTTCTGCCCTGACTGCCCTCAGTAACCCGAGAGCTGTAAGATGGAATAAACCCATTCCTCTCCAGGTTGCTCTTGGTCGAGGTGTTTTATCGCAGGAATAAAAAAGTAAGCAAGACACTGCTCCAGGAGGTGGTAAACTGCACTTATACTGGGGGAGGGAAGAGCTTTTCCATATAGCCATGAAAGGGCATCCCTGGGGCCAGGGAGATGGCTTAGCAGGGCAAGGCACTTGCTGCCAAATCTGATAGCTTAAGGCCAATCTCTGGGACCCAGTCATAGATAGTTCCAGTTATTAACACAAACGCGGAGTCACCGGGGAAGAAGAAACCTCAACTGAAGAATTATTGCCTTGTGACTGGTTTGTGGCCATGTCTGGTTTTTGTGTTTTTTGTTTGTTTTGTTTTTTTAATTGCTAATTGATGCAAGATGATTCGCCTTATCATAGGCAGTGCTGAACTAGGCAGGTGGGCCTGGGCTTCAGAAAACGCATGTGAGAGAGTCAGAAAGAGTTAAGTCCGTGAGGAGTATTCCTCCATGCTCTCTGCTTCGGTCTCTGCCTTGAGCTCCTGCCCTGGAAAAACTAACTCTCACGAGTTGCCCTCTGACCTCCACATCTGTATTGTCACACACACACAAATGTAAAATGTAAAAAGATGTGGGTGGCTTGGGGACCTTTATACTTGGGAAGGAGCTGAGGGTTCACAGAGGGCTTGCAGGAGATAAGGGGTCATCTGAACAGGGAAGGAAGGCACTAGAGAGGAAGGAGTGAGGCACAGGAGTGTCCAGAAGGTGAAAAGGCTCTTTCGTTTCTCTGTAAGGTGGGCAGTGAGGTGTCCTCTGTAGTCAAGGGGATCTACTGGGGGCTTTAGCAGAGTTTTCAGTAACTCCTAAGGTGCAGCATGAGCTGAAGGCCCATTGGAGGATGGAGATAGGACTTCCAGTCATTGTTTGGTGACAGGGAAGTGGCCTGACCATCCTTGGGCAGGAGAGGATTGCAGAATCAGGTTCTGATGATGGTGGGATGCAGCTAGTGACTGTGAGTGGGACCCTCGGTTCTGCACCCTTCTTTATCCCCTCCTCCCTAAGACTGCAAGGTGTCTTAGGTGCACCAGCATGGCCAGGAGCCGTGGGTACCCTGTCCAGTTGGCCCAGAAGAGTTGACTGGACAGGGAGAAGATTCCATGAAAATGTGTCATATTTTCTGAATGGCTTTCCACAGGCTAAAAAGTAGCCGTGAAATCATATGGGTAGGACTGTACACCCTTCCCAACCTTACAGATCAGGTTTGACTCTACCTGTGTCCAGGGACGGGCACAGGTAGAATCTCTGTGCCTGGTCACTGTGTGTCTCTGTGTCAGATAAGATCTCTGACATAGAAGGAGATCTTGCTAGATGTTCAGTGGTAAGGGAAATGGTGGGTAAATCCCCCAAGACTCCCAATGGGGGAGGTTCATGGGGAAAAACCAAAGGGTCTGAATTTGGAAGGGGCTCATCTCCTTCCTACCAAGAAAGTGGCACAGAATCTTTTCTATATCAACAATTCAATCTAGAATATCCACATTTGGAGATGAGACAGTACATTGTCTCCTCAGCGGCATGGCATTTACCTCGTGCAAGCTGGGGCAGGGGTTCAGCCTTCTTCTTCCCTTCAGAATGCCCTCAAGACCATGCAGATTTGGGCAGAGCCTCAAGACTTAAAGACTTTCTCTGTTTTCCACTGCTGACCTTTCCCACAGAGGGCAGTAGGCAGAGCTGGGAACATTGAGTTGGAGGGGACACAGACACCTGTGTTCTCTGGGCTGTGTTTGACTTCCAGCCCAGGTACCCTCTCTCATGCCAATCAGAGGGTATAAGCCTGCCTCAGCCAAACCTCACCAAAGTGAAGAGGCATCGAGGCACTCAGGACTTGTCCTCCACGTCACCACGAAAGACCCCCAACCCAGGCTCTGCAGCCTGTCTCAGGTCAGAACCTTCACTCTGCTGTGCCATTCCTAGATAGTTACAAAAGGTGCATGCAGGCTGGATGTGAGGCCCTGTCCTCCTCCTCTCTCAGTAAAATTGAAGGTTTTTTATTTTGTTTTGTTGTTTTGCTTTTTATTAAGAGCCACGTATGATGGAGCACACTTTTAATCCCAGCACTAGGGAGTCAAAGGAAGGCAGATCTCTGTTCAAGGCTAGTCTGGTCTACATAATGAATTCCAGGACAGTCTGGGCTACATAGAGAGACCCTGACTCAAAAAAGAAATTATTTTATGTAGATGGGTGTTTTACCTGTACCATGTCTGCACTGCATGTGTGCAGTGAAGGCCGGTTACAGACAGCTATGAGTGTTCTGGCATTGGGTACTGAACCCTGGTTCTTAACTGCTGAGTCATCTCCCCAGCCCACTGGAGTTTATTTTTTTAGAAAGATATTTTGGGGGCTGGAGGGTTGGCTCAGTGGTTAAGAGTACTGGCTGCTGTTCTAGAGAACCCAAGTGCCGTTCCCAGCACCTCTATCACGAGGCTCACCACTGCTTGCAACTCCAGCTCCAGGAGATCCAACATACTCTTCTAGACTCTGAGGATGCCCCCACACAAGTGGCATGTATGCATACACACAAATACATACAAAATTAAAAAAATAATTTTTAAAAAGCATGTGCCACACTTCCCAAAGACATTTTTAAGAATGGGAGTTAAGAGTGTGGATGTAGGCTTCTCAAAGACTAGCCCTGGCGTTGCCTATCTGACTTTGCATGATCATCTTAGCATCCTGCCCTATCTAATGCAAGGGCATTCATTTGTTTTGCAGTACTGAGGCTGCTGAAGTCCTGGCATCATGGCTGATCAAGGACTCATATCCAGTCATGTTTAACTGTGAAATGGCTCTTCCTCAAAACCCAGGGCCAGCACCTAACACCAACCCACGCATGCTGGGTCCCCAAACTGCCACTGACAATTCAGAGACAACACACATCAAGATGGCAGCTTTAATTGTCTTTGCCCTTAGGTTCCTTCTACTCTAGGCAACTTTGGCCAGAGGCCCATGCTTGACTGAGCCCAGAGCGCTTTGCCCAGGTGGCCCATTGCCCTGTGGCCATGGCTGTGGGAACCTGAGGTCATATCAGTCTGTCGTTCACCTGGTCCTCAAGGCTTCTTTTGTCCCAGAGGCCTGCTGGACAGTTGGGTGCGAGGCAGAACAGCCCTGAGCCTGTGATTCTGGTCATCTCTAGCTGCTTCTCAGGGACAGAGAGGCCAGTGGTAGAGGGAAGGAAGCTGGTTGGGAAGAACATGTCTCCACCACAGCCACTGGTTTCTCCTGAGATGAACTTCCTTGTGCTTTGAGATGGATGCAGAGTAGAGCCCTGAGGCAGGGGTGAGGCCCAGTCAACGTCCTCAAGGCAGGGGTGAGAACAGTTAGTCATCTCACAGCACAGACAGATAAATAGGTGTGGGCACAGGGAGACATCCATGTCCTCCACTTGCATGGGGCGCATGGCATAGCCCGGTGACTCACCAAACCTTCCAGGCTGGGAAGCCAAGGCTGATTATGAGAGTGGACCAGGAGACCAGGCCTTCACTTCCTGGATGAAAAGCCCCAGGCCTGCAGGGGCATCTGAGAGGCTGGAGTCCTAGTCCGGCTGAGCCTCAGTGGAGAGGACCCCCCTGATAACCCCCACTCATGCAAGAGAGGCTGGAACAGACAAAGGAGCTCAGAGCACACACTAGGCTGAGGAGCCGGCTCCCAGGCACTCCGGTGCACTTTCTTTCGTCGGTCCTTCCTCTCTTCTAGGTTCTCGCTTGGGTACAAGTTGGGCAGACACATCTTCAGCTAATGCCCACCTTGCTCTGTGAAGGTCTTGGCACGGCTGCCAGCACTTCGAGGGCCCATGGGGGTGGCTGTGCTGTTGGCATAGGTGTCGTAACTGCTGTCTGAACATACGGAGAGCTCATCAGAGACTTCCACGCCATCACTGATCTCTGATGGACCAGAGGAGACAGAATGTGAGCGAGGAAGATTGGCTCTGAGGACAGGGGGACAGGCAGAGGGGAAGGAAGGCATTCAGAGACAGATGTAACCACTGGTTCCAGTTAGCACTGAGCCTGGTGTTCAGGGGCCTCCTTGGTCCCTCCTAGGCCCTTAGTCCCCTGCCCCCCTGGAACTTCTGTCGCAGAACACTAATGCACCCTTGGGTACACACACTGGCTCATCTCTGTTGAGTGTCTTCTCTCCCCAGCAACAGCTCTTTTCCTACAATCTGACTCAAGCCTCCACATCCCCCGTATGTTAGCCTACTAGACATCTATCTCCTCGATTCCCCAGGCTAGGCTGAGACCTCCTATTTCAAGCCAGCCTGGTTCATCCTGCCTTCTCATAGTCTGCAAGGGTGGGGACCTGGGTAGAACCCCTCAAGGACCCTTGTGTTCTAGTGTTGGAGATGAGCAGAGCCAAGGTTCTGGAAGGTGGTTCTGTGGAATGGTGCTTGGCTCTGTGTGCCTGGACAATCGGTGTAGCCCTGGGGCACACCAGTTTCCACAGGAGCACTCTTCCTTGTGTCTGATCAAGCTCTTACCCAGGCATCTGCAGGCATCCTTCAAACCCCAACTACATCACCACCCAAACCTTCCTTGCTGCCCCAGGGAGCTCTGAGCACACTTTCTGACTCAGTTTTTTGAGGAGCTGCAGTGACATCCAGTTTTGCACACATCTTTACAGCTGCCTTCATAGGCTGGGAATGTCAGCAGGGACTGAAAAGAGCACAGTTGTCACTTTTGAAAGTCATGTGTGAACCAAGGAAAGGCATTGGGCCTTCAAACAGATGTCCTTCCCCACACTCCAGCTTGTCACGTTTGTTCACCAACCCAGGATCTGGGGCTGTGTGATGTGGACACACATGTGTTTCTGTCCCCCAGTATATGTGTGGGTGTGAACCTGGAGAGAGGATATGTCATCCACCTATCCTGGTTTGTTACATGTGTGCCACCTAATCCCAGGGCATGTGCAGGCTGTCACCTGAGAAGATGAGTTTCTCTTTCATGATGCTGACATCCCGGCTGGTCCGGCGTACAGCAGCACTCAGCATGATCTGCTCTGGGTTGTAGCTCCGTATACCACCCAGGCGCCACCTGCAGAGATAGCCCAGTGGGCATCAGGTCCTCCTCAGCCTCCCAGGAGCAGAGACCCTGCCCATTTCCAGAGCCTCTGCTGATGTGGCCTGAGAGACCCATGATACAAATGAGGAAACTGAGGCCCAGAGAGGGTTAATCTACTGATTTCCAGCCAGGGCTCTCCTGTTTCTCTCCCCCTTCCTTTATCAGCCACCCGCCCCTGGAAAGGCAGTTTTATGTTATGCCCTGGCTCTCTTTGGAGGGATAGTCTCAGGAGGAAAGAGCTTAGCAGATATGACTCTGATGACCTCCTATAAACCAACGAACACAACAGGCTGAGCAAAACCAGAAGGGGCCAAAGAGGTCGGTGATGGTGAGGTTTTGCTTAGGACTGGTGCTCACAGGTCCCCAGACCAAGTTGTTAGAGGATCATGGTCTGGAGTTATCGGCTTAGAAATAAGCACCCTTGATTCCCCAGGAGATGAAACCCTGCTGGGTGGTCAGAGGCAGCTAAGATTCCATATAAAACTCACTGTGGGGTTGTAGATGGGACTGATACAGCAGAAATGGACAGACAGGGTAGTAGGACAGGCAGACAGTAGGGAAGCAGGAAGCTGGAAGGGAAGGCACTGCACTTTGGCTGAGCCAGTGCTTTGCCAATTCTTGAGGGCAGTTCTTGTTCCTCTGGTGCCTTGGCCGGCCCCTAGCGCCAGCCTCAATGCCGGACATGTTGTGAGGTTAGGCAAGTGTTGAATCAATAAATGAAAGGATGGGGCACACAGAGAAAATATCCCTCTCCTGATTCATCTCCCATGGCCCCTCTCCTCTCTCTGGCTATTCTTGACTTGCAGGAGACAGTGACTCTGCTGGGGCTGTGTTTGATGAGCTCAGTACCACACGGGCAGCGCTTTGTGGACTCTGCGAGTGGGAGGAGGGTGCACAAGCTAACCGTGCTGTCAAGGGCTCAGTCCCAGAGCCTAGGTTCTCTTAGACTCAGACCAAGAAGTTGGTCAACAAAGCTGCCTGACCCAGCAGGTCTTAAGATCCCTGACAATCCCGACCACTAAGATCTCCTCTTAGAAATTAATGTTAGAACCCACGGGGGGAAAAGTATCAGGCCAGGGTGTCTACAGCTAGGCACATCCAGGTTGGGAAAGCCACCGGGGATTGAGGGGTGGGATCGGTCTCCCCCGGGGCTGGGGGAGGAGAAAGGAATGAGGGTGTGGATCACAGAGAGCAAAAAGAAAAGGTTGTGGGAGAGATACAGAGACACAGCATGAACCACTGGAAAGGAAGTCCCAAGAGGCAGAAGCCAATGGAGCAGGCGAGAAACAGAAACTTGGGCTTTGCACTGGGCGGGTGGCAAAGGGCCCCCTGAGTGCTGGACTGGGAATGTGAGACCCCTCTCCCCAGGGGAGACACTCTCGTGGAGGGAAGCTGGGTCAACACCTACCAAGAACACTAGTCTACACCTGCAGACACTGCAGTTAGAGACCAAAAAGTACAGCACACATAGCCAGACAGGAAGAAGACATCCCAGCACTCAGGAGGCTGAGGCAGGAGGATCAAAGGTTGGAGGACAGCCTGGGCTACACGGTGAGACTTCAAAAGAAAAAAAGGAAAGGAAAAGAAAGAGCGGAAAGGAAGGTGGGGGTGGGTGGAAAGGTGGAAAAGGGCCCGTGCTTCAGGCAGAGACGGGCAAGGGTGACCCAGGTTCAGGGCTCGGTGCACAGCAGCTTTTCAGACAGACCTGGAAAGGGAGTGGCCAGAAGGGGAGAGAGGAGCAGGAGGGGAGCACACCAGAATTACCTGATCAAGTGATAGCTGTGAGATGCCAGAGTGCAGCAGAGAGGGGGAGGGGAGAGAGGAGGGACATGCGCCATCAGAGCAGGATGGGACAGAGAGAGAACGTCAGTCAAGAGCCAACCCCAGCCCCTTGGTTCCTGGTTGCCTAGGGCCTCAGGCTGGCCCAACAGTTTCCCCTCCCTGGACCACCCATCCCACCCATGACAGCCTCATGCCAGCTGTCCTAAGGGGTACGAGGGGCCTCAGCTGTCAGAGTAGCACTCCGTCCTACTAGGAGTGAACCCATGCGCTGGCTCACAGTGGGCAGAATGGCCACAGAGGGGGCAACATCCATTGGATGCCGCAGAGCAGATCAGAGCAAGGTTTGGCTCTGAACCCTGAGCTGGGAGCTCATTCTAGAGGCCATCCAGCTTCTGCTGAGGGTGGAGCTGTGCCTGCTGGGATAGGCAGGTTATGAAGGTGTTGGCATCTACTCACTTCTGGAGCACGAAGATGCCAATGATGAGGCTGAAGGAGATCAGGTCGGCGGTGACCCACATGAGGCAGTACTCGTCTGGGGGCTGTGGAGAGATGACCCAAGGTTAGCTTACAGTCACATTATCTATAATATAGGGCCACAGACTGGGGACCTCTTACAAGGATGGGCAAGGGAAGAGCTTGAAGCTCCTCACTGTTTTATTTTTCAGGAATGGACTTTGGGCATAGTGGGCTGGGTCTCTCTCTCTCTCTCTCTCTCTCTCTCTCTCTCTCTCTCTCTGTATGTGTGTATGTATATGCACATGTATATGCATACGTGCATTATGTGAGAGTATGAATGTGTGTATGTGTTTGTGTATGTATGTGTGTGTATTCATGGTAGAGGTGGTATGTTGAAATTCAAGTGTGTATAGCTTCCAGGAGCTCAAGGCAGGAGCCAGCTGATGATGCATGTCATGTAAGATACCATGTGCCAAGCAGACATATGACTCTACAAATAGGTATGTGGCACCTGTGTGAGGCAGCGGGACGTTGATCACAAGGTCTGGGTGAAGACAAAGCCCCATATATGTAGCCTCAGTACCCTTAGACTAATGTGAGGGACACTTTTTTCTGTCCACCAGCTCCCAGGCTTGAACAATACGCACACTTCTGCTGCCTGCCTATTACTTGTCTCATGTCAACTTTGAGGAGGGTTGGAGGTATTTAAGGACTGTGTTGTTCAGATGGAAGGTGAAAGGCAGGGTCTTTCCGTACTGGCAAGGGTCATGGTAAGTTGTATGAGTCTGAAGCTCACGGCCCAGGCCTCCATAGCCTCCTCTCCATGACTGAGGCCCTCTTCTGGCCACACCTCCCTCCATGAAACCATCGGTAACTTAGCTCTGACTTGCCAACACTGCAACCCTGTTAGCTACAGAGCCTTCTACCTGCCTCTGCCTCATTCCCAGGGTTATCTCAGGGGCTGGAGGGGGAGCTCAGCTGGTCTCAGGTGCTCCAAGACTGATCCCCACACACTCCTCACAGCCCTCTGAGTAGACCTGCCCTGTCCTCCAGTCTCTTTCTGAAACAACTTTTCCTTTAAAACCAAATCTAAGGAGTAGCCAGTAACCCAGGAAACTTAGCTTCTTGAGAATCCTAGGCAATGTGACCTTTCCTGTGGGTCAGGCCCAGGGTCCCCAGCACTTCAATGAAGACCCCAGAAGCTATAACATTTCCACTGTGCCTTAGTCTACCTCTACCCCTCCACACACACCATGGATGCCACCATCCCCGATGCCCTGTATTCTCTGCAGGGAAAGCCCTTACAGGTAACTTACGGGCCCTTTTCACCATCTCTTAGATGTCCTCAGGCCTCACAGTCTCCAACTCACCATGATCCACAGTGGAGAAGGCACCCGAGAAAGGGTATGGGAGTTGTCGGAAGTGACGGAGGGGACGCCGGCACACCACAGCAGGGAGAAGAGCCACGGCGCATTGACAGTGTAGAGGTTTACACTCAGGTTCCAGGATGCATAGTCCCTGCGGAGGGACAGAGGTCTTTAGCTGCTGTGCTGGAGGAAGCGGAGGAGCACGCCAGACACTTTCTCAGCCAACCCAGGAGGAGGAGCACCCCCTGATAGCCAGACACTTTCTCAGCCAGCCCAGGAGGAAAGTGTGTTTGTGTCCAGGGGGTCTACACTCACAGGCAAACCTAGCTCTGCTCAGTGCTTCTCATCCCACTTCCAAACCCTGTGTGCCCCGGCTCCCTGCGTATTCTGCCCTGTGCCCACATGTGCTAAGTGGAGGGTTGAACTGGGGGATACACAGTCCCTCCCTCCTCCAGGGCCACCTTGAATGGCACCGGACAGGCACCTGAGCTCCTGGTGGGACACCTGAGTGTAGCGGAGGTTTAGCTTCTGGATGTGACCTTTCCGTAGGGTGTCGATGGCTTCTTTAGACCCAGATGTTTGCTGGAAGCCAGGAGCCATCTTCCATACCAAAGACCTCTGCCTGTTAGGCAGCCACATGACCTGCCAACAGGAGACAGGGTGGTCAGGCTGGTCAGAGTTCTCATCTCCAGATTTGGGGAGAGGGTCCTAGACCTTCTAGACCCTTCAAGGGTCAAAGTGGGCCTGACTGTAGCAGTAGAGCCCATAGTGGACAACTTGGGCAGCTTGCCTGGTCAAGACAAGATGGACACGCCCACCCTCCCCTCCTCTGACCACAGTCAATAGCATCTAGAGAACTGTGTGTCACACAGTGGTATCAGGTTCCCAAACTGTCACACCACAGTGATTTGGGCCAGGTTCTACTCAAGTAACCAGAGAACGTGGGCCACTACCCTCCTCTGAGAGATTCAAAGGATCTGTTGTCCCCACAATGGGCCAGTCAGGAAAATAAGGTACACACAGCCCTGTTTCACCAACAGGGAAACTGAAGTCTGGAGAAGGGAACAGGTGAGTCTATCTCGATGCAGGGGGCTAAGCCAAGGTAGTCCACTGGGCTTCACCTGGTGCTGCGGGAAGCCTGAACGCAGCACGGCCTCCAGTGTGATGTTGAGGAAGCTGCCTCGGTATGGGTGATCATGGGGTGGGTCTCGAAGGTTGAGCAGCACTGTGGCATTGCCCTTGGCTAGCTCCAGGAGCTCTGCCAGGCTGCAGATGGACTGGTTCTGAACCTCCCTGTGGTCAGAGGGTGACAGGGAGCTGGCCGTCCAGAAGGGGTCAGTCTGGCAGAAACAGAAATGTGCATTCTATCATTAGGTCTACAGAGCTTTCAAATACCTTCCTGGCAATGGGGCATGGAGACCCAGGGCCACCAGTGACTGCAACTATGTTGAGCAATTGATCACTGTGGCCCAGTAGGGGTCTTAGGAGTGCCTAACATTTGCTTCCAGCCCTGCTCCTCCTTCCCAAGTGAATCCTTTGTTTAGAGCCTGTCCATCATGGCCTTGAGTCCACTATGTAGTCAAAGATGACCTTGAACTTCTGTTCCTCTTTACCTCCGACTCTGTTGCTGGGGATGCACTACCCCATCAGGTTCATGCGGTGTTAGGGAATGAGCCAGGCCTTGGTCCAAGCTAGGCCAGCAGTCTGCCAACGGAGTTACATCCCCAGTCCTGTATCTACAGCTTCAACAAGCCTAGTGAGGATCAGCATCCTTGAGAAGGAAAGCCAATCACAGAGACCCCAAACAAGCAGTGGCAGTTACAGGGTCCAGATCCAAGAGCCCAGAGGGGGTCACTGGCTAGCCTGGTTAGGGTCATCTGAGCTGAAGGCCACCTGCCTCCTTCTTTAGGAGCCTTCCATGTCTCCCATGCCTAGGGCAGGCCTAGGTACAGGCAAACCTTGAGGAACCACTGGCCGGCGTTGAGCCTCTGTAGGACAGTCCAGTTGAGCATGGCAGCAGGCCTGCGGGCAAGCTCCGGAAATACCTGCTCCACATTGGTGGTCCGCCTCAGGGTAGTGTCATGCATGAGAAAGGGCACACCATCAAGGCTGCAGGAGAGGACCATTATCACCACTCACTCAGAGGTATCACCTGTCTCCATCACCACCCTCCCTACTCCCCACTCTCAAAGGACACAACTTTTCTGTTCCCATCTCAGCTACTACAGACTCCCCGCCCTGGGCCAGTGGGGACCTCAAAGGGTTCAAGGGACAAGTCCTTGACTCTCTATGGAGGTCAAGTGGGGAAGACAGCTGGGGAGGGGAGGGCTGGGGAAAGTGGCTATGTGCACTTAGCACCGATAGAAGGTAGGTACTACCGGGATTGATAATGGGGGGAACGGAGGCTGAGCAGGAAGCATTTAGCTCAAGGTCCACTAAATGGTGGAACCTGGCCTCAAACCAAGTCCTTGAAATGTCACATTGATAGCAGTGCCAGCACAGGCCTCTTAGACAAAGTCCACATACTTCTCTCGTCCTTATCAACCCACCAGGGCTGGCCACAGCTCACAGAGCTCCTTTGTAGACTAATAAAGGGCTCCCTCGCTCCCTGTTTTTCAAGGCATTTTATAGGTTCCTATGGAGAGAGGTGTGGAGTATATAATCTCTGCGGTCTACATCAGGAATGGTAACCTCACATACGTGGTGTAGCTGTGTACTGTACGTCCTGTGGAGCAGTATTTGGTGGCCCTGCCTTCGCTCCTCCTCAGGAGTACCTCTGATAGATTGGGATGGGTTTCCCCGTTGGCATTCATACCAACACATATGCTGTATCTGTAGATGGAAATGTGTACATCACTTCCATATGATTTGTTTGTTTGTTTTTTGTTTGTTGAAATGGGGTCTCTCTGTGTAGCCGTGGCTGTCCTGGAACTCGGTTTGTAGACAAGACTGGCCTTGAACTCACAGAGATCTGCCTGCCTCTGTCTCCAGAGTGCTGGGATTAAAGGCATGAGACTCACAGATGTAATTTGCTTTCCAATGTGTCTGTGGCAGGCTCTAGGTCCCCACACCTAAACCCTGCCTGAACAAGAGCCTGTTCTTTCTATTCTGGAGTCTGGCACAAACCTCATTGGCACTAGAAGGCTGCCTGGCCTGTTATGGAGCCTTCATTCCCCTCCCATTACCAAGGCAGGGGCAGGAGGTTTTATAAGGAGACCCAGATGCAGAGGTGGGGTGGGGGTGGGGTAGGGAATGGCCACCACCAAACCTGATGGTGATGTCAGCTTGCAGCCCATACAGCTTCTGCTCCAGGGCCTTCCGGAAGGACATCAGTGTGTGTTCTGGAGCCAACTGGAGAGGAAGGACTGATGAGGGCAGAGTTAGGGCCTAGCTGATGACCCTTCCCCAGCCAGTGGGAGGTCCCTCCTGCTGGGAGGTCTGCCTCTCATTCTGGCTCCTTTGTGGAGTTGCTATAGGAACCCGGGCACCCACACAGCTGCTTCAAGGTTCCATTTGTTCATTTGTTATGATATGTATACCTCATGGAATTTGGGGGAAAGGGGCAGGCAGTGTTGAGTATGGATTCATATAAGTGCCCGACACAGCTAAGAATTAGCAAATGATAACTCTGACCATATTGCACTTGCTATATTACAGGCACTGAGCAAGACTCTGGAAGCAAATGGCCTTTCCCACAGGCCTGTGCCCTGTGGTAGCCTTGGGCAGAGACTGAGTGCTTGGTCCCTTCTGGCCTAATCTTAGAGCCCAGGCCAGGTGGAGATTCTGGAGGGGAGGAGAGAGGATGGGGTTGCTGTGGTGTGACGAGGTTCATCTATACAGCAATGATAACATTCTCTATATCACTACACTATTACATGAACTAAAATTCATGCTTGGCACCCAACTTAGTAAGTTTGCAACCTTATAGCAGATCATTGCCTCGAAGATCAGTCCCAGCCATTGCGCTGCATGACTCTGCCTTGAAACCCTGGGTGAATCCTCCCTCCTAAGGACCCACCTTCTCTTTTCTCTTTTGACCTTTGGGAATATGGGATCACTGTTCTGGGGGGTGTGGGGGGGTATTTAGCTTCGGGTCTCCTTTGGTGCCATAAAGTCAGAGTAAATTGCCATACCTCTTCTTACCACTAGAGGTCATCACCAAACCAGAGGTTGGATTTAGACCCGGCAACTCAAAAGGAATGGTAATCATTTGAGAAGCCCTCAGGAACACACACTTGGTGACCCTGGACACAGTCATTCACAGTGACATGAAGAGAGCACTGGTTGGCCGCCCCCCCCCCCAAACATCGCTAAAACGTCTGCAAGATGGCTTAGTAGGGAAAGGTTCTTGCTGCCACACCTGACAATCTGAGTTTAATTCCCATGGTAGGAGGGAACTGACCCCTGCAAACTGTCCGATAAATCTCCACATGTGTCCTGAGGCATAAGATGTGCAATGCCACATTTTTTTAAAAAAGGGTTTTGGGATTGTTCGTTTGTTTGTTTGTTGTTTTTTTAAAGTAGAAGTGAAGAGCAGAATATTGGTCAACAGAGGCTAGGAGTGGGAGGGGAAGGCTGTTACCAGGCAGACATGATGGGCGTCGCGCACGGTTCTGGCATTCTACAGCAATAGAGTGGCTGTGGTAAATGCTAACTTCCTGTGTACAGGCACAGGAGAGGATTCTGGATGTTCCTAACACAATGAAACAGTGTGTAAGGTGATGGGCAAATCGCTCTGGTGTGAGGATAACGCATTGTGTACACATTTGAGAACAACACTGTGACCTGCAAATATGCACCCTTATCCTGTGTCACGGTAGAAACCAAACAAGCATGAAATGAACACCACAACCAGGCACAGTGGCACACACCTGTAACCTTAACGCTCAGGAGGGGGAGACAGATGGTTTTCGAGTTCCAGGCTATTCTGGACTGCACACTGAGACCCTGTCTCAAAAACAGGACAACGGATATAATGAGCAAGCCACCACAGGATGGAGCAGCCAAATGCACAGCTTGACAGGCTGTCTAGAGACAGCTTCATCAACAGATAAATAGCACAAAGGAGACGCGGCGGTGGCGGTGGGGGGGGGAGGGGGCGTCTGTCACAGATGAAAAGGCACTCAGGAGACATGTGTCAAGCAGATGGGCTGCATGATGTCATTCAGAGCATGACTTTAAAAGTCTGCACTACAAAAAGATATTTTTGAAAACAAAGGAAAAATAACTACGATATTAGGTCATATTAAATAATTGTTAATTTGGGGGCTGGAGAGATGGCTCTGGCTTCTCTTCCAGAAGACCTTGGTTTGATTCCCAGCACCTGCATGGCAGCTCACAACCGTCTAATTCTGTCTAGTCCCAGGGGATCTGATGCCCTTTTCTGGCTTCCACAGTGTCAGGCAAAGCAATCATACACATAAAAGTGAGAGTAAGTGCTTTTAAATGCTGTCAATTTGATGTTACAATTGTCATTATGTACGCGTGTGTGCATGTGTGTGTATATGTGTGTGCGTGCATGTGTGTGTGCATGTGTGTGTATGTGTGAGCATGCACACACATGCTTCAGTGCACACACAGAATTCACAGGGCATCCTCTCCTCTATCTTTATGCAGGTTGCAGGGATTAAACACAGAGTGCCAGGCTTTCACAGCAAGTGCTTCTCCCTGCAGAGCCATCTCCCCAGCCTGTTGTTTGCTTTTAAGTCCTTATGTTCTGGGCATGGTGGCATATGCCTGTAACCCTGGCACTCAGGAGGCAGAGGCAGGAAGACTGGTGGCAGTTTAAATTCCAGTTTGTCTCAAGCAGATCAAACCAAGCCAGGATGTCCTTTTGTGGTGACAATACATCTGCTGACACAGACATGACATTCATTTCCCACAGGCTCCTCTCCTGCAATGGCTGTTGCCCCATTCCACCCTCTGGGGGTACTTACCATGGGAGCCCCTCGGTGGCCAATGAGGGCAGGTTTGGGGCCCAGGTCTTTTTTCTCCATGATGCAGGGAGAGGAGATGGTGAGAGGGATCAGGTAGAAGGTGAAGACCACGGCGAAGAAGGTACAAAGAATGGTGAGCTGGGAGGCTGCAGACATGGGCAGTAGGAACATCCCATGAGCCACTGTGTGTCTCTCACCGGGCCCAATCATGCCTAGCCAGCCAGACTGGAATCAGAACTTGGTGTTCTGGGGAGTGGCCTTTGCTCTGACGGGAAGTGAACCCCACCTACAACTTATGCACACACGTACATGAAGACATAGGCACCCAGAGCAAAACTCCAGAGCATCCTCTGGTATAAATGGCCTGAAGCCAGCCCCTGATGTTAAGCACAAGGGCCCCACCTCATACCCAGACCACCCAGGTAGAGTCCTAGTGGGGACAGTCTAAGCTGGCCTTGGTATCCATGGAGGTCAGGATGGATGGGCCCTCTCTAGGGGATACTCACAGGACCTCTCTGCACGGGCGAACTGTCCAGCGACGATCCAGGAGAGTGCAGTGATGGCCACCAGGGCCCCTATATGCAGGAATGGTGCTGTGCCCTGGGTGTGAAGAGAGGCAGGAGGGACCAGGGAGTCAAAGGCAGATCCAGACCCTCCGGTCACCAGCATGCTGCTGACCATCTCTGCCTACAAAATAGGCAATCCTGTCTCCATTTGTTGACTGAGGACACTGGGAAGCCTGCTCTGCAGACCCCTCCCTGCTCCTCTGTGTGCTTTGGTGTGGAAAAACAGAAGTGATAAAAGCTCTCCTGTTGCAAAGGTCCTGGGGAGGCAGTGTCCCTGTCCCTAGCCCACCTCACTCACCTGCAGGGAGATCAGAAGCACCTCCCACTCATCTTCCCATAGCTGAGCCACTGCAGACATGGCCACCACCGTGGAAGCCAGGATGACCACCAGCCCCATCTGGAGAGGAAAGTTCCAGACAGAAGGTCAGGGCAAGAGTGAGGGGACCTCTGTTTGGGAGAAGAGAAAGAAAACAGAAGTGCACACAGGGCAGGGGCAGTGCAGCGCCGTTAATCCAGCACTTGGGAGGCAGAGGCAGGTGGATCTCTGTGAGTTTGAGGCCAGCCTGGTCTACAGAGTGAGTTCTAGGACAGGCAGGGCTACACAGAGAAACCCTGTCTCAAAACAAAAGCAAAAACAAAAAAAGATGAGGAGGAGGAGCACACAGAGCAGGAGGAGGAAGGAAGGAGACAGCCTGGGATGAGCTGAAGGCAGCGTGGACAGTGAGAGGCCAGCCAGAGGCAGAGGCAGGAAAGGCGGGCAGATCCCAGGGGAAAGAGACATGGAGAAAGAGAAGAGAAGATGGAGAAAAGATGAGAGGAGAGTGGAAAACAAGGGTCTCTACCAGGGCAGAAGCCTGTAAACTGTGCAGTGGGAAGGGGCTGGGCTGGAACCCTCTAGCATGAGCCCACACTGAGGCAGGTTCAGCTCACAGTGTTGTCTGCTGAACTGGCTGCCTAGGTCTCCTGCATTTGGCTGTTTTTCTCTTGACATCAGGTCTCCTGTAACCTTGAGCTCCTGATCCCTCTGCTGCCTCCCTAGTGCTAGGACTACAGACGGGCACCAGCATGCCCAGCTTAATGCTATGCTGGAGACTGTACCCAGGGTCCTGTCCATGCTAGGCAGACACCTACCAACTGAGCTCCATCCCCAGCCCAGTTTCTAATATGTTCCACAGAAGTGTGGGGCACAGCTGTAATGAGCATCGAGGTGCCTTCAGGGACAGAGATCTGTGGCAACTGGCACCTGAAACCCCAAACTAAGTAAGACTAAGCTAGGATTCCCTGTTTCTGTCCTCTCTGGAGCCCTAGAATTCTTCATGGTCCAGGCTCCCACCTCATTCATAAAGGCAGTATGAGACAGCGGGGCTGGGGGTGGGAACTCTGAGGAGCCCTTTCTGAAGACATCTTATTACAATAAGAGGCCGACAGCGGAAGTCCTTGCAATAAAACTGATTCCCCATAATCCTAATACAATTAAAATTTCATCACAGTTTTACAGTTGCTGCCGTGGTACCCATCATGCTCAGGAGCATTACTGAAATGTTCAGGAAGGGACTCTTCCCCACGGTGCCATTCAGACACAGGAATAGCACAGGCTTGCAATGTCGTGATCCCTCCCACACCTAACCTGGGAGGATCCACCCGGAGGCCTGGGGTAGACTTGAACTTAGCCGTGGCATTTCTGTCCTTCTGGGCAGACTCATGATGGCAAGGGAGGAATCCACTCCTTTACTCACTCACTCACTCACTCACTCACTCATTCATCCATCCATCCATTCATTAATTCATTCATTCTTTTTTGCCTGTATGCTGAGACACAAGGAGAGTTGGAATTCAGGATTGTAGATTGGTTTGCCTCTTGGCAGATGCCTGGCGTCTCTACACCTGAGTCACATCCCTGGGTCAAACCCTGTTGCACTGGAGGAGGGTAACACCTTCAGGGAGCAGCTCTGAGCAGGAATATAGGGAAAATCATGAATGCCTTCCAGGGAGGGGCTTGAGACAGACGAGAACATGCATGAGAACATGCATGTAAGGTGCTTTGCACAGTAGCTGCCACCAAAAGGAAATGATTATTAGATGTGAGTGCTGCCATGTTGAATAATTATAACTGAAAAGGGTGACAGAGATGAAAGGACAAGTCGCATACAGCAAGTACTCAATAAATGCTGCTTAATGCTATTATGACAAACATGGTGTCTGGCATACTGTAAGTTCTCAAATTTCTCTCTCTCCCTCCCCCTTCCTCCCCCATCTCTCTCTGTCTCTCTGCAGGATTTCTCTATGTAGCCCTGACTGTCCTGAACTCACTCTGTAGACCAGGCTGGCCTCTAACTCAGAGATCCACCTGCTCTGCCTACCAAGTGCTGGGATCAAAGGTGTGCGCCACCGCCACAGGCCAAATGTGCTTTTTTAGAGTGTAGCTGGAAAGACAGAAGCTAGCACCAGAAAGAACCCTCATGCACACCAGCAGCTGGAGAATAGGCTGAATTCACAGTCAGTGCTGCTGAAGTGTCTATGGGGCCCAGCAGGTCCCAGTCCAGCTCAGCCGCACCTTCCATGACCAGGCAGAGTCTGGCTTCTTTCTGGGCTTCAGCCTGGGTGGTTGATACAGCCCTCCTGGGTATAAGCCTTGAAGTCCAGCTGCTGCCCCCTGGGGTGGGGGAATTAGATGCACAGCTCAGGGGCAGGGCATAGAGCTCAGAGCACAGCATCCCTCCCAAGAGGTATTTGGATGGCTCTGGGTGGTGGCTAGGCACAAAAGTCATCTCACAGAGGGGCCTTATGTTTGCCTCAACTTTCCCACCTCCCAGGCCCCTCATAGGCCTGAGTCCTGGGCCACAGCGCTCACCTCCTGCCCATTCCCAAGTCTCTCTGCTCTCCCCTTCTTGGGACTCAAGGGAACCAGGGACTCTAAACACAGATCAGGATTAAAATGTCCCATAAAACTGACATCTTCAAAGCAATATGACCCTGGCATAAGACCAGAGGGATAAATGAAAGCCACATTCAGAAAGAGATCTAAAGGCATTGAAGAAGCATAAAGGCATCTCCGATGCAAAGGGGAGGGGAGACAGCTGGGGACACTGGGAAGCATCTTCAGTGAGCCTGGGAAGATCATACCAGGCTCCAAAATAACTTCCAAAAGATTAAGGAACATTTAAATGTCAAAAAGGCAATGTCATAAAATTACCAAATGATATTCTAAAAACTCCATATCATCCTGGAGTGGGAAGGACCCTTCTAAGTCTGATCCAAACCCGAGGGCCACAAAAAGAGATGATAGATTCGAGGGTTGTTTGTTTATGTCTTTTTTCCCCACCCAAGACAGGGTTTCTCTGTGTATCCTTGGCTATCCTGAAACTTGTTTTGTAGACTAGGCTGGCCTCCAACACATAGAGATCCACCTGCCTCTGCCTCCTGAGTGCTGGTGTTAAAGGTATGCATAACTATGCCCAGCCAGAACAAAGGTTTTTTTTTTTTTTTTTCTTGTTGTTTTGTTTTTTTGGATTTTTTTGGAAATAAAAAAAAACCCGTATGGCACAAATACAATAAACAGTCAAAAGGACAAGAGATGAAGGACAAACAGGGCAAAATTATCTGCAGTTCATCAACCAAAGGGTCAACTCCCCAAATCTACAAAGCAAATTAATAAGCAGATCCCACAACAGAAGGACAGAAGACAGAAAGATAAAACTCCAATGACTCAGGTCTGCGAAAACCAAGTAGAGGGGAAATGCAGGCTGGGAGTACTTAGGGGAACCTCTGACCTCTCAGGTAGGTCTTTCCTAAGGGATCAGCTCCCACCTGAGGGCAAGGAGATCCTGCTGGCACAACCACACACTACCTAGGGAGCATAGGTTGGCACTATGTGCCAAAGGGCATTGTATACCTTCTTGTTGGACATGGTGGCACAGGTCAGTAATGTGTGCTCTCAGGAGGCTGAGGCAGGAGGATGATGAGTTTAGAAAAAGCTGAGAATAGTGGTACACCTTTGATCCCAGTATTCAGGAGGCAGAGGCAGAGGTAGATGGATCTCTGTGAGTTCAAGGCCAGCGTGTTCTGTAGAGTGAGTTCTAAGGGGCTACATAGTGAGAACCTGCCTCAAAACAACAGTAAAAGAAGAGAACAAGGAAAATACACAGTGTTTTTTTCTCCTGGATTACAGTCACACTGCCCTGCAAAAGGGCTGAAAATTAGTAGATTCTAACGAGCTGGGCTGATGACTCAGGAATAAGGAAGTGATCAGAGCAAGCAGCAGGCACTGATTGATGGCCATGTCCTTACTGTGTCCAAGAAGGTGCTCCTGGCACTTTTTTAAAAGGAGGGCACAGATGAGGTAACTGTGTATGTACAAAGAAAGGGAGAGTGCTGGAGAGATAGCTCAGCAGTTATGAACACTGCTACCCTTGCAGGGGACCTCACAACTGCCTATAATGCCAGTTCCAGACAACCGTACACTCCCTTCTGGCCTCTGGAGGCATTGCGTACATGTATCATACTCAAATGCAGGCAAAACACCTGTACTCATAGAATAAATTTAAAGAAAAGGGGGGACCAGTGAGATGGCTCAGAAGGTAAATGTGTTTGTTGCCAAGCCTGATGATTTGAGTTTGATCCCCAGGACTCACATGGATAAAAAAAAATGGACTCCCAAAAGGTGTGTTTTGACCTCCACATACATGCTGTTGTGTATACACACACACATACACACACACACAAGTAATTCAAATAAAAAGGGAGTGTATGCAGGAAAAAGTTCATCAAGTATGATTTTTCATGTCTGAATTTTTGGTCACATAAAAAATGAATTAAGATAAAGCAAGCAGACAGAAATAATCAGGATTCCTTAAATATATCGGTAGGATTTCCAGGCCCTGTTCTAAAACCCAGAGCCTGGGAAGCCAGGCCAGCCTGGAAACAGATCCAGCTTGGCTCATCTCTGCCTGGCAGGCCCTTCTGCTTCTGAGACCTCACAGAGTGTGGATGAGAGAGAAAGGACCTGGAGCAGGAAGCAGGTTAGCTGAGGGACCCTGATCTGGCTGGCTCTGTAGAACTGCAGGCTTCTCCCTTAGGATCAAGCATGTGTGACCTGACCTGCTGAGAGCCAGGCACAACCCCAAGAGGTGACCACAGCATGTGTGCCCTATCCCCAGATGCCAGCTGATATCCTCTTTCAAATGTCAGCAATGCAGCTGAGAGAAGAAAGCACCTCCCAGAGGGGGCTGAGGAAGCCCCCAGAGCAGTTCTCAGTATGGAGTCATCAGCAGGGACTGTTCTCTCCATCCCTGCAAGACTTCAGTCACCTAGGCCTGGTTCCCAAGGTGACCCCCGTCCTGCTCCACACACCTAACTCGAGTTCACCTGTGCCCTCTCTCCCTCTTTCTGTCTCCCTGCTAGCTAGGTCAGTCTCGTGGGTCCTGTTTGTTTCCAGACATTTCTGCCTCTTCTTAGATGGTGTGCCTACTCCTAGCCATGCTGTGGGGAAAGAGATGACTCCTCCCACACCTCTGCCTCCCCCACCGAACTCCTTAAAGAGGATGTCTCTATCTTGGCCAGGACTGGCCTAGTCCTGTGGCCCTGAACAAGCGTAGCAAGTATCAACAACCTACACTCAGCATAGGGGTGTATGTGTGTGTGTGTCAGACAGATAGACAGACAGACAGACAGACAGACAGACAGACAGACATAGAGAGAGACACAGAGAGAGATAGAAACAGAGAGAGACAGAGACAGAGAGACAGACAGAGAGACAGACAAACAGACAGACAGAGAGACAGAGATGAGGTTTTGGACCAGTCTGGAATGAACACTGGGACAGAGGGAGAAGCCATCAGTGCCAGGTTAATCTTCAAGTGTCATTAAATTAGAGTGGGTTGGGATCAGGCACCTGGTAGAAAGTAATAACACAAATATTGTAAAATGCACCTGGGAGGGGAGGCCGCTGGGGCTGAGGAGAAACCCCTGCCTTGGGACACAGGCTGTAGAGAGAGGGTTCAAATCCAGGAAAGGAGCTCAAAGAGAAAGAGCAAATGAGGGCCAGAGTGAGAGGGTAAAAGCCACGGAAAGGTGGGCACGCCAAGGGTGGGAATGACATCTCCGGTAGCAGAAGCCGAGGTGACTGTCCTGTGGTAGTGGCGAAAGTGATCAGGACCAGACCAGGACAGTCTGGGCCATCCCAGGCACCAGCACCAGAGCTAACTAAAGAAGGTCGAGAAGGCAGAGCCAAGGCAGAGCTGGTGCTGTTGAGACCAGAGGCACATTGACAAACCTCTCTGGTTTTTTGACCCTGCAGAGCAGGATGGTGGCAGTGCATACATTGCAGGGCTGTGAGGGTTAAGGGAGTAAATACTGCTTGGCCCAGCAAGAGTTCAGTGGAATAGCAGAACCGTTACAGAGGTGACCGAGGGGAGGGACCAGCCAGGCTAGTCTCTGCTTCCAGGCCTCTGTCTCCTCCCGCTTGGAGCAGCCGTCCATTACCTTGTGTATCCAGTGCAGGTTCATCTGCTGCCCCACGGCGATGTGACATAGTGCCAGGACCTGAAGAGAGGCCCGGGGGCCAGTCAAGCCACACTTCTGCCCTTGGGCTGACCCTAGGCAGGACACACCCTCCCCACAGGCACCAGGAATGCCCAGCCCAGCCCCGTCCAGGCCTGGCTTCCTTCCAGATTACTCCAGGCCTCAAGCCTCCCCCTCTGGGAATTCCCTTGTGAAAGGTCCCTGGGTTCGGCCGCATGAAAACTGCCCAACTCAATGCTTCTGCTTGTTGGGAGATTTCTAGGCCCAAGATTCGGAAGCAGATCTGAGCCCTGTCCCCAAGGAGCTCCTAGGGCCCAGTGTGCTAACCCGAGTCCCTCAGTGTGGAGGACACTCCGGGTAGGCAGCCCAAGCAGTTTCTGGAAGATGTCTGTAGTAGATGCTGAAAAGCCAGAATGGTTCCTCTGGCCTGGGGGGTGGAGAGGGACTTCCAGAGGGACAGCTGAAGGAGACTAGTAAAATGAGACCTCCTCCTCCCAGGCAACATTCAGGGAGGTCAGGCAGAACAATATCCCTATCCCCCATAGACCAGCAGATGCCAAGCCTGTCGCTCCTGGGGACAGACCCACATGAGGCACATGAGCCCAAGGGAGCCCCTCCACCCATACCAGGAGGCCTGCGATGTATGTGAATGCAGCAGCCGTGGTCACCAGGATGGGCACTGACCAGTCGCTCCAGTAGCCCATGCGGTTGTAGAGGTACCTGGTGGGAGAAGGGTAGAAGTCAGACCTCCACTGAGCCAAGCATCTAGAGCAGTCTCAGCTCTCAGGAAGCTGTAGGTGGGGAACCACAAGCAGCCCTTTCCCACCCTGGATCGGCAATCAGTGTTTCCTTTATCGACAGTCAAGCCTACTTCTAGTGGACACTCGGCATGGGCACTGAGAAAGCGAGAAGCAGAAGAGCCCAGAGTTACCGTTCTGAAGGCCATTACGCTTCCTCCCCATTGGCCCCTGCACTGCACTTTTATACCTGTGTGAACAGTGGATTTGGGATAACCACCCCAGGGCTGTTGCACATGCCCGCCACCCTCAGGAGCATGACCAGCACAGCTCAGAGGGATGAACACACTCTGGGATCTAATCCCCACACTGCCTCTTGCTGGCTCATAGGACCTTGCGGAGGTGACAGGTGTTACAGATCCCAAGATGCCCTTGACTGTGCCATTCTCCTCAAGTTTAATGGCCAAGCGTGAAAACGTGGAGCCTTAGAAGTGCTGGTCTGGACCACTCCAGTCCGCTCACTGTAGGACGGAGATGGTAGAATGCCCTTCATAGGGCTTCAGGGAGTGAAGGGAGGGAGGCTTGTGACAAGGACATGACAAACTCTTCCTAACACAAGCATTCACTGAAACTAGTAAGAATGCTGAGAAAATGTGATTTGTTTTTAAAGCAGCATGTGGTCTTCTTGCATTCCTGTCCCATATATAGCTGACTTCCCATTAATGAGACTTCCTAGCTTGCAATGATTCGCTATATATGCTAACACAAAGATCAGAAAATGGCCACATTTCTTTGCATTTCTATTTTCTTGGTTGTGTTGCTATAAACAGAATGACAGGAGCAAACCTCTTACCGGTTCCGGAGGCTGCAGCTTAGCTACACCTCAGAAAGATGGCTCACTCTCACACACCTCCTTGTGTTATGGGGAAAGAGAGGCTCAAGTGGTGAATTCATTCACTTGATGTATTACAGAGTGTGAGCCAGTACTAGGACACTTAGTGGCAGCCTGCTTGGAGCTGAGAGGCGACATCAGGAAGACTTTATGGGGCAGCCGCCTCCCTGTCTCTTCCCAGGGCCTTGCTCTGAGCCTGTGGGGAAGCCTGCTACTCAGAAGGTCACAGGGTAGGCTCACCTTAAATTGTACAACTTGGGAAACTGAGGTCCAAAGAAGGCAGGGGATTGGCCCTGGAGCTACACCAAAAAGATCTTCTGGTCCCACTGGCCACATTGGGCAGGGACACCTCCAGGACAAACACACAGTAGCCTACCAGGTGTGTCCAACCTGTAGCCCATGGGCCACATTTGTCAACTGTCATAAAACATCATCTGAGTTTTATTTGGGTGTTTTTATGATTTTGTCTGCAATCCCTGTGTATTCTCCAGCGTGCAGATGCTAATGTTGTCTCAATGGCAAACAGCTGGACACTCGAGGTCCCATGTGGCTCTCTTTGTCTATCCCCACTCAGTGCCAACTCCTGGATCTTGCTTGTCCTTTTTGTGTGTATGCAGTAAATAATCCCAGAGATTTGAGAGAAGCTTCAGATTCCGAAGCAGGTAGCAGGCCTCTGTGGCTGCCTCCAAGGCCGGGTGAACACACATCTGCTGAGCTTCCCCTGTGACAGAGAGCTATCAAGGTTCAGGTGTCTGTCTCCATCACTGATCCATCATCAACTTACTGTGAGACCTCACAAAGGTTCTTTTATCCTCTCTGAGACCTTATTTGCCCAGACTTCCCTTGACACACATTCTTGACACTGACTGGCTATATGACCATGGGTGAGCGTCCCTCCTTGAACCCAGTTTGTCCATATATTACAGGGTGTGTGCAGCTGTCTAGGAGTTGCCAGAGAGGGCCAGCAACCAATGTTCTCATGAATCCATAATACTACCTGTGCTTTAGACACTCACAAAGACTCATGGTTGACCTGTGATATTTAATAGAGACTAGGGCCCATCCCTGGCATGTGAGTGGGCCTGGCTCATCTTGCTGGGCTCCAGGGCAGATAGAGGCAGCAGTATGTCCTTTACTGCATTCATTAATGACAGTGGTCCAGTCTGGTGCTACGCAGAGTGGCAGAGTGACAGTTCATATCGTCAACTTGACAGAATCTAGAACCACCTGGGAGATGAGTCCATGAGGAAGCTTCTAGATCCAGTTAAATGGGGCAAGGAGACCCACCCTGAATGTGGGTGGTGCCATCCCATGGGCTGGGGTCCTGGATTGACTACGAAGAGGAGTCAGGATGAGCCCCAGTGTTTATTTCCTGACATAAGCAGCTGCCTCCAGTTCCTGTCTCCATGACGGTGACAGGTTGTACTCTGGAACAGGAGCCAAAATGAGCCCTTCCTTTCTGGAGTTGCTCACGTCAAGTATTTTGTCACAGCAATGGGAAACTAACACGCAGGTAGGTTACAGCAGACTTCATGTCCCCTTAAAAGAGTCCCGAGATCCTAGCACAATCCTTGAACCACAATCTATCAGAAGCTGTGAGTCAGAGGCGCCCCCTGCTGGAGACTTAGCCTCCCAGGAAGCAGCTCTGTGTCCCACCCCCACCCAGCCCCCTCTTTTGTCCTGGTAAGGACCTGATGAGGCTGGAGTTATCCTACCTCACAGAGGGAGAAAGAAATCCAGAGCATACCAGAGGCTTGCTCCCTATCCCCACAATGGATAGTTTCCAAAATCTGTCAGTGAAGGACTTCTCCAGAGCACACAGCGTCTTCCTCCCTGCCCATGCCTTTCGCTGGTCAATAAACGCTGACAATGAAGGATATGAGGGAGGGCCCTGCCCTTGGACCTGAAGTGCCCAGGAAAGAGGCACAGCTGAATTAGACAGTGACAGCTGCTTGCTGTGCCAGTCCAGCCACAGTGAGCCAGGGCGCCTAGGCTAGGGACTGCCTCTTCTGCCCAGGTCTTGGCCTTTCTGGACTTTGGAGCTCTGATCTACAAAGGGGGCTAGTGGCCCTCCACCTCAGGCTGATGCTGCCCTGCCTTCTGCTCTTACTCCTCACAGCCTGGACCTGCAGAGAATTACTGTGTCTCCTTGTAAACGTCAGGGCATCTGAGAGCCAGCTCAGGCTAGCTCCCATGTCTACTCCAGAAAGTCTTCCTGAAATCTCAGGGGCACAGAGCTCTCCCTATCTTACCAGACTGTGACAGGACCTTCACTGGAGGCCTGCAGATGGGCAAGAGCAGGCCTCCCAGTATGGGCCTTGCTTAGGTTATAAAGTAGAATTCTCAGCCATCCTAAGCCCTGGGGCTCCCTCCACTCACCAGTTGAACTCATCGTAGTCGTTGTGGACTCCCCACCAGAAGTAGAGCCAGGTGAGCGTGAGGCTGAAGGTGCAGACAAGGAGCAGGAACCACAGGCGTTCCCACTGCAAGAGCAGAGCAGAGGGTGGTGTCACCAGACAGCTCTCCTAGGGCAGGGGACTCCCCCTCCCTCCCTTCCTGAAGCCTCAACTGCCAGGAGCTGAGGCTCAAAGAGGGCCAAATCTGTCCAGTGTCACAGAGCCAGGTTACAAAAGAGTGGACACCCAGGAGCAGGGCTAGGGGTCCATGAGGGAGCTGTAGCCTAAGGCCTTTCTGCTGCATCTGGAGGCCTTCCCACTGTGTCTTAGCCCCTTCTCTGGGGGCTGCTCCCTAAAAACATCTCACAGAGTCTCCTGCAGCCCAGGCCAGCTTTGAACTCCTGATGTAGCTGAAAATGGACTCCAACTTCTGGTTCTCTTGACCTTCACTTTCTACGTGCTGGGATTATAGGCACGTCCTCCTAGGCCCGGTTGTTTTTAAGGTTTATTTTATGACTGCGTATGTATGTGTGCAGAAGCCAGAGGCATTGGATCCATCTGGAGCTGGAGTTATAGGCATCTGTGAGATGCCCAACGCGAATACTGGGAATCGAACTTAAATCCTCTGCAAGAGCAGTGTGTGCTCTTTACCTGTGCGCCAACTCTCCTGCCAGCCAAGTAGTCTTCAAGACAATGCTGAGTATTGAACCCAGGGCTTTGTGCATGCCAGGCAAGCACTATCAACCAAACAACACCCCAGCCTTTTCCTGTCCCACCCTCCATCCCCATAGGCCTACACGGCAGGCTCAGCTTACCGCTTCTACCCCATACTACTGACAGAAACACTGAAGTCCATGAGACCAGCCAGTCTGGCAGAGCCACACAGCTAGTCAGGTTAGGACCAGAGAGTTCCCTGACTGCAAGAGATGTAGCAACTGCCTCCTCCCCATGGTGCAGGGGCTTTGGGGCCCGAGCTGGGGAGGATCACACTTTTCTGACTCCTGCTGAGGTGGGTGAACAGAGACCTCTGCAAGCCTCTGGGAGCCTGGCTCAGAAGCCTGCAAAGGCATCCGCTGGCCAAGTCCTAGCTTTTCCCAGCTTCCATCTCTGTTGATCCAGCAGCACAAACTGGGGCAGGATCATCTTGCTATGCCCTGAGAGAAGCTGCTGAGGTCAGCAGAGATGATCTGCAAATGAGAGGAGAGAACTCAAATTAGTCAGCCCTGGAGCTGAGTCCCTCAATACAGCGTGGCTATCCTGGTAAAAGGATAAAGAATTCCAGTTAACCTCTTCCTGGTTCCTCACTGTTCAGCTCTCCCTTCTGTGTGTGACCCCTGACCCCCAAGCTTCATCTCTTCAACCGCGAAGGACCACAGACTTGGGTTTGTTACTCCAAGTTCCTATGGAGGACGTATGGAGTCCACCCACTCTGGAAGCCTTCCTGGACTCAGTTCCACTTCCTCAAGCCTACTGTGAACTCCAGCATCAATGCTTGTCTTTAAATCCACTCTGTGCCCCTAGATCGTGTGGGATCTGTTAGTACTGAGGACTGGGAAAGAGGGGAGAACAACATTCCCTAGCTTCCCAGAATCGTTCCATCCCATATCAATAACTAATGTTGTGTGTGCAGCCAGACTGCATGGGAATCTCAAATCCCCTTCTACCACTGACAGGCTGTGCTTCCCTGGAAAGTTTACTTAACCTCTCTGTGTTCTCTCTGTGCATGTGAATGACATGCAATAATAGCGTTCGCAGCACAGGGTTGAAATGAATGGCCCCTTGCTACCATGCAGAAGAGGTTCTCAACCCAGAAAAACCATGGCTCGGTGCACACTGACACGCTCCTGCCAGGGTGAGTCACTTAAGTTGGTGAGCCATGTTTGAGTGAGCAGTCGCCACCACTCACAGTCATGTGCAGAGCCAGGCTGCTTGGCCTAACCCCACTCTGCCTGTAAACAAGGATGTGACAAAGACAGTTCTCAAAAGTCTGGTCTGCTGCAGGTTCAGGGGAAAAATAGCCTGGTCCACTGCAGGTTCAAGAGTGGGATAGCCTGGTTTGCTGTAGGTTCAGGCATGGGATAGCCTGGTTTGCTGTAGGTTCAGGGGTGGGATAGCTTGGTCTGTTGCAGGTTCATGGGTGGGATAGCCTGGTCCACTGCAGGTTTAGGAGTGGAATAGCCTGGTCTACTGCAGTTCAGGAGTAGGATAGCATGGTCCACTGCAGTTCAGGAGTGGCATAGCCTGGTCCACTGGAGGTTCAGGAGTGGGATATTTGGTTCACTGCAGGTTCAGAAGTGGCATAGCCTGGTCCACTGGAGGTTCAGGAGTGGGATAGTTTGGTCCACCGCAGGTTCAGAAGTGACATAGCCTGGTTCGCTCCAGGTTCAGGGGTGGGATAGCTTGGTCTGTTGCAGGTTCAGGGATGGGATAGCATCTCAGAGGAAAGTCTGCCTGTGTCTGCCCCACCTGTACATGGGCCAGCATAGCCCCAGACTAGGAGAGAGAGAGCCCTGGCTAGGCCCAAGGCAGGACACTTGTCTAACTGTGGGAACTTGCTCTTGGGGCCTCTGTCCAGATGGCTGTCATAGTAAAGGAGCAGAGTGAGAGGTACTCAGCCCTCCTCCCCACATCCTGGCCCACACTGCTGTATGAGAGCCTGCACCTCCTCCATCCCCCCACCAGACCCAGGTCTAGTCCTTCTGAGGGTTTTGCCTACTCACTCATGGAAGACTTGTTTCTTGCAGTCTCACTGGCAGGTCCCAGGTCAGCTTTAACATCTGGCTCCCACTCAGAATGGCACACCCCCAACTCCCCATCATGTTGTTAGCACAGACGCCCACTGGCCCCAGCTCCACGGCCTCCAGTGCATACCCACAGCTGAGCCACTGGAGCAGAGGAGGCTCTGGTGAAGGGGAGCCTGACCCTACTGGGGTCTGTCCTAGGCAAACAGCCCGAGTGTGGAGAGGGCAGGGGATCTGCCACAGGCATGACATAAGCCCCAGGACATTACTGATAAGAGTCTAGGAGGCCAAGGCTGCAGGTGCACAGGCTAGGGCAGGAGAGCACACAGCAGGGTCCTCGGCTCACATGGCCACATCCTTACAGAGTGGTGAGCAGGCAAGGCACCTAGGCACGGAGGGAGGGGCAGGACCTTGGAAACCAGGAACTAGGAACCTCATTTTCAGAACCTAGGGCTGGGGAACCTAGTGATTAAGGTCCTTTAGAAGCTGGAGGTCATTACACCACAGGCAACCGATGGCTGGGGAGGGAGACAGGAACATGGTTGTACCAAAAACAATCAGAGGAAGAAACTGAAAATCAGGAATTGGAAGAGAGAGGACAGGGAAGGAAGGCGAGGATCGGGAGAGGAAGTGGCCTTCCACTGATAAAGAGGTTCCCAGGGACACTAATGGGCTTTGTCAGGGAGAATTACCAAGGAGAAATGCCTGGCCATGCTCTGCCCATCAGCAAGTGGGCTTGGCTAGGTTCCCGCCATGTGCAGAGAGCTTGCTGCCTCGCCAACCTCGGGGCCACACCAGTGGACCTTGTGGCCCTGGCCCTCTCCTCTGTCTCTCCACATTTATAGGAATGTGCCGCAGCATGTGATGTTTGGAAAGGGAAGGACCATGGCACCACCTATGGGTGAGTCCTACCATTCGAGGCAGTTACCACACAGTGTAGTTTATCATGACGGTCATCTGGCAGAGGGCAGTCAACACGGGCAGGTGGCAGTCAGAGAGGTCACCAAGTAGGAGAGGAATGTGGAGCCCAGGAGATCTGAGCTGCTCCCCCTGAACCTATCACTCTGGGACTCTATGACCCCCGCTGAGGGTCTGTTCACCCTTCCCTTTCTGCAGGCTGTACCTCCAGGTCTAGCCTCTGGCTCCTCAGGGACACCTTTGTGTTGTGGGGAGTACCCAACAGCCTCCCACCTCTGAACTGACTGTACTGGCTTTTGGTACCCAGCAACCTGCACTCCAACTGTGCATAGCTGCAGAGATAGGAAGGGTGTGTCTCCAGCTCTGCAGTTTAGGCTTGGGGGGAGGGGTTGTCCTCAGAGGCTGGAGTCCTCACCTACAGGAGGGGAAGACTAAGCTTTACCTTGGAAGGGTGCTGTTGAATAAGCTAAGCTGCTTCCAGTGGCTCACAGTAGGTGTAAGATAAAGGCTCTCTGACTAGATTGTGTATTTCTTGAGGAGTGGTGGAGAGAAGTGTGACCTGGGTCCCCAAGGACCTACCTGCACACGGGGACACAAGGTAGTACTCAGATACGGTGTGAGGAGCCAGGAAAGGATGGATTCCAGATTGAGAATGGAGGAGGCTGGGTTCTGACTAGCAGACTATTCTGGGGGTAGCAGACTAACCTCAGGCCCAGGGGTCCCACTGAAGGAAAGAAGCCATGTTTCCTTCTGAGCCCAGGCAGCTGGGGGCTGCACTGAGGGACCGCCCCTTTGTGAGTGGTAGTTCTAATGATCACACAGGTGGCAGGTAGCAGGAGGCCTGTGCTGGAGGCTGCCACATGGAGGGAAGGAGGCATCTGGGTTGGGAGAGAGCCCTGGCCTGGTTAGGCAGCATCTTGTATCCCTGCTCCATGGAATGGAGGCTTGCGGCTGACAACTGACAGAGAACCCCTAAGGCTCCAGCCCCATATCCCTGTCTCATCTCCTCCCAATCTTGCCCTGGCCTTCCAGGAGCTGAGACCCTTTGTGGTATTCAGGGCCACTAAGGTCATGGTTCGTCCTCTCTATCTCCTGTTCGTGAGCACGTCCACTTCCCACTCCCATACCAGAACACTCTGCACTCCAAGACCTTGCTCACAGAAAAGACTCATTAGCAGAGGAGCTCTGATCGTCCCCAAGACACAGGAAGATGGGGTGGAGCATGGGCACCGGATGGGGGGAGGCAGCAACTCTGCCACTTTGGCTTCCACGCACTGCCAGCTCTTGTGTATCTCCAACTGCCACCAGGATGCATATAGCTGCCCATCATTGCTGGTGTACCCACCTCTTTTGGGTAGCCAGACAGAACGGAGTCCACCCAGCTTCTGAACTCTATGATCTCACGGTGCTTGACAGGAGCTGCCAGCCCCACACCAGCAACATGGAAGACTCAGACTCATAGGCACTAGAGTCTGAGATGTCTCACTCAGCTCCTGCTTCCTGTATACTGCCCTCCAGACCAGGGCAGGGTAGGAGGTTAACCTACTTCAGCTCAGGCAGCCCCAGGGAGAGGTCCCTGAAGCTCTTTTGTCTTAGACGCTCAGCCCGACCAGCAGTTGGGGTCAAACACTCAGCCATGCTAGGTTTGAATCCTGGGATGGTCATAGCTGAATAGCTTTGGAGATATCCAACTTCTTAGAACATCAGCTTCCTGCTCTTATATTGAGGGCAGGTATGGAGTGTCACACAGGACACTGAGAGCTCTCCTGCAGTGTGGCACTGGCCCACTGGCCAGGCAGGGAAGCTGTTCCCTCCTGCCTCCCAACCTCCACTTAGATGGAAACTGTGGGACCAATCCAGCCAAAGGGGTCAAAAAATACTGGGGTCAGATGGTGAGAGAGAGAGAGAGAGAGAGAGAGAGAGAGAGAGAGAGAGAGGGAATATCACAGCTAGGCTTTAATTCCAGCCCTTCTACCCACCAGCTGTGTGGTTGTGGGCTCAGGCATTCAGCACCTCAACCCTCAGCTTCCTCCCTTTTCATAGAGATGACATCAGCAGCAGCTCACAGGAAAGCTGCCAGGCCCCAGCGATTACACATGTAAGCTGTAAGTCGCCAGATCCACCATGCTTCCTATAATTACCATGCGCGTCTGACAGCCCTTTAATTATGTGAAGACAGCGATGAAGTCTTCACCCTCCCGTGTTCTACACCGAGCCTTCCTCTAGCTGCTGAGGACAGCAGGCCCATTGCCTGCACCTGGCCCCGGGTGGGCACCCATAGGCAGCCAGACAAAGAGATGAGGCCTGGCTCGGCAGGCTTTAAACTGTGAGCCCCAGGAGCAGACAGAAGGGCTGGAGGCTGCTGGTGAAAGGACCCTGGCATGCGCCGCTCCTCAGTCCCTGCCTCACACAGAGGCTGTAGCCTTCATGTTGGGAGACAGAGGCCTGGACAGAGACTCTTCATAGCACTGGAGAATACAGCTCTCTACAACCTTCTCCCACAGTTCTGCAGAGCAGGTGAGATCATCTTAGGAAACTGAGGCTCAGACAGAGAGTGGCAGGCCTAAGGTCACAAAGAACAAACACCACTGGTCAGTCAGAACTGGCCACCAGGCCTGGGTCCTCTGTGGTCCTCAACTGTTTCAAAGAAACAAGGGGCAGGATGTGTAATTATCCTTGTCTGGCCACAGAAGATATAAGTGAAAAGAATTTCAGATTTCACTATTTCACCCTATCCACTAAAGAAATGGAGAAACTAAGAACCAAGGTAAAGGGTGGCCTAGAAGCAGGGCCATGGGGCTAGGACACCAGCAAGGGACTGCAGAACACAGAGAAGATGGCACATGGGGTTGGAACACATGGACATCCACTCTGAAAAACTCCCTACCTCACACCGCATACCAAGCCCCACCCTCACCATGGCTCTCTTCCTGTCACTCCTCTCAGGGCTGCTGAGCCCTTTCCTGTGGTGACCCAGCAGTCGGCAGCAGTGACCAGGCAGCAGACGGGACACTCCGGTCCTGGGCATGCCTGAGATCGAGAACTGCCTAAAAGCACAGAGGACAGTAGGTTTTACTATCTGCTATGAGGAAGGACACAGAGGCCTTCCTGAAGGAGGAAGGAGGGCTGGAAGGAAAGGTCTTGCTGTGAGGGCTGGGGAGCCTCCATCTTGGCAGGAAGGAGCAGAGGGTGCAGACATGGAGCAGTCAGGTCTTGTTTGGGGAAATGGTGTTTCCTCCTATGGCCACTTTTTTTTTTTTTTTAATTATAAAAAAATGCATTGCTGGGCAGTGGTCATGAATGCCTTTAAATCCCAGCACTTGGGAGGCAGAGGCAGGTAGATCTCTGAGTTCTAGGACAGCCGAGGCTATACAGAGAAATCCCATCTCAAAGAATCCAACACACACATGCATGCACGCACACATGCATGCACGCGCGCACACTTGCCATGGTACATACGTGGAAGTCAGAGGATAACTTTGACAGTTGTCTCTCTCCTTCCACCACAGGTTGCAGACTTGGACTCAAGATTTCCAGGCTTGGATGACAAGTGCCTGTACCTATTGGGTATCTCGTCTACCTCCTCTTATTTTTTAAGCTAAGGATGATTCTGAACTTCTGATCCTCCTGACTCTATCTCCCACGTGTTGGGATTACCTGGTGTTAGAAGTGTGAACATCAAATCATCAAGGCTGGCACATGCCAGGCAAGCACTCTTCCTCTGGAGCTAGACCTCAGACCCCCAATTTAAATTTTCATGTAGTCAGGTCTACCTACCCCTTTTACTTTCTTCAGCGCCGCCTCTGTGCTTGAGGAAAGGAGCTAAGCGCAGACACTACACTTAAGTCATAGTTACAGCACAGCCTTACCTTCAGCTCTGAGTCCCGCCCATCCTTCTGGACCCCAAGAGGGTCTCCAGAGCCTGCCTAGAGCACAAAGCCTCCAGCGTCTTTCCAGACTGTCTGACTTTCTCAACAATTTTCTCCATGCTTTCTAAATAGAAGAAACGTTTAAGAATAGGAAAAAATATATTTCAATCTACCTGGAATCTTTTGTGGTATGTGACTCTGCCTTGAGTAGACTTTCCTTAGGCTTAGCTGCCCCCAGTGCCTCCTGTGCTTCAACCCTGCTTGGGAGTCCCAGAGTAATGCACATCTCAGCATCCAGTGACACTCCTGTCCCATGCTCAACTCCAAATGAGGGATGGAGGGAGTGTGGGCTGGGAAGAGGGCAGGAGTTCCTGGGAGGCAGAGATGGGCATGCCCTGGCAGGATTATGCTGGCTCTGGCCCAGGAGATTTGGGGGAGGGGCAGCCAGGCAGGGCTGAGATAGATGGCAGCATTAGGCTGAGTTGGGAGGGGATTATTAGAATCCCACTGCCAGCCAGTTCCTGGCAGCCTAAGCGGCTGGATTTATTTCTCCAGGCTACAGAAGGCTGGGCAATTAGGCCTCTGTCTGTCCTCCCTTCTGCCAGGGTGCCCTTATAGCAGCTCATTAGGTAGAAGGAAGGGATCAGGGCCAGCTTGCAACTCTTCTTTTCTCAGGCTACCCCTCAGGCACAGGAGAGCTGGAGGAGCCTGAGGATGACCCAAGGAGCACCCCTCAGGCCCACCAGTTTACAGGTCCATGTTAGATTACTTCACATACCCTCCCTAAGGGATGGTCCAACCTCTATCTACTCAGGCCCAGGTTCTGACAGTCCTCTTCCCAGAGGCAATGAAAGATGCCAGGAGGTCCTCTCCTGGTCTCTTTCTCACTCCGCTCCACTGTAGAAGTAAAGAATGAGGCCCAGAGGACCATTGCTAATCCTTCAGGATCTGTCTCTGTAGCCACTGAAGGTGAATGCCATCGTGGGACATCTTTAGGAAGGGCACACTTTTTTCAAGGTTAGAGCAGGGTCTCTTCTTACATGGACAGGAGGCTCATGGGTACCTACCACCTAATACCCCATTTAATTGGCAAGCAAGCTGAGGCTGAGAGGCATGGGGCTTGCCTGAGGGCCTGGGCAGTATCAGAAGGAAGGACAGAGTTAGAGATACAGATGCCTGGCCAGGGGCTGCCCATTTGTGTGTAGCTGAATCTAACCATATCCTGGAATCTTCTTTAAGGGGCTTCATCACCAAGCCAACCCTGCGGTCTTTCTTCCGCTACAAAAACCCATCCAAGACTCAAACCACAGGCTGCCAGGACAGGAAGCTGGGAAATCCCCCTTCTTGTCCACCTGTAGAACAAACCAATCTCAGCTTCAAGGGTGGCCTGGGAAGACCCAAGGGTTGAGTCAGCATCCTCCCCTGCCAACCACAGCCAGAACCCTGAGAGGCAGGACCGGAATACAGGGGGCCCTTTATCACATAGGTGCATCTTTCTTCTCCAGACCCCAACACTCGAGTTTAGAGGTCCCACCCAACAGTGCTCAACAAGATGCCAGACACATCCCCCAGGCAACTTCCTCAGTCACTGTCCACTATCCAAGCCATTGTCCGTCCTCCATTCCTCCTCTTAGTATACCTTGCCAAGCCTGAGCCAGGCCTTAAGTCCACTGGGAGGCCCAGAAAATCCCGGTCCTTATGGCTAGCACTGGACCAAAGTGTTGTGATTGCGAGAGTCACAGGGCGAGGAAGGAGAGTGATGGCTTGGTTTGGTGGAAAGGTCTGAGTTAGGTGAAGGGAGAGAGGTGGGGAGTTGGACAGTGGGAGCCACACCTCTGTGGTGAGGATACGGAGAAGCACTTGGCATGGTCAGCCTGGCTTATCTGGAAGGACAAGGGAGGGAGAGAGACAGCAGACGCTCATGGCAAGAGAAGCGGCCATCCACCCCAGAAGGGAGGCCCCTGGGGCTGAGGACACTGACTTACCTGTCCATTCCCAAAGCCTCTCTCATGACCTTCCAGCAAGAGTGGCCTTCAGCTTCCCAGACTATTGAATGAAAGGGACTCTTTCCAAGGCTCCGCCTGGGTCAGGCTGTGATTGGACCTAGTTGTCTGTGATCTCCCTCCCCTGCCCCACAACTCTGCACATGTACATGTGTGTATGAGCACACATGTGTGCACACACGTCACCTCCCCAAACTCTTCTGGCTCCCTGGCTCTCCTCTTGGCTCTCCTCTCAAGGGCTGTTGGGTATTCTGCACAATTTAACACCTGGGGCCTTTGCATAGTTTGGCCCAAGCCTAAGGCCTGGGCTGCTCAGTACAGCTGCAGGCTCAGGCCTCCCAGGTAACCTATTTTCCCTTCCCCAGATGAGGTGCAATGATTTTCAGCTCCCAAATATGAGTCAGTAGCAATAGACACCCTACCCCATACACTTACCACCCACTCCCAGCATTCCCTGGACTGGGCTTTGATTTCCCTGGGTGTCTATTCATATCTGTCCCCTGACCCTTACCAGCCTGAGCTCTCTTTCAAGGGAAGAGAGGAACCAGGTCAGACACAACTGTGATTTGTGAGCATGTACCAGAATAGGTTTGTTGATTGAATATGTAAATGCCTAGCACACTGGAGGTGGAAGAGGAGAATACACAAGCTGGGGGTGTGATTGGGGGAGGGCATACTGTGCCAATGGCCCCTCAGGGTGAATCAATCACTCTTCTTGGAGCCCCATTTACAAGCTAGGAAAGATCAATTAAGGTCATAACAAGCTTTTAAAAAGCAAGTGCAGCACAGATGTGCAAGACAGCTGATTACCATACTCTGCTTGTTGGTGTCTAGCTGGGAAGTTCCTCCAGGCCTCTGACCTAAATCCCTCTCAGTATGGAAGTTGGTTTTGACACTGCTGCCTTCAGGGGACCCAGGGACTTGAAGGGGAGGTTGCCAGAGGTGGGAGGGCCAGGGACAACCAGAACAGTACTGTGTCACTGAGTCCTTAATTGGCAGTATTAAAATAATGACTCACAAACAACAGCCAATTAATTATCCCCAGTTATAAAAAGCTCTGCTTCCCTTCCTTGCTGTTGGGTGAGACTCCCTCAGTCTTGCTGCTCCACACCCTCAGCCAGGGGCAGGAGAGGCCAGTCCATCTCCCAGCTTCCTGCTTCCATATGGTGCGCCCTGGGAACAAAGGCGTTGGGAGTGGTACAGAGGCAGACGTGGGTGGGCGGAGAGCGGCCTTCATGAAGGAGTTCTTTTCCAAGCTCTGTGATCTTGCTCATCCCCAGGGCCTGCTTGGAAGCCAGTCTGGCCTGCCGAGACTGCCACTGGGGATCCCAGCCTGGCATCAGAGAACAACCCTGCCTCGCCCTAGACTCCACTCCTCAGTCACAACTTCCTGACTGCTCCCGGCCCCATTCTCCTGAGTGTTCATTATTATCTTATCCATGCACCAATGCAAACCATCTTTCTGCAGCCTCCAGCCCCCAGCAACTGTGGCTGCAGACCTGTCGTGACCTCCCGCACAGCTGCTCTGGGTCTGAATTTCTCCATCTGTGAAATGGGTGCACAATTAAATGTGGCCAGCAGGGGTTGTTGGAACAATTAACCAGACATTGTTTGTAAATAATTTGCTCCCTGCATGCCAGGGATGCCTAACAATGTTGACTCTTACCTCGACTATCTGCCTATTTCCTAGCTCCATGATGAGAGGGGCAGGACTCATCCACTCACTGCCTCCCATTGCACAGGTGAGATGTGGAGTTGGGGGGGGGGACCCCTGCAGAGGCCCCTCCTCCCTGTTTCCGAGTTAGCAGTAGCCTCTACTCGCCCAACGACTGTATGTATAGCCCCTGTTCCACATCAGCTGCTTTTGGTTTGTTTTGAGACTAGGCCTCAGAAAACTCAGGCTAGCTTGGAACTCTCTACGTGGCTGAGGAAGACCTTGAACTTCTGATCCTCCTGCTTCTACTCCTGAGTAGTGGAATCACACAGACAAACTGTGTGTGCCCAGGCCTGGTTTACCAGTGCTAGGAAGCAAACCCAGGGTAAGCACCCTGCCAACTGAACTCCAGGCCTAGCCTGCAGGAGCTGTCTGAGTCCACAGACCTCTGTGCCCTTTACTGTGCCTGGCAAGAGCGCTCAGCATAGCCTCATTACCATGGCTGCCATCTGTGGCAGGAGAGGATGGGGAGAGAGGAGCAAGGAGAGAAAGAACATTCGCTCAAATAAGAGAGGAAGCAGGCTATGAGCCTCAGAGGCTCAACATCGGCTGACTATGGGGTCCCCTGAGGTGAGCTCAGCCATCTGCAGAGACAGAACAGACTGAAATCTCTTCAGTCTCAGTTCCATACCCAGCACCCCAGACTATGGTGTCCCCACAGCCTGAACCACCGAGGCGCCTAGTCACTGCCTGGGCATACCTTCTCTACCCCTCAGCTTGCCAGTCAAGCCCCTTCCCTTCCTGACTCATGGCGGAGGAAGGCTGCCTGGCTGGTGGCCTTTCTACTAGGAGCTTGGTCATCCCTCAACTGCTCTGCTTGTTGCCATTGAATGATCTTGATCTAGCCCCTGGCTTCTGCTTCTGCATGACCCATGGGTCACTACGTGCAATGGGAGTGGAGCCTGTCAGTACAACACTGACCCGCAGAGCAGACAGGGTACCAGTCACAGGGAGGCCAGGTCAAAGAGGCCTGCTGCCTGCCCCAGGCCTGAGGGAGGCAGACTGCTATAGAACAAAGCGGATTACCCACAATGCAGAAGTCACTGATCCGCCGCTTCCCACTCAGTGATGTAGCAGCGGAGGCTCGGCACCTAGAACGACCTGTCCTAATGTCTCCTCATAGGTGGCACCATGCTGATCACTCAACAACCCTGTCTCACATGTTGGCCCATGAGAGGATATGTTACCACCTCTCCCTCCCAGGTGCACAGCTTACAGCCACTGGCTACTAGTGGAAGAGGCACCCATGACCTTTCATCTGTCAGCTCTGGTCTGTGTCTCTCCCTGGCAGACAAATCCTGTCTGCCCAAGAGAGACTGGCCAAATCACGTAATGCTCAGGATGCCAGACCATGCTGTGGCTACAGTGGGAGGTGGGCTCCATCCCGGCACTGCTAGGCTATGGTGGCCTTGGCCATGTCCCTTCCTCTTCCTCTCCCTTGCTCTGTTTAGCCAGGTTTCCTCTTCTTTGCTGGGAATGAGGACACCATAAGGAATCTGCTCCGGGTTCACTCTGATAGTTCATGCTTCTCATGGGGTCACAGCCTAGGCTCCTGACAGAGTCTTGCACTTACTCTGTCTCCCTCCAGCACAGAGGAGAGCAGGCAGGTAGGCAAGTACCCTGCCCTCCCCATGCCTGACTGAGCCTCCTACCTCAGCTCAGCTGCTGTATCCTTGACTCTACAGCCTGCTTGGAGCTGGTGAATTCAGAGGCTAGCTTCTTTGTTCAGACAAGCAGGAGGGAGGAGAAAAGCTGTTCTCCAGGCAGCAAAGCTTTTAGATAAACACCACAGAGGAATTGGGTTCCTTCAGAGAAGAAACCAGATCCACCAGCTGATAGTGCCCGGGGACAGGAGTGCAGTTCAGTCTGGCGGAGCAACCAGTACTAAGGCCTCTTTATCCAGCTTAGCACCTGCTGCCGGCCCTGACAAGCCAGCAGCTCAGGTGACTGGGCCCTGGTCCCAGGCAATGGCCCCATCAGCTCCCAGGCTCCAGGATGGCCAGATCCCACCCCCTCTCCTTCCTGACATCCCTACCTAGGCTTTCAGGCCTGAGGAAACTGTGATCTGTTTTTCTTGAGGTGACCCCTCTTAGATCACCACCCCCTTGACATACACACACACAAACACACACTCCTTTCTGCTCGGGTCCTTGGAGTGGCTGTTCCCACCACTACCGGAAGACAGTTAATAACTATCTATATACACACAGACAAACCCCTTTCTATCCATTCCTCCTGGCCAGGTATGGCCTAATTTTTCTGAGGAAGAAACTGAACCCTGGAAGGGTAAAGGGCCTGTCCAGAACAACATAGAGACAGAGCCCTGATTTCTCTCAGCTCCTGGGTCCATCACTGGGCTTTTGGATGCCTCTGCCTCCATCCCAGAGAAGCTCACCGGTGTGGTGTCATCGTGCGAGCGTTGGTAGCGCTTCCAGCGGCAGCCATAGATGCCAGTGAGGCAGGAGAGGCACAGTTGGGGCTCGTAGTACTGCAGGGGCTGGTGTCTCACCATGCTCGTGCCCGCGGCCCTAGTGCCTGGCCCTCAAGCGCCCATGGAGGCCCCTGGCTGGTGCTGAAGGAGAAAGCATAGGTTTTGAGTTAGGGTAAGAGCAAGGAGTTAGTCCTGTAGAAGTCACCCCAACCTAGGTCAGGGAGGTTATCTTCTCCGGAAGTCCTTCTGGACTTCCTAGGTCCCTGGGATGTTTCCCTGACGACTCATCCTCCGACTTCTTCCCCTCTGGTCACACTGATGTCTTCAGCGTTTGTTACTCTTACCTAGTATGGATCTGTTGTCACTCCCATTGGAAACCTGCATGGCCCCTCTTTCTCTTTCCTTCCTCTCTCAGCTTGTTGTCTAACCTAGGCTATCCCTGAACCTATCCCAGCCTCGAGAGCGCTGGAATTGATGGCATGCACCAGCATACCAGGGTTTGTTAGACTTTTCCAGATGGCCTTCTACATCCCTGGAGCCCCTCCCCCTGCTCCCCAAGCTCCCTTTCCTGTTCTCAGCTTTATTCTCTCAGTCGCATTGTTAAATATATTTGCTTATTTTGTTTGTCTGCCCACCCCACTGTAAGTTCCACGAAGGCGAGGAGTTTTGTCTTTTTAATTCTCTGCTGTCTCCCCCGTAACTGGAACAGAGCCTGGCAATAGCAGACTTTCAAAACAAACATTCTACAAAATCCATGATCATAAACACTGACAGGCACCGAGGGATTGAGATGCGGCCAGCACCGGGAAGTGCCACACATGTTCATACTTCCCTAAAGTGGCATCAAAACACCCTAAAGTGGTAGACATTCTGTCCTAAAGCTGTCTGACAGTTGAACAAACCAAGGCTCAGAGAGAGAATAGTGCTTGGTTTATAAGCACAGCACATGAGGGCAGCCGAGGAGAGTCTGCTCCAGCATCCCCAAGCAATCCAGGCCCAGGTGGCACTCAGCATAGCGGGAACTGTAGAGACTGAGGACAGTGGAAGGCACCTTGAGGATTTGGATTGCTTCTTCCAAATGCTGCTTGTCAGTTTGGACCCTACTCTGCTCCCCAAGGACTCAGCCTCCCAGGGCTGGTTCTGGTCAGATGTAACCAGGGGACCCCAGCATCATACAGTCTTCAGCCCTGCTCTATAGATGTCACCAGTATGGTGAATCCGGTGTGTGGATAAGGAGCCTGCTCTGCTCTGTTGCCTCTAAGACTCAAAGCCATAAGCCTCCCAACAGATCCTGAGACAGGCCCCCGACTCATGCTTCCCTTTCACTGTGCTACCAGCATCTGCAGGAAGGAAGTGGTGTCCTGCTTTTTATCAAAGAACACTTTGCATCTGTAAAATTCCCAGCATGCACTGTGGTGTTCAGTGTGCATATCTTTAGTGTGTCTGAGAAGCTATGCTTAGCCATTGACTACTACTACCCAAAACCACAGCAATTCTGCCATGCCAATGACTACCCCAAAGCCCACCAGCAATAGCACCCTCATCCTCCCTCACCCGCCCCTTAGCTTTGGCAGCTACCATGCGGCTTTCTGTGACTATTGATTTAGCAGTTCTAGAGATTCCCCATCTTGGAATCCATGGCCTTTTGAATGATGCCGCTTTTATTTGGCAAAATGTCTCCAAGGCTTATCCATGTCATAGCATGCATCAAAGGTCATTTCCTTCTTTTCTGAGACAAGGCCTCATGTAGCCCAGGTTGCTCTTGAAGTTAATAACTATCCTAGGCTAGCCTTGGACTCCTGACCAGTCTCTCGAGTGCTGGAATTATAGGCATGAACCACCACTCCCAGCTACTTTTTTAAATATAAAGGTAAGTAATATTCAATTCTGTGGCTGTTTTCCAGCCTATCCACCACACTTTGGTTATAGGACACTCAGGCTATTACCAGTTTTTGCTTGTTTTAGTGTGGATTTGTATTTTCATTTCCTTTGGATACAAACTTTGAGGATAGGTTTGTAGATACAGTAACTCTTGTGATTGGCATTTGGCACTTCCTTGAAATAAATACTAAACTTATTTTTCCAAAGTGTCATTCTCAATGCATTGTCTTCGCCCTCCCCATTTAATACATTATAAATCTGAAGTTCAGAAAGACTCAGCCCCTCATAAAGGTCACTAAGCAAAAATCATACCCACGCTGTCTGGCTCCAGGGGACCTTATTCTAACCCACGGCTTGGCAACAGTAGCCACTGTTTTGCCAAATCTGACCTATTTCCAACTTTTTTTTTTTTTTTTTGGTACAGCTTGAAATCTAAGAATGTTTTTTTACATTTTTAAACCACTGGGGAATGAACTTAAAACAAGAATATCTTGTGACACATAAAAATTCTATGAAAGTCAAATCCCAGCATCCATAAATAAAGCTTTGCTGAACACAGTCACGCTGGCCTCTCTGCACGAACAGCTCGCGGCTGCTTCAACTAGAACTGTAGGCCAAGTGGGCTGCCACAGGGGCCACATGGCCCACAGAGTTCAAAATACTTCCTGTCTGGCTCTCTAGAGGGTGGGCATGTGTACAGACTCCCTCTGCCACCCGGCTGCCTCTGCTGCCCCCAAGCTGGGGGTATAAGGAGGAAGATGAGGGTGGCAGGGGTGTTTAGCCAGGGACAGGAGGACTCAGGGCTGCTTCCTGGGGTCAGTGTGTGATTGATTCCTCAGAGGCCAGTGTCTAAGTGCAGGTGTCTTGGGGTTCCTGTTGCTCTGATAGGACACCATAACCAAAAGCAACTTGGGGAGGAAAGGGCTTATTCCAGCTTACAGTTCCGGGGTCACACTCCATCATCGAAGGAAGTCAGGGCAGGAATAATTAATCCAAGAGGGAATGATCAGAGCAATCACAGTCAAACCAAAGCAAAACCAAACTCCAACAGTGTAAATAACTCAGTACCCAATGTCTGAGTACCACTCACTCTCCAAAGGGCCTTGGCAGCAGCACTTCTCCAAGTCTGACATCCACAGTGCACATGGTTTGTTTCCCAGGCTCAGCCTAGTTCTATTCAACAACTGCGGTTGCCCTTGGTGGTAACCCCATGACCACAGCTTCTCCAAAATTCTGGGGATGCCAATGTAACTAGGCTGCATTTTCACCAATAACCTCTCCTGGATTCTGTTCCTGGACTCTAATCCTGCTAAATGGTATCAGACCTCAACTTTTCTCCATGGTCCCTTCTCTCCTGGCCTCAAATCCTGGGGCTTTGACTGCAACTGAGGCAGTACCTTCACTAATAGCCTCCCTCCAGGGACTCCAGGCCTGACACACAGTGCCAAGTCCCAGCTGCTCTCCATGACTCCCTCATGCCTTCAAAACCTGTATCACCTGAAGACTTTTACCCAAGTTCACCTCTCAACACAAAGCACAGGCTGAACCCCACATAGACACTCCCATGTGCCCAGTTTTCCAGAGATGGTAGAAATGGAAGCCACAGTCAGGAAAGCAGAACTCATCCATGCAGTCCTCAGCATTACAGTCTCCACTATCCCATCAGCTACCACATCTGCCCTTATCTCTCAGCAGGGAGGAGGCAACTATAGTATCGAAAGAAGCCCTGGCCATTGAATTACTCTGGGGCAGGACCACTCTAGGCTCTTCCCTGGGCTTCAGTCTCTGGATATGCAAAAGTGGGCAGAGGCTTTGCTTTGGAGATCATGGGGCAGGCTCCATGGACTCCTAGGCTGGGGTGGAAGAGGGGCACCTCTTTGCAAAGCCCAGCAGGTAGATCCAGGAGTATAGCCAGGACTCCCTGACCCTTGCCTGCTGGCCTCAGAGTCACCTCACTCCCCTCACTCCGATCCACACAAGAATGGAAACAAAAGCTCTATCTGAAAAGACAGCAGGGAAGGCGGTGTCCCACCTGGGCCTGGGACTCAGTGATTCTATGTTTGGGCTTCTTTCTAGCTTCAGGTAAACGTTTATCCTGTCCATGGCTGGAAGATTCCTTCTATTCCCTCTGTGTGTCCCCAACAGGGGTCATCTCACCCCCTTCCAGTTTCAGTAACCAGGTGACCTAAGCCTGTGACCAAGGCCACCTTGTCTCTGCCTCTGTTGACAGCCAGTGGCTCCTGCCTTTCTGCAGGGGGAATCTCTCAGGCCCTGCAAACCCAACTCTATCACACTGCCTGCTTCTCAGGCCTTCTTCTAGCCATGCTTCCCATCCCCCTAGCCAGGTCTCCTCTCTCTAACCTCCCTGCTGTCAGCTGGCCTGGGCTCAAAACCCCACTAAAGCTAGGGTGCACTTTCACCAGTGCCCTGACCAGGCCCTGTCCTGACAATCCAGCCTGCCTTCTGTCCCGTCTGGTTTATTCCTCCTAATCCTGGCAGTCTCCAGAGAGCCTCCCCTGAACCCTGTCTCAGTTAGAGACCTCTTGGGCCTACTCTAGCCTACAGGTCTTGCCAGTCTCTCTCAGACAGCTCTGTTACGTGTGTACTGCTGATGTGTGCCTCCCCCACACGGCAACTGAATATCCCTATATCCTCCATCTCCCTAGAGACCAGCACAGAGCAATGAGAAGAGAAGGTTCCAGAAGCTTGCTGGACAGAGGAGAATACAGTTCTGCATACAGAGTTGTGGCTCAGAAACTGGGCAGCTGATACTTAGGTTAGCTCTCACAGACAAGGTTCTTCCTTCCCACCTGTCCCCCTTCTTCAAGCTATCTCCTAAGACTGTTCATACCAGACAAGTGCCTGAGAAATGTTCTGCCAAGAGCCTCTGCCAATTCGGGAACAAAAGAGACTTTTCTCCACCCCAAAGTCCTGTGTTGTCTCAATACCTGACTCAACTTCTATAGCCTCTTGGTCTCATAGGGAATAACCATACCTCCATGGAAAAAGTACCTGCTATGGAGCCCCAGCAGGATGGTGGGTATGTGGGTATGCATGCCTACCTCGAAGGTCCTCTGTTACCCTAACCTCCCAGAAGGTGCCTGACATACGTCCCCATTCCTCCTCCTATCTATGACAACTAGCTGTCAAGCCAACCAGGCCTCAGACCATGATGTCCAATCTCTTTTCTGTGATGTGAAGGCCTGGGTCTCTGTGTGATCTCCCTTAGTAGACTTGCTATGTGACTTTGCAAGTCATTCATTCTCTCTCTCTCTCTCTCTCTCTCTCTCTCTCTCTCTCTCTCTCACTGTCTCTCTCTCTCTGCCTTGCTTTAATGTTACAGAACTGGGGATAGCCAAACAACAGAGGAAAGTGCTCATTGCAATAAAAAGCAAGGGGGAAAGTGTGTGATAGCTCAGTATGTACTTACAACCCCAGCTCTGGTGGGGTGGAGACATGCAGAACCCCGCGGCTCCATGGCCAGCCAGTTTAACCTAATTAGTGATTTTCTGGCCAAGTGAGAGACCCTGTCTCAAAACCAGGATGCTGGTACCTAAAAAAGGACATTCACCCACCCACAAGGAAGTAAAACATAGGTGTCTGATACACAAATGAATCTTGAAAATCAACCCTAAATATAGGAAGCCAGTTAAAAAAGACTACTTGGTATGTGACTCTATTTATAAGGCTGGCTGAGGCAAACAGCCAAACAGATTAATGAACACCAGGGTTGGGGGATTAGAGAGGGACATCTGACTGTGGGTCTGGAGCTGCTTCTGGAAGTGATGAAAATGTTCTAGAATTAGTTAGTGGTAATATTTGTGTGATTATGAATGCACAACACTGAATTGTGCTCTTTAAATAGGCAAGTTGTAGCCAGGTATAGTGGCGCACAACTTTAATTCCAGTGTTTGGGAAGCAGAGGCAGGAGGATCTCTGAGTTTGAGGCCAGCCTGGTCTACAGAGTAAGTTTCAGAACAGCTAGGGCTACATAGTGAGACCTTGTCTCAAAATATACAAGCAAGCAAGCAAAAAGCAAGTTGTGCCAGGCACAGTGGTACATGCCTGGAGGATCACCTGAGTTCAAGGTCGCCCTGGTCTACAAATTTCCAGGCAAAAATAAAACAAGGCTGGACATTCTTAATGCATTTTTTTTAAACCCCAGCACTTGGGAGCCCAAGGCAAATAACCTGGTCTACATATCAAATTCCAGGCCAGCCAAAGATTCATGGTGAGACCCGATCTCAAACAAACAAACAAACAAACAACACGAAACAATCCAACAACAATAATGAAATAAGACAGTTTGTACCTTATATCATAAAACTGTTTCCTTTTTGTTTGTCCAGGCCTGAAAATCACAGTAACAGAAGGGACGGTGGCCTTGGGTTCTTGCTGTACCTAGTCCCCTCCATTTCTGCCCAGGTTGGGATCTCTGGGACACTCTAGTTCTGAGCACTGTCCTATCTCCTCCAAGAAGCTCTTCTGCTCAAATTGACTGAAGTATTTCTATGGTTTGCAACCCAAACTCTTTACTAGGACACAGGTGTTCACTGTGACCCCAACTCTTAGCAGGTTTTAAGCACTGTATGAATGTGGCATGGGAACAACAAGACAGCCCAGGAACAATTTAACTGCTGCTAGTCACAACAACTGTCCATCATGCTGTGACTTGCCTGATGTGCAGTATGGCAGGCTCGTGAGGATGAGGGTTAGTGGGTGTGGTGGGCATCCTGGACACACAGAGGTGGTCCCTGTTGGGTGATGAGGCTGAGAACTTGCTAGGTGCTGTAGTGCTGCCTATCTTCCAGATAACAGCCCAACCGAGGGAGACCATGTCTGCAAGCTGTGCCTGAGAAAAGTGGGTTAACAATGGTGCACCACACAGTGGAATATTACTTAATAATAAAAAGAAAAGAGCAACCTGGGTATGCTGGCAGAAGCCTGTAATCCCAGCCCTGGAGAACTACACAGTGAGACTCTGTCTCCAAGAAAGAACTAGCAAGCCACAGAAGGACAAGAGGAAACTTGGAAGCATAGTGGTGAGTGACAGAAGGCTTCTCTCTGAGACATTCTAGAACAGGCAAAAAAAAAAAAAAAAAAAAAAATAGAGACAACAGAAGGATCAGTACTCACCCCGGGGCTCAGTGGAAGGAAGAACCAGGTGGAACACAAGGATATGAGAGCAGCCACCCTATTCTGTATAACCTAGGAGTACCCCACCTGTCAAACCCTGAAGGCCCGACCAAGCAAATCCTCACTGGTCAGTAACAATGTAGCGACACTCATTCATCAACTGTCTCAAATTACACGGTAACATAAAATACACAAAATACAGAGGGTGAGGAGAGCAGAGGAAAGGCGTCTGGGAATTAAGCTTTGCAACCAACTTCTCTCAAGGCTCTAGTGAATATTTAAAAGTCTATTAATCACACACACACACACACACACACACACACACACACACACACACACAC
>JANHMN010000003.1:90390004-90411872 GCA_030674055.1 Rhabdomys pumilio | reverse complement strand
ACACACACACACACACACACACACACACACACACACACACACACACAGAGTCAATGAAGGTCACACAGATAATCTCAGAAGAGTCCATTTGAAATCAAGGTGCTAAATACAATCCAGGCTACATTTGCAATAGCCCCCAGATCCAGGCTATCTCTGCAGTAGCCCCAGGGTAGGCCAGTCCTCAGTCTTGTCCTGTCTACATCCTTGTCACCACAGAAGACAGCAGCCTGTGCCTCCCAGTGCAGAGCTCTGTGTTTTGGTTGGCATCAGGGACGCCCAGGCCAGGAACTGGAAGAGGAAACCTTCGAGGGTGCCAGGGCTGGGGGTAGGGCCTGGCCTTGTCCATGGGCTGTCTGGCCCCAGGGAAGGAAGGACACACTGGGAAACAACTCCTCCTTGGTCTTGGCTGCATCTACTGCAGCTCAACTCCAGCCAGGCCCAGCACTGGTGGTCTGTGGTTAAGCTTGGCCACCACCATTTTCTGTGTGACCACATCTCTATCCTTGCATTCTTACTGAGATAGTGGGGCAGAGACTCAGTCTCCAGAGACTGCTTCAGCACTCAATTCCTAACCCTCTTTAGTTACCAGCTTTCTTTTCATCCTGGGGCAAACCAGAGCTGTGGCAGCTCAGGGAGGACAGTCCTTCCCTGTGAATGGAGGAAGAGCCTCTCTATTCCCTGGGCTAGCCTTGAACATGAAGAATCTGTAAGTTCTTCACACCTGGAGGCTTTGAAAAGCCCAACCACAGCAATGTGAAGCTAATCAATGCCTACCAGCTTTGCCCTCCACCTGAGGTGGCCCTAGGTTTCCACGGCCTAGCTTCATCAGATGGCCTCCGTGGAGAGCTGTCACCATCTTCCTGTGTGATCTTGGGTGAGATGCTCTGCCTCTCTGGATCTCAGAAACAGCCCTAAATTGTGGTGAATGAATAGTGAACTAGACTTAGGGCAGGAAAGAAATCTAAGTCCCCAGGCAGTGGCCGTGGGAGAACCTGGCAGGTAGACAGAAGCACGTGGGAGGCCTTTCAGGTTAAAAAAGGGGGGGGGGGGAGGGGGTAGTTAGGCTCCACCCCATCACATCTGCTCTGTTTGGAGAGAAGTATTTGAGTAGGAGAGGGCTGCAAGCCAGAGCCCTCAAAGAACTAATCATGCCATAATTAGGGTCATTAAGAATCTTCTTCATGATAATGCCAGGGCCTCTTGTTTACCCAACTCTTCTGTCACAGGAGACTGCTGGCTCTTCTGGGAAAGAATTGGAGGCCAAGGAAGGCCAGGTCTTCCCATACGTGTGCATCTCCAGGCAGAGGAAGGCCAGGCCTTCCTATATGTATGTGCCTCCAGGCCAAGGAAGGCCAGGACTTCCGATATGATACGTGTGTGCCTCCAGGTGATCCAGTTTTCCCAGCTCCCGAGGCATTCTTCTCTCCTGCCCCGTTTGTCACAGATAAGGGTGGCTTTCTCTGGAGGCCTCAGCCTGTCCTGCCCTCAGGTTCTGAGCTCTGTCACTGGAATTTTAGAGGCTTCCACTGGGGTCAGGGGTGACTTCTAGACAGCTAAAGATTCATCACTATGGTCCTCCATCCCTCAAGATGACCTCAGCGTAGCAATGCAGCACAACACACTTTACAGAGAGCTTCCATGTGCGTCATCCTGGTGCCGTGTCTCATCCACTTCCCAGGTCTTACCGCGATCTTAATTTCACAAACACCGTCAGTGAGAGGAACAGGGAGCTATCTGAGACCTCAGATGCTTGGAATCACAGATTCTGAGCTTTGGCAGTGGGCAGAGGACCATGTGTCTCCAGAGCCTTCTCTCTCAGGAGAGGATTTGAGAGATATTCAAGGCCATGGGTTTGACAGGCTCAAGTACTTGCCTGGAAGGAAGCCTTGAATTCTCTTGGGACCCAAAGACTGTAGGGACCTGTCCTTCTAGATCACCAGTTCTTAACCTGTGGGTCACAACGCCTTTGACAAATCCCTGTCTCCAAAAACAATAGTGACATCGTGATGTGTAACAGTAACAAAATGACGGTTATGAAGTATCAACAAAAATAATTTCTTTAGTTCATCACAGTGTGAGGAACTATAATACAGGGTTTCAGCGTTAGGACGATTGAGAACCACCGCTACAAGCCACAAGCACAGGACTGAAGAGTCACCAGGAGTGGCCAGACATGTGTGACACATGTCTGATCCCAGCACTTGGGAAGCAGAGGCAAAGACCGGTAGATCTATGTGAGTTCATAGCTATCCTGGTTTACATAGTGAGTTCCGGGTCAGCCAGCTACCCAGTGAGGCGCTATCTCAATAAAAGAATGACTAGCCTCACCCAGAGAGCAGAGCTTTTCTTCACAAAACCATAGACTTCAGGCCTTATATGCCGAAAACAAATCTCAACATCAGCTCACTCAGCTGAGCATACTCCAAGCATGTGCATTCAGTAGGCCAAGATAGAAGAACATGAGTTTAAGGCCAGCCTTAACCACATAACATATCACATAATAAATGAGTGAATAAATAAATGTTTTTTAAAATCACTTCTCCCAAGATGCCCACACCATAGAATTCTAGAGCAAGCTGACCAGGATTTCAAGACCAGGAAGTCACAAAATATCAGGACCAATGAAGTAGTAGTGTTACTCTCTCCAGTCTCTGCTCCATGCAGATGGTCCCATACAGCAACTAGTGCCTATGCCGGCGCCTTAGACAGACTCCTATGATGGTCCCAACTCTCTGGAAACTTGAGTAGCCTCTCCAATCCATCAAGATTGCAGGAAGGTTGTCCTGGGAGGAGATCCTGCCCCTGCCATGGCTCCCCTCTGTCAGGAGCACTGCCAGGGTCTCCCTGAACAGTCAGAACCTGTAAGCATCCTGAAGACCTTTGGCTGAGTCTTGAGGGCCATTGTGGGTTTTTGTTGTTGTTGTTGTTGTTGTTGTTGTTTGTGTGTGTGTGTGTGTGTGTGTGTCCAGAGTTTTGCTCAACAGCCTAGAGACTCAGTCACAGGGCTTGGCTGGCTTTCTCTCATGCCTCCCTCTGGGACCCTGAGAAAGGGGACCACTGACACGAGGTGGGGTAGGGACAGAAGCTAGTTCTGGCAGATTTGGGCCCTGTAAATTCTCTCTACCCAGTTTTTGTCCCTTAAAGGAATGGGGAGCGATGATTTATGTACTTATGGAAACTAGCAGAGTTCTTACACACACACACACACACACACACACACACACACACACACACACGACTTACACAACTTCTCCAGTCCAGTCCAGGATGGAGAGAGAAGCAAGTCCTCCCATTTAAGGGCACCTCTCCTGTCTCCTTCCCTCCAGTCTACCAACTGGGAAGTCTCCATCCCCTCCTCCTCCTGCACCAGGCAGGAGGCAAGTCACTGATCACTTTATCACCTCTGTGCCCTGCCCCTCTCCCCAGCTCCCATCCACACTAACACAGGCCTGTGCAAGCCTTGGGCTCCCTGTCCTCACAGGGAGCCTCAGCCTTTGGGCTCACATGGACTAGTCAAGTCCTTGAGAGCCATTACTGACCTCAATACTTGGTCATAAGCTACTTCTGTCCAGACCCCAACCTCTTGTGGCCACTTATGTGAAGTCTCAAGTATCTGCCACCCTGTACCCCATGATAGGGACACAAGACACCACAGACCTCTTCCTGCCAAGGAGTCACTGTATCAGGGGACCTGGGTATCACACATTGGGTTAGGAATCTAGCAGATGCCTATGTATTTCCCAATAGAAAAAATTGGTTAAATGTGCAACACGAAAGAAAAAAAAAATCAGAGTTTTTAAAGTCACACAACTAGCAGGTGCAGTGACCCACATTCATAATCTCAGCTCAGGCAGGATCGAGTTCAAGGCCAGCCTGGGCTACACAACAAGATTCTGTCTCTAAATAAATAAACCACACAGTTACAGAGCTATTCCTGAGTCTAAGCTGAATTCTGCCTTTGAGTAATAATAATTAGTTGCTTCCCAACTTACAGGAAAATAATTACATTGCAAAAAATAACAAAACAAAACAAAAAAAACAAAACCCTTCAAATTAGGCACTTTTCTCCTGCAGTTTTTTCTTGAGCTTCTGATGCAGGTTTGCATGCTTCTACACCAAGTCTGGTGAGGGTGACCTCAGGCTGTGCACAGGACCTCGTCCCCTGTCTTCCCCTCCCCCATCAGCTCCTCCCCCCTCCCACCTCCTCCACTGGTACTGTCTCATTCCCACAGCATTTGGCAAAGAGAAGCAGTCTCTCTCCGCCTAGGCATGTCTCAGAGCATGAGGCCTAGACCTGTCTTCACCTTGTTCAAAGGTCCAACGGTCTTTCTGGTGATTAGTGAGAGCCTTGATTGGCTGTTGAGGAAGAAATTCCCAGGAGTCAGCAGGCCCACCTCAGGGCTCAGGGCAGTTCTATGGTTCAAGCCTCCAGTCCCACCATTTGCCATCCATTCCCTTGACGGAAGCACAGCCTTCTCTGGCCTCTCTGTCCAGATAAATCCTCTCTGAAGCTGTGAGCCCATTAAAAGCCTCAAAGTGGAGTTCAAAGGAACAGCAAATATGAGCCATAGAGAGTCTGTGCACAGCGGCTGGAGACAAGCCTACACTGCTTAGGTTCAAAACCCAGATTTCCTTCCTACTTAGTTAACTGGGCAAGTGACCTAATGCTTCAGTTTCCTAATTTATAACATGGGGATAATGGCACCAACCTCGTGGGCTGTTACAAGGATTAAATGAGCTACTACATCAGACAAGACCTAGAATGCAGACCCCACACATGGCAAGAGCCCCTTTTCTTGGCACTGTACTTACCTTGTCTATAAATGAGACAACCATCCTGTTTCTCCTGATCCTCTTCTTCCCCAAGGGAGAAGCAGACATTGTTTCAGAAGCAGACAAAGGGCTGTTCTCTGTAGCCTGCTTCTACTTGCTTTCCCTCACCAAACTTCCTCCCATTCTCCTTTCTTTACCTGGTAGAAGGTCCAGGCGGCTATGGGCTGCACTCCAGGGGTGTCCTGTCCACAGAGTGATGTCACTTCAGTCGAAGAGCTGAGGAGACAAGGCAACAAACTCACTGAGAGCCTTCAGCTCTCACCCAGCATCTTCCCTCCACACCTAGCTTTAGTGAGCCTGGTACTGCCCCCCACTAACGCTGCCCACCCCGTGTTGGAGGTGAACCCACTGAATTAGGGAATTAGTCCCAGGTGAATTAGGGAAGCTATAAAGTTGGTAGCCGACCAAATCCTGGGCCCTGAGACAAGGACACATGATCCCACTTCCATCCCTGCAGGCCAAACCCAGAGAACCTGCTCCTTGAACACCCATGCCCCTTGCCGGGCCCCAAGAGAAGAGGCCACAGGTGCAGCTATGCTGGGACACCGATCTTCATGCTTCCTCAGGAGCTATGAGACCAGCTGTTTTTCCAAGGAAGCTGCCAGGGGAGGGCTGGTGGGATCTGGGGCACCACAATTATGTGCCTGGTTCTGACTCATGCACTGCCTCCCCAGCAGCTCCCACAGTCAGCGGGACAGCCCCCCACCACCCACCACCCAGGAGCTATGAGGAGGGTACAGGAAGGGGCCTCAGGCCAGCATTTCAGGCTTTAGAGGACATTGATTGCCACCTTGCCCATTCAGGGACATCAAGCCTGGCAGGGCCAGGGCCTTCCTGTGTCACAAAGGGCAGCAATGGCTCAGGCTTGGGCCCTGTCAGTTTGACAGCTCTCCCCAACCCACTTAGATCTTGGAGCCAGCATGAAGTACAGAGTCAGCCAGGTTCAGAGTTGGCAGGCAGGGTTGGGTCCAGAGACAGCATCTAGATACAGAAACAAACATCCCCCAGCCCCCACTTCAATCCTTGGGATGTGACGCACTTTACAGTTTACAAAGCACTCTTATTGACACAGGCCTGTTAATGCAAGCCTGTAAACCTAGCTAGTCAGGAAACCAAGGCAGGAGGATCAAAAAATTCAAGGCCTTGGGCTTACAGAATGGCTCAAGGCCAGTCTGGACAACTTAGTGAGATATCTCAAATATTTCACAAGTTAAAAGAAGGTTAGGGTTACAGCACTCACCAAGGCCAAGGGTCCAAGTGCCCCCTACTCCAGAAAAAAAAATGGACAAAATAAAACCACATATTTCCTTTATCTACCTCAGGGACGGATCCTCAGGCTTGAGGCAGAGGGATGTAAACAGAACAGGGTGGTGCAGACTTGAGAGTGCCAGGGTCTACCGTGGGGTTCTGCTGTAAGCTGTGGTTGGCCTCAGTATGTCTGATTTGGGCCTGGGGTTCTGCATGTCCATGACACTAATGAAGCCTGCCTGCTAGCCTGTGTGTACCAGCAACTAGCTGCCATGTGTAAAGCACCCAAGTGAGACTTAAAACAGAGACTCTGGGGGCTGGAAAGCTCAGTGGGTAAAGGCACCTACTGCCGAGCCTGCTAACCTGAGGTTGATCCTAGGGACGTTCAGAGTAGGAGAGAACTGACTCCACAAGTTTTCCTCCTACTCTCTCTCTCTCTCTCTCTCTCTCTCTCTCTCTCACACACACACACACACACACACACACACACACACACACACACACACATACACATCATACACATACCACACAAACACCACATATACACATATGCCACATTACACACCACATGCACACACACCATATCACACACAAAACACATATGGACACACGTATTAAAATGCAACAAAATTTTCTAAAAAATAAAGTATAGGCCCTAGGAAGTGGGCACACCCAGCAAGGCAGCAAAGTTCAAATTACCCCCAATACCTCCCTCACCTTCTCTTTCAATCTACTGAGACAGAGTCTTATGCAAACTTGAAGCAACCTTTCTGCCTCAGCCTCTTGAGGGCTATGATTATAGCATAAAATCTACCGGATGTCTCTTTTCATTTCTCTTTTAATAGTTTTTCCACTATGTAGTTTTGCTGTATGGAGTTTTAATTTTTTTCTCATGTATGTATGTGTGTAACAGATGTGTGTATGGGTCTTCATGTATGTAGGCCAGTTTAGCTAAGCTAGCTTGTTCCAGGGTTTCTTCATCACTGCCTCCTGAGCCCTAGAATTATAGACAGGCCTCCATGCATGGCGGCCAGGTTCACATGGGTCCTGGGGATCCAAACTCCAGGCCTGTTCTTACTCCACACTTTATGTTTAGGGACTGGGTTTCACACAGCCCAGCTGACCTTACGCTCCCGATGGAGATCCAGCAGATCTTGCACTTCTGGTCCTTCTGCCTCCATCTGTCAAGTGCTCAGATGGCTGGTGTGTGCCACCACTCACAGTGATGCAGTGCTAGGATTCGAACCCAGGACTTTGTGCATGCTAGAAAAGCACTCTACCAACTGAGCCCCACAATCTATGATCTTTTAGGAAAAACCCTTCAATACTGAGTTGTATAAAACACTGTCAGCAGAAGACATTGGACACACTTGGGTATGGAGGCACAGAGAGGGGCCAGGGCACCCTTGTGGTCACCAGAAAGTTGTTGTTAGAGATCAAAGCATGGAAGAGAAAGTGTGATGGACCCACACAGAGGTGTCTCAGCTGTCTTATAACCTCCATCTGGGCTCATGGCTACCATCGAAAGCAGATGAGAGATGACTGGATTCAGAGGCTGCCCCCATGTCTACTCTGGTCTCATTGGAGCCTGTGCCCACCAGGCAGACCAAGATAGAACAGTCTTGCACCTGAAATAAACACATAGTCCATTTCCCACCTCTGACTGAGCTACTGGCTTAGTCTCTGGTCACCCAGTGTGGGGCCAGGCTAAGGGTGACATGCCCAGGCCTGGCCTCAGCCCCACCTTCACTTCTCAGCACAGGGACAGTGAGAGCCAGTGAGTCACTTGAAGGAAGTTCTGGGCCCCAAACAGGAAGTGGCTCTTCAGTCCAAAACCCCTCCAGGACCAAAGCAGTGAGGGAGGCTGACGACTGAAGGGGGAACAGGTGGAACCCAGCAACACCTGCTAAGACTTCACCATAGTTTCTCCTCCCTCACCAATACCACTCAGATCCCTGACCAACCTGAAGAACCAAAGGCGTGTCTCTGCCCAGATGCCTGTCCATCGTCTGCTGAGAGAAATACATGCTGCTACTGCTGGTGTGTGTGTGCGTGTGTGTACGCTCACTGTGTGTGTGCCTATATGTGTGTGAATGTGTGCTCACATGTGCATGTGTCTATATGTGTATTCATGTGTGCATGTGTCTGTGTGTGTGTGTGTGTGTGTGTGTGTGTGTGTGTGTTTTCTTCCAGTTGCACTTTACTCACATGGTGGAGAAGTACATGGTATCGGAGGAACATCTTACAATATTTAACGATTTTCATTGTGCTCATACAACAGGAAATGAGATCCTCACTCTTTAAAAAATATATATATTTATTTTACATATTTATTTTGTATGTGTGCAACAGTGTAAATGCACTAGTCAGAGGCCAACTTGTGGGTATCAATTCTTACCCCTGACCTTGTGGGTCCCAGGGATTATAACTAGGCACCACGACACTTGTCTATTTAGTTAGTTTTAGGAGTGCTAGATATTAACCTAGGGTCTTGTGCTTGCTAGGCAAGCAATCTCCCACTGAGATATATCCCCAATCTGTATCCTTTTTTTTGAGTCAGGGGCTTGCTCTGAACAGTTGGCTTAGTCACACGCAGACACATGCACATGGGAGCACACACTCACACACACACAGGCACACACACAGTGAGCACACACTCACATGCACACACACCAGTAGTAGCGGCATGTATTTACCCAGCCGTTCATTGGCCATGTGATCTTGGTCTTCAGCCTCTCATGGAGTTGAGCTTGCAGGAACTAGCCAGGCTAGGGAACCTAATTTTATAATCTTGTACTAATTAGGATGTAGGTGGTTTAATTATAATAAATGTATAACGACAACTTCTGCAAAGATAAAATAAAATCTCCTGTATTCGCATTCATCCTAGTTTACATTTTTGACAGAAATATCGAAAATTATCAAACTTCACATACTGTGTATGTGACTGTGGCGCTGGCAGTCGAGACCAAAGCTGTGTGCATGACAGGTAAGTGCTCTGCCACAGTGCCACACCCCCAGGGCTCAGACTCTGTTGCCTTTGCAAGACACCTGCACCTTGTTTTTAACCCTTTAAATCACTGCTGCCAATAGAACATAAATACTACGAAACCTGTGCTGAGGTGAAGAGTAATGCATTTTATGAAACAAATAGAAGTGAACTGTAAATCTCAGTCCTCACCTTAACCTCAGCAGGCCTTCAGCAAAACAATGAATTTAAACACTCTCATCGATGGGGGACTGGCGCCTGCCTTGCAAATGTGGGGATCTGAGTTGGATACCCAGGACCTACATAAAGCCAAGTGAGGTAGCAGGCATCTTTAATCATGGTTCTCTTGCAGTGAGGGGGGTGGGCTCCAGAGAATCCCCAGAGGCTACTAGGCCAGCTATGCTGGCTGGAGAACAGTGAACTACAAAAAGAGACAAAAAGACATTGTCTCAAGCAAGACACTGCTTGAAGTTGAGGACCAATATCCACGGGGTCCTCAGACCGCTGTGCATGCACGCACTCTCACATGTGCGTATGCGCGCATGCATACACACACACACACACACACACACACACACACACACACACAAATGCACACATGCACACACACATTGAAAATAAATGAATACAAACACTCAATATTTTGACACTATAAGTCATGAAACTGTCACTTTACACGTGTAGTTCTCTTCCTACAAGGAAGACATGCTTGCCACGGTGGGAAGGCTGACTGTTTAACACCCCTAATGGGTCAGGCCGAGATACCCACACACACCACTTCACCCCACTGCAGAAGGGATCCTACTGGCAGTAGGTGACGCTGCCACAGGCAAGCCTCAATGGTTCACTACAAATCGAGTGGCTGACACACACTACCACAGATTTCCTGAGTGTCCCAAGAACGTACAGCAGACTGGAGGAGCCTGTGCTAATAAAAGGAGAAGGCTTTTGGGTAAAGCAGGAGGTGCACTGAGGGAAGGGAAAGAGAGGTCGTCTTTTGGGGGAGTGGGACGAAGATCCCCCCTATTCTCAGCTCTTGCCTAGCAGAGGGATAGATAGACCCACCCACATGGGAATCTGCAGGCTTACTCCCCCGGGTACCCCAGCACAGCTCCTCCCACTGGCCTCTGGGGCCTCTAGACATTTTAGGTTGTTTCCTCTTTGAGACCAAACATACACACACACACATACACACACACACACAGACACACAGACACACACACACACACACATACACACACACACACACACACACACACACACACACACACACACACACACGAATGGGAGATGGGCTGAAGATTTCCCAAGCTCCAGGGTAGGTCCCAGCTTTGCCTCAAACTGGACATGAACCCTGGTGAAGGTGACAGCAGGGCCAGATCCATGTGGTCATAGATTCTCTCACACAAAGGACAGTAGGTCCTCTACAGCAGGTGTGAGCCGAACTAACAAGCATGGAGCAGTCGGGGCACAGGGTTCAGTCTATCCTCACTTCCCAGGCAAAGAGGGGCCATGGCTGCGGCCAGAGCAGAGCCGAAAAGGTACAGGCCAGGCGCCCGGTGAACTGGCCATAGAGCTGAAGCAGGGCTTGGTGCTCTCACCTCTATCCTTCTCTGTGTGACCCCAGACAAGTCACTTCATGTCTCTGGGCATCAGCTGTGACAAACAGGAATAATTAGTACCATATTAAAATCATCTGACTTTAGATAAACATCTGTCCAAGTTTGACTAGGAACCTGAGGCAGACTCAGAGAAGGAAGGAAACTTAGCCAAGGTCACACAGCAGATGATAGAGTCTGGCTGGACTAGAACCCAAGCCCATGCTCTTCAGGGTCAGACTCTCAGTGGCCTGAGTCAGGAGGCAAAATTGTGGGTGATGTCACGGAGGATAGGAGTGGAGTTAGGGTGGGGACCATCGAGACCAACCCAGGCTGACCTCAAGAGTCCAGAGTCAGATTCTGGGGTTTAGTCAGAACGGGACGGAAAGACTACTTTCTGTTTGTTCCTTCCTGAGACACGCTGACCAGCCTGAGTTCCCCAAGAAGGAAAAGCCAAGTGTAACATGGAGAGACCAACCAAGGTTCTCCATGGCCCTGACATGAGCCAGCGTCCATGTCATTACTGATGTCCTCTGGCTGGAAGGGAGTGCCACAGCCAGACTGGCAGGCTCCAAAGAAGCTGGGTTGCAAATATGCTGTTGCCAGTCCTCTAGGAGCATGGGAGCACCTCGATGTTGCCAGTCCTCTGGGAGCATGGGGACACCTCAAGGCTGAGTTCAAGGAGAGCCAGGCTGGAGGAGCAGCGGGTGTGGCAATGGTCCTGCTGACTGTGTAATCCTGTAGCTCACCAGGCTGAGTCCTGGGCACTCAGCATCCCACAGACCTTAGCTCCTAGTCCTGTCTGGTCTTAGAAGTCAGTAGCCACCCTCCCCCTTGAAACCCTTTTACTCTTGCGGGACAAACTGGACCATGTCAACCTCCTGATAGCAGGCACCTGGCTTTGGGAGCCCAAGTTACCCAGAACTGATGGAATCCCTGTACCCCAGAGTACTACCATCCTTCAAGGCAGCCCTTTACCAACACCGTCCTCGGTCCTGGAGGGTTACCACTGGGTCTGTCATTGTCTCCCAGTCGCCTGTTGGACTGAGCCAGAGTCCCTGCATGGGGCTGGCTGAGATCACCTCTCTTCCTCACCTTCCCTTAGCAGTTTCTGTCTCACTAAAATTCCTGAAAACCATGCTCACGTGGCTCCTGCATCTGGGCCATGTGACCTGAGACACCCAGGAGTCTGAGCCACTGCAGAGCTGAGAGAATTGAGACACAGAGGTCGCCAACAGCCAGGCAATAGATGTGAAGTCTATCTGAGGTCTTCCCAAATGACAGCCCAGGCCTCGGCTCTCCGCTCCTCTCTGCCCGCGGCTCGCATCTGGATGAGTAGGTGTCCTCACATGTTGCTGCTGTCCCTCCTGGCCCTCTGAGCTCACTTTCTTACATTTCTCTCATTGCTAGAAGGAAAAGGGAAGAATCTATGGAAGGTCCAAGGAGAATGATTCAGTCCTCAGACTCCTAGCTGGCTCTGACCCTGTTATTTTGTCCAATCCTTGTGAATCAGGGCGGGCCTGACATTCTGGGAATGCAAGGAGACTTCAAACCAACTCCATGAAAACAAGTTGTAAAAACACTGGCCGCGGCTCAAAGCGCTCGATCGGATGATAGGTTTGGCTCCGAGGCCAGGGTTGAACAAGTTCATCAGGAGGGAACACACAGCAGGAGAGACATAGGCTAGACTCAAAGGAAGAACTTCCTAGTAATTGAGACCTAGGACCAGGGTTGGGTCTGGGTGTGGTCTCTTTGCAAACAGGCAAATCAGCATTCTGACCCTTCCAGGACCTTCTTGTCTGAAACATCCATATAACAGTCTCAAGCACTGAAGAGGCCAGCCACACACATTCCCAGGCTCCTCTCCTTCCTGTGCCTGGCTCAGGGCTTCTCTCAGCCTGCTGGCTGCTGCTGCTTTATAGACCTGAAGGCAGAAGGGGGCCTAGAGGTGGTCAGTGCTTCCGGCAGGATAAAGGAAGGCTCCCACCACAGTCCTTCCTCGACTTCTGTACACCATGCTGTCCCTATAAAAAGGGCAACCCCTCCAGGCACCCTGCTACTGAAGACCACAACAGGTCCTTAGGGTACCTGGACCCCCCCACCCCTAACCAGCAGACAGGTTCCTTCTAGCTGGAAATATGCAGGCCTGAGTTTGTTCCAGACACTAGGTTTTGCTCCTGTCCCCCCGCAACCCTTCCCAGTTGTGTTCTCTGGAGTCATGGCTCAACTCCTCTTTGTAGGAAGCTCTGATTGCCCCCACAGACTTCAGTATGCCTTCAGCTGTTTGCAGACAGCTTCTCTTCGCACCACCCCTCCAAGTCCAGAAACACCCAAATGAAGCAGTATGTCAGAGACTCAGGCTGGCTCCTGAAGGCAGCCGTCTGTCTGTCTGTCTGTGTCTGCTCTGACCCTCGGCCCCCAAGGATGGATGCCTCCCTTGTTTCTTCAGGAGCCCTTTATGAGTCACACCACTTTACTGCTACTTCCTAGAGCTTTCCCAGAGAGCACAGAAGGTGCCCCTTACACACACATGCACAGTCACACGCAAATACATACAGATAAAAATGCAGAAGGCATGCATGCAGGCGAATGTCCCTACTGAGGCGATACACTGGCACATGGACTTATGGAGCAGAGATAGGCCTATGGGGCACAAACATCCTGGAGACAGAAGAGACCTGGATCATGGCTGCTCTGAAGTCACCAGTTAGGGGAACAGTAGAGCTGACCAGCTAGCTCGTCAGCTACCCCTGAAGGGCCGCCTAGTCTGTCTGGACCCTGAAGCTGCAGAAGGGTGAAGGAGAATCTATGAAGAGGAGAAATCAAGGGGCGCAGGGTAAGTAGGAACAAAGGAAGCTGCCTGGTGACTTCTGGCCTCACTGGCCCTTGTGCCAAAGCAGGTCTCATCCCCTACAGTGGAGCCAAACTGAAAAGAGAAGGTAACGAATGGGGTCTGATCTATTGAAAGAGGAAGGTGAGAGCCAGCGTACACACGTCACACTCAAAAATGACAGGAACAAACATGGCATGAGCCCCATCTACCTGCAGCCAGCTACCCTGGCACCTCCCAAGTCCTCCTGAGTTCACTTTACAAGGCGCCCCCCACCCCCACTGCCGAACTTTACACCTTCTTCTGGTACCTACAGACCAAGAATGAACACCATATGCAAAGCTTTTCTCAGCCTGGCCTCAATTCACCTTTCTAGTCCGCCATCTGCACCTGAGGGAGCCCCCCACCTGGAGCTGTGTCCTCCAGGGACTCCACTTAGCTCTGAATTTCCTTCCGGTGGAGCACGCGTCTGTGGTCTCCACTTCATAAACTCCTATAGATCCCTCAGTACCCACACAGGAAGTGCTGCTGCTGTTCCCAGGACTGGCTTCAGTAGTGGCAGCCAGATTCCATGGTCAGCACGGCACGAGTAAATTGCATATGGTCAAAATCACGCCCGGCTATATATAGCTCCAGCTTATATGTGATGCCTAGGCATTGTTCTAGGCATTTCCTGTTTTGACTCATGTAGCCCTTATGACAGGGGCAGATTGGATTTCCAGAGACATCTGCAGCAGCACAGCCCATCCCCCACAACCCCCTAAGTGTCACTCTAACATTTTCCCTCGTAGAACTGAGGTCTGTGTGCCCATGCTCTCATGGGAGAGCCTGAAAGTGGTGGCTGAGGGGACACTTGGACCCTCTCAAGGCCATGTCTCCTAAGGGAACACAGCTGTTTTTTCCCTCACTCCTGAGCATGCTCCTGCCATAACCCTGAACCCCTTTGTAGGTGCTTTGTCTACATAGGAACCAGCCTGCTATGGGAGGGCTCAACCAGGTATTTTAGTTTGTTTGTTTGGAGACAGAGTCTAATTATATGGCCCTGACTGACCCAGAGCTCATTAGGTAGACCAGGCTGGCCTCAAACTCACAATGATCCACCTGCCTCTGCCTCCTGAGTGCTGGAATTAAAGGTGTGCATCACCTTACTCCGCTCTCAACTAGGCTTTTGGACAAAGGAGGCCCTGAAACTATACAAAGGCCAAGAGAAGCCCCAGTCGCAGTGGTCCAGCTCCTTGCTGTTCAAGCTGCATGCACCAAGCCAGGAGCTGCTTGCCTGAGCCCATCTTAAACCTCTGCTTTATAAAACGAAAGCAATTTGTTTTGTTTTATTTGCTTTGTTTTTTGGACAGAGTCTCGTGTATTCCAAGTTGGAAGTCACTACGTAGTCGAGGATGACTTTGAACCTCTGGTTCTCTTGCTTCCACCTCCTGGGTGCTAGGAATACAAATCTGTACCACCACGGTTGGTTTTTAGGACGCAGAAGGATCAAACAAAGGCCTCTAGGTAGACTAGGCAAACGCTCTCCAATTAAGCTATATTCCCCTAAAATGAATGGTGGCTTTTGTGTGAAGTCACGAAGTTTGGGGGTGATCAATGTGTAAAATAGAAAAGTCTCTCTGCTTTAAAGAAGAAAGACATAGGGCACAGAGAGTTTAAGCAATTTGACAGAGGTCACACAGGCAGTAAGCGGCAGAGGCAGGATTTGAACCTAGGCAGTTTCAGCCCAGAGTCCACAGTCTTTCTGCCATGACTATACTAATTTCCTCCAGGTTTGATTGGTCTCCCACCCCTACTTGGGGCTCAGGGGAGTAGTTACTGAGTGAAGAAGTCATGGAAGGGAAGGATGGGCAAACAGATGGCAGGGTAAGAGGGAGCAGAAGCAGGGTGTGAGCTCCCAGGTTCAAGATGGGGACTTAGACCAGCCTGTGTGGTACAAGTGAGTCCGCCCAAGCCCTTGTTGCTGGGCCAACTTCACTCTCCACAGCCCTGAGTGGCCATGGGGTCAGAGGTGTCTCTGCCCACCACGGGGATTCTCCTCACAAGCTCACCCTGCTTCTCCCCTCCTCCCGAAGCTCTGACACTTGCAGAATTATGCACGGGTCACAGGTTGCTGATACACAAAGGCAGACGTTTTCATCCTGTGGGTCCGGATACCTGCAGGGAGTAGGGGGTGTCTGAATGACCCTTGTACAGGTTTTCCAAGACACAGATATTTAACATATGATTCATATCAGTAGCAAAATTACAGTTATGAAGCAGCAACCAAAATAATTTTAGAGTTGGGAGCCACCACAATATGAGGAACTATATTAAAGGGTCACAGCATTAGGAATGGTGACAACCACTGCTCTAAGGCCTGTGGACTCTAGACACTGCTAGAGACCTGGATTGGATCATGGCATGGCCATTGACCAGCTGTGTGAATTGGACAAGCCCCAACTTTTTCTGAGTTCAACTGGCAGACACACAACCACTACTCTGGTTTCATGGGGGTACAGGTGAAATGGATATGTGGGTCCTATAACCCACAGACTAAAGGACATGCACCCAAAAGGAAATTAGGTACTAGGAATGACTTCTGCCCACCACTTAGTGTGAGTTTGCTGTGTGCCAGGCCTTTCCACATGCAAGTTTCTGCTCTACCACTGAGCAGAGCAGTCAAGGAGGAAGGACTCAGACTCATAGCAAAGGTGACTGAATATGGGGTCCAACCCTGGCTTGTTCAGAAGTCCCAGTCCTGTCATAAGAGTCATGATCTAGAGGCAACCCAACTACCCATGAATGGGTAAGTGGGAAAAAATGTGGTATGTCCACGCAATGGAATATTACTCTGCCTTTAAAAGGAAAACTTGACACTTGCTATACAACATGGATGAGCAAAGAAGGCATTGCCCTAAATGAAATAAGCTACTCATAAAGTGAGTTACCAGAAGATTCCATTTAATAAAGCATCTAAAGGAGTCAAGTTCATAGAAACAGAAGTAGAGAGGTGGTTACTAGGAACTGGTGTTGGGGGAGGGGAGGGGGAGAGTAGGGGTTGGGAAGGAGGGAGGGAAAGTTATCTAATGGTATACAGTACCAGTTTTACCTGATAAAAATATGAATTCTGGAGATGAAGCTGAGGGGCAAAACACTTTCCTCTGTGTATTAATACAAGGCCCTGGGTTCTAAAACAACCACTCTAGGGTCTCAGTGTACAACAATGTAAATGTAGTTACTGCCATGCAGTTGTGAGTCAAAATAGCACAGATGATATGGTATGCAATGTGATTCTCTTGGTTTTTTAGACAGGATCTCTAGCCCAGACTGGTTTCAACTCTCTACGTAGCCGAGGATGACCTTGTCTGATCCTCCTGCCTCCACATCTCCAGAGCTGGAATTACTGGCTATGTCCACCATGCCTGGTTTGTTACTATTGTGCCAGGAATTAAAACCATGGCTTCACCCATGCATAGCAAACATTCTACTCAACGAGCTACACCTCCTGCTCTTTGTTATGAGTTTTAAATAAAATAAAATTTAATAAAATGCTCCCAGTTTGGGGGCAGACAGGAGCTGAGGAAGGATACTAGGGAGGAACACTCGGGAAGGCCTCAAATTTGGCACAGGAACACTTCAGTGGGCAGGATTTGAGCAAACACATATGGGCTTGGGTTCCTCCAGACTAAGGCTGGACCTCTAGCTGACTCTAAGCTCTGACTTTCCAAGTCCCCAAGATCTGTCCCCAAAGTTATACTCTTGAGGAGAGCAGACACTGGTCTTCAAGAAAGAAGGAATTCCTTGAGTACCTACTATGTGCTCCTAGGTCCACTTACCCTATGTCCTGGGCCCCCTTCTGTCATACAGCCTCTGTCTTCTTGAGTGACTCATGATCCCAGGGTACCCCTACAGTTCTCACACTGGAAATCAGTGGGTTAGAGTGGTCACTAGAGGCCCACAGTCTAGGACACAGCCTGGAGAGGACAGCAGGGACCTGGTGCTTTGGTCTCATGACCCTTCCCAAGCAGCCTCTACCCACTTTTCGGAAGGAACACTGACTTAAGAGGGTTTGATTTAATTTGGACTAAATGGGCCTATGCCTGGATCTGGTGTGTGTATGACAGGGCCTCAATCCCCAGCCCCAAGGCAGTAATTCTGCACAGGATGCTGAAAGTAGAAAAGACTCAGGTATATAGCAAACCATGCTTTCTTATTATCATAAGGACAGAATCTCCCCATCCTGGAGCTCCCTCAAAGAGATCTAACTCTGGTTCCTTTTCCCAGCTCTCAGCAACACCCTCCCGCACGGGGTAGGTAAGACCTCGGTTCTCAGCCCCAACTCTGTTGGTCACATCAGGGCACTACACCAAGGATCCTCCCTGTAGTCGTTGGGTAGGTTAGACAAAGCCAGGGCACCACATTCTGAGGCCAGGTTTGGCATACAGTAGGCCAGGTTTGGCATACAGTAGGCGCTCAATAACAGCCACTACCCTCAGTTCTCTCCTTTCAGACAAAGACATTTTTATTGATTGGTCTGTTTCACTCAAAGACTGGTTTGTTTGTCTGAATCTTCCCAGAAGACATACCCCCAGGGCACTGGGAGTCTGTAGGCCTGGGGAGATTAAGGTGGAAGGAGCAGCCATACTTCACAGAAAAAGGAAAAAATATCATTCATCCCCTGGGACCAGACTGTGAAACTCTTGTCAGCTGCCCTTCCACCCAGGAGAGCCCAGGGTGGCCCCAGATCTTCCTTAATAAGCTCCCTGGTGCCTGGCAGGAGCTGATGTACTCGGCTGTGCTTAGATCACCCATAACCTTCTATTCTTAGCCAAACAGAACCTGCCTGGTGTCTGTCCCACTGACCAGAAGAACCTGCTAATCCCAGGTGGCCACTCACAACAGTGGGGCTTAAGTGGCAGCTCTGTGGCCTGAATTAAGCCAGGTCTCAGAAGGGCCTCAAGGTGACCCAGGAACCCATGGAGGGGCCTCCCTGGACTGGGTCCAGGTTTGGATTCTATGACTTCTAAGGTGGCTTCCACAGTACAACTTCAAGTGGCCAAAGCGCTAAGGTCCCATGAGCTGGTGATCTTAAGATCTGAGGATAAAGGATATACGATTCTAAAAGTGCACGGGTCTCAGAGGGCCGGGAAGACCTCTGCTACACATAACTGCCCTTTCCCAGACAGCTATGGAGGCAGAGGCTGTCATCAGTCTCCCGATCCTGGATCCCCTCGAGCAGTACAGCACAGCTGGTAGACTCCTCTCCCTCCAATCACCCCAACCTGCCAATGAACTTCCCTATGACCCTCTAGCACTAGACACTGCTGGGCAGGGTAACACTCAGTGTCCGTCCTGTGCCTGTAGAGCCAGCGCATCCTGTCATAACCAGCAGTGAATGACCTGTCGCAGTCCCAAAGCGGAGAAGTGGGTTGAGTAGCCCACAGCCTTTAGAGACCATAGTTCCCCCAACACTGTCTTTTGCTGACAGCTTCCTGGTACCACCTCTTCAAACACCCTGTTTAAGATGGGAAAACAGGGGCAGAGACAGGAAGATGGAGGGGGTGCTCAAGTCACATAGGGAGCTGGAGGCAGAGCCCAGCAGAATCCTCCCTGCACGTCCAAGGGGTTGCCAGTGGACATACCTTTGGGCTAGTACCTACCACTGATCCTTCTCTGGGCCCTTCCTTTCCATCTGCCCCAAACTGGGGGCCCTGGGGCATGGCTGTCTTCTGTCCTCTGAGTCCTCAGCGCAGTAAGTATACCATAAAGTCATTATGGGACAAACTGAGAAGCAGGGGTTGGGACAGGGAGTGGGTCATGGCCTCATGCCCAAGGATGGCTGCTGAACACACATGTGGTCTATGGAGGACTGACCCTGACACGTGTAGGAGACACTTGTCAAGCACACCAGCAGCTAATTAACCAGCTGCTCCATCAAAGGAAGCAAATGAGGCTTACACAGCCCATCCTCACAGCCTGGCTGTCATCAGGACCAGGATGCCAGTCACAGTGGCTGGAGCCCCTAGGCTGTACCCTGGGGCTGTGCCCCCAGGGCCCCAGTAGCTTCTGCTTTTCCTTCAGTACAGTGCATGGAGAAGGTAGCATGTGGTTCCCTGTGACACAGGAACAAGAACGAAAGGGACTCCTTAGATCAGCTGGTTAGCCTGCGGGGCTGCCTGGCGCCCCTGAAAGTGACAGATGCTGGGATGATTTGAAGTGACAGGTGCTAGCATACCTTTGCTGTTGCTCCGTCCTGGGACTTGTAGAAATGGCCTATTTCTTGCTGAGGGAGATCACAGATCGAGTCTGTAAAGCTCTCTGTTTCTTTGCTGCAGCCTGGAATTGACTCTTCTCTCCTAACAGGTGGCCTACCATGCACCCTGCTTGCTTTGACAGCTCAGCCTGTGAGATCAAGTCACTTCAGCGCCCTTTTCAATCAAGGTCAGAAAGGCAAGCTGCAAATCCAAGGGTCTGCAGGCACAAGTATGGAACCCAGGACAGAACCCACTGTTTGGCTTTTCTAAGCCAAACAGATAGGAGGTGGACTAGAGACATGACTCAGTGGTAGCGTGCTGACCTAGTAGGCCCAAAGCCTTGAATGCACAAGTCCCTGATTCCATGCACAGGATTGGGAAGGGGTGTGTCTTTTCTCTGTAAGCAGCTTAAGTTACATTGCTATGCTGTTACATCCTTTCAACTGCTGCCACCCCTAGGACTCTCCTACCCACCAACCCAAGGGTGGGAACATCTGGACTGTCTCTGGGGGCTAGCCTTGCCAGCTGTCTGCTCTCCATTCAGCTCTGATGGGGCCAGGGCACCATCTGGGAACTGTAGGCACAAAGGCATTAGGAGGGACCCTCCGGATTCAAAAGGATGGGGTGCTGGGTAGACTCAGCTCTATCTCTTGAGACCCCATCCTGGCCAGGGTGCTCTGACCAAGCACACTGTGTTGCCAGGCTTCGGGTGCCTGGAGTATGTGCTCTGGGCTTTAGTGAAATAAAACAGCAATAGTCACCCAGGAGACCCACAGTTGTCCTACTGACACCTTCTTGAAACCAGTAGAAAAAGGGAGGGGCATGTTAGAGTGGCTGTCTCGTTCTGTTCTTCAGGCCCTATGACTACCAGCCCCATTTCTTCATCACTGCCAGCTGCCCAGGGCCAAATCACCCCCTATATGCAGGCAGGTCCTGTTGGGCCCAGCCTACAGCAGTGCTGACAGGTTGAGGAGAGTTCCTGAAGTGTGCCTTCCACCTGTTCCAGAGGCCACACCCTCATACTCCTGGGATGTAGCAGGGGAGGGTGGTATCTGGTCCCTGAATCCAAGAGTCAGGAGGGAAAGACAGAAAGGCGTCTGTCCCTGCTCCATGCACACTGACACACAGTCCTGGCGTGTGTGAGCAACTTGTACATAGTTCACAGAGTCCCATTACCGTGGCCTGAATAAAACCTACGCAGTAGCACAGGTCTGTCAGGAACCAGTGAGCCACTTCCAGGGAACACTTGCAGAAATGATGACAAGTGAGCCAGAAGCCAGGGGTGGGGTACCAATTGAGCAAAAACACACTATCAATGATCACAGCTGGTTGGGTGTGGGGGGTGTCAGTCTATCTATCTATCTATCTATCTATCTATCTATCTATCAATCATCTATTCCCCCCCTTTTTGAAACAGGGACTCATCTATCCCAGCCTTAATTTGAACTTAATACAGAACCAAGGATGCCTTTGAATTTCTGACCTTCCTGTCTTTATGTCTTGAATGCCTGATTCATCACTGCTGGAGATTGAGCCCAGGGCTTTTTAGGCAAGCACTCTACCAACCGAGCTACACCCCAGCCCCTAAGTCAGCTTATAATGTCTCTATGTTATCTCCCTAGATCAGCACAAATGGCTGGTGTGGGTTATTATCACTATCCTCATTCAACAGAGGAAGAAACTGAACATGGCAGACTGGGGAATCTTCCATAGTTCCTACCCCAGACAAATCAGCATGCACCAGCCCTCCTTCCAGCTGGCTCACTAGCCTTTCCAGCTCCTCCTTGCTTTGTCATGAGATCTGGGACCTTAGGGGAGCAATTATAGAGGTGACCAGGTATACCAACTATGGAAGCAAGGCAAAAAGAGGGGTGCAGTTCACTGGTAAAAGTGAGGCCTTTGATCCCTCCCATCTGGGGCAACCAGAAGGACCTCAAGACTGGAGGGAAAGTGAGCGTGCTTAGAACTCCTGAGAGCCTTTAGCCATTGGAAGGATTTGCCAGTGGCCTTGCCTAACCGCATTAAGAGGACCTGAGGCCCACAGAGGAGAAGGACCTGCTTACAAGTGAGCCAGAAGCTGGGGATGGGGGTGGGGGTACCAACTGACCAAAAACACACTATCGAGGATCACAGC
>JANHMN010000003.1:90300504-90389604 GCA_030674055.1 Rhabdomys pumilio | reverse complement strand
CCTCCAATCACCCCAACCTGCCAATGAACTTCCCTATGACCCTCTAGCACTAGACACTGCTGGGCAGGGTAACACTCAGTGTCCGTCCTGTGCCTGTAGAGCCAGCGCATCCTGTCATAACCAGCAGTGAATGACCTGTCGCAGTCCCAAAGCGGAGAAGTGGGTTGAGTGGCCCACAGCCTTTAGAGACCATAGTTCCCCCAACACTGTCTTTTGCCGACAGCTTCCTGGTACCACCTCTTCAAACACCCTGTTTAAGATGGGAAAACAGGGGCAGAGACAGGAAGATGCAGGGGGTGCTCAAGTCACATAGGGAGCTGGAGGCAGAGCCCAGCAGAATCCTCCCTGCATGTCCAAGGGGTTGCCAGTGGACATACCTTTGGGCTAGTACCTACCACTGATCCTTCTCTGGGCCCTTCCTTTCCATCTGCCCCAAACTGGGGGCCCTGGGGCATGGCTGTCTTCTGTCCTCTGAGTCCTCAGCGCAGTAAGTATACCATAAAGTCATTATGGGACAAACTGAGAAGCAGGGGTTGGGACAGGGAGTGGGTCATGGCCTCATGCCCAAGGATGGCTGCTGAACACACATGTGGTCTATGGAGGACTGACCCTGACACGTGTAGGAGACACTTGTCAAGCACACCAGCAGCTAATTAACCAGCTGCTCCATCAAAGGAAGCAAATGAGGCTTACACAGCCCATCCTCACAGCCTGGCTGTCATCAGGACCAGGATGCCAGTCACAGTGGCTGGAGCCCCTAGGCTGTACCCTGGGGCTGTGCCCCCAGGGCCCCAGTAGCTTCTGCTTTTCCTTCAGTACAGTGCATGGAGAAGGTAGCATGTGGTTCCCTGTGACACAGGAACAAGAACGAAAGGGACTCCTTAGATCAGCTGGTTAGCCTGCGGGGCTGCCTGGCGCCCCTGAAAGTGACAGATGCTGGGATGATTTGAAGTGACAGGTGCTAGCATACCTTTGCTGTTGCTCCGTCCTGGGACTTGTAGAAATGGCCTATTTCTTGCTGAGGGAGATCACAGATCGAGTCTGTAAAGCTCTCTGTTTCTTTGCTGCAGCCTGGAATTGACTCTTCTCTCCTAACAGGTGGCCTACCATGCACCCTGCTTGCTTTGACAGCTCAGCCTGTGAGATCAAGTCACTTCAGCGCCCTTTTCAATCAAGGTCAGAAAGGCAAGCTGCAAATCCAAGGGTCTGCAGGCACAAGTATGGAACCCAGGACAGAACCCACTGTTTGGCTTTTCTAAGCCAAACAGATAGGAGGTGGACTAGAGACATGACTCAGTGGTAGCGTGCTGACCTAGTAGGCCCAAAGCCTTGAATGCACAAGTCCCTGATTCCATGCACAGGATTGGGAAGGGGTGTGTCTTTTCTCTGTAAGCAGCTTAAGTTACATTGCTATGCTGTTACATCCTTTCAACTGCTGCCACCCCTAGGACTCTCCTACCCACCAACCCAAGCGTGGGAACATCTGGACTGTCTCTGGGGGCTAGCCTTGCCAGCTGTCTGCTCTCCATTCAGCTCTGATGGGGCCAGGGCACCATCTGGGAACTGTAGGCACAAAGGCATTAGGAGGGACCCTCAGGATTCAAAAGGATGGGGTGCTGGGTAGACTCAGCTCTATCTCTTGAGACCCCATCCTGGCCAGGGTGCTCTGACCAAGCACACTGTGTTGCCAGGCTTCAGGTGCCTGGAGTATGTGCTCTGGGCTTTAGTGAAATAAAACAGCAATAGTCACCCAGGAGACCCACAGTTGTCCTACTGACACCTTCTTGAAACCAATAGAAAAAGGGAGGGGCATGTTAGAGTGGCTGTCTCGTTCTGTTCTTCAGGCCCTATGACTACCAGCCCCATTTCTTCATCACTGCCAGCTGCCCAGGGCCAAATCACCCCCTATATGCAGGCAGGTCCTGTTGGGCCCAGCCTACAGCAGTGCTGACAGGTTGAGGAGAGTTCCTGAAGTGTGCCTTCCACCTGTTCCAGAGGCTACACCCTCATACTCCTGGGACGTAGCAGGGGAGGGTGGTATCTGGTCCCTGAATCCAAGAGTCAGGAGGGAAAGACAGAAAGGCGTCTGTCCCTGCTCCATGCACACTGACACACAGTCCTGGCGTGTGTGAGCAACTTGTACATAGTTCACAGAGTCCCATTACCGTGGCCTGAATAAAACCTACGCAGTAGCACAGGTCTGTCAGGAACCAGTGAGCCACTTCCAGGGAACACTTGCAGAAATGATGACAAGTGAGCCAGAAGCCAGGGGTGGGGTACCAATTGAGCAAAAACACACTATCAATGATCACAGCTGGTTGGGTGTGGGGGGTGTCAGTCTATCTATCTATCTATCTATCTATCTATCTATCTATCAATCATCTATTCCCCCCCTTTTTGAAACAGGGACTCATCTATCCCAGCCTTAATTTGAACTTAATACAGAACCAAGGATGCCTTTGAATTTCTGACCTTCCTGTCTTTATGTCTTGAATGCCTGATTCATCACTGCTGGAGATTGAGCCCAGGGCTTTTTAGGCAAGCACTCTACCAACCGAGCTACACCCCAGCCCCTAAGTCAGCTTATAATGTCTCTATGTTATCTCCCTAGATCAGCACAAATGGCTGGTGTGGGTTATTATCACTATCCTCATTCAACAGAGGAAGAAACTGAACATGGCAGACTGGGGAATCGTCCATAGTTCCTACCCCAGACAAATCAGCATGCACCAGCCCTCCTTCCAGCTGGCTCACTAGCCTTTCCAGCTCCTCCTTGCTTTGTCATGAGATCTGGGACCTTAGGGGAGCAATTATAGAGGTGACCAGGTATACCAACTATGGAAGCAAGGCAAAAAGAGGGGTGCAGTTCACTGGTAAAAGTGAGGCCTTTGATCCCTCCCATCTGGGGCAACCAGAAGGACCTCAAGACTGGAGGGAAAGTGAGCGTGCTTAGAACTCCTGAGAGCCTTTAGCCATTGGAAGGATTTGCCAGTGGCCTTGCCTAACCGCATTAAGAGGACCTGAGGCCCACAGAGGAGAAGGACCTGCTTACAAGTGAGCCAGAAGCTGGGGATGGGGGTGGGGGTACCAACTGACCAAAAACACACTATCGAGGATCACAGCTGGTTGGGAGTGTCAGTCTATCTATCTATGTATCTATCTATGTATCTATCTATGTATCTATCTATGTATCTATCTATGTATCTATCTATGTATCTATCTATGTATCTATCTGTGTATCTATCTGTGTACCTATCTATGTATCTATCTATGTATCTATCTATGTATCTATCTGTGTACCTATCTGTGTATCTATCTGTGTATCTATCTATGTATCTATCTATCTATCTATCTATCTATCTATCTATCTATCTATTTCCCTTTTTTTGAAACAGAGATTCATCTATCCCAGTCTTAATTTGAACTTAATACAGAATCAAGGATGCCTTTGAATTTCTGATCTTCCTGTCTTTACCTCTTGAGAGGAGAAGATCCAGTGAGTCCACACAGACCACCAAGGCACTGCCCAAGAGCTGGAGACACCGGGATGAATTTACTTGGCCCTGACCCTCAGGACCCTCCTGGTCAGCTAGGTACCCACTCAGCTGGTCCTTAGACATCCTTATCTATCCATCAGTTGCTCCAGATGTTGCTTCACTGAGAACACTGGGCCCTACTCATCCCACTCCACATCTCCCCTCTGTGGCACCTCACTACATATCCTCGATGCCAAGTCCAGGCTGATAGGCCTCAGGAGGCAGTATCCTGTGCTCTCTGTCCTCCTCCTTCTTCTGAGCCCTCCTTATTCCACTTGACTCCTCAGACTTCCTGCAGCAGCTGTGATCTCTGCCCAGGGTAATTGGTCCTCAATAGTTCCTAGGAGATCTGACACTAAACAGGGCCTAGGTACAGATCCATGGCACAGAATAAATTTGTCACCCGCCCACCCACCACCACAACCTGGAACAATTAAAAACTTGCTTCTTCCTTTTAAGGCTTGTATTTGTCTTTCTTTAAAAACCCTTAGTGGGCTGGGAAATGAAATGGAAGATTCTTAGTCAAACATGTCTTGGCATTTCTTAGGGCTGGCTGTGTGCCTGGCCCATAGTCGGCCTGAGACAGGTCCGTTTGGTAGATGAAGAATCCAAACACCTCTACCTTCCATGTGTCCTGCAGCCTGAAGCTCTACCACTGTAGCCAAGCCTTTCCTTGCACCAGTGTTCCCAAGATAGTCTCTGGAACACACACAGTCCTAAGCCAAGAAATGAGCCTCCCTCTGCGGCTTCTTGTGCCAGGTAGCCTGATGACAACTTGCCAAGCATCTTGTAGCAGGTTCCAGGCCTCCAAACAAACTTGGGAGCCTGGCATGATAATGCACACCTGAAATCACACTTAGGAGTTCAAGGCCAGCTCTGATTATATGAGACTCAAAAACAAAGCACACCACAGAAGCTCACAAGTTTGGGAAGGGTTAACTGTACACTGTAACACAGGAAAATCTCCAGGAAGGTTCTGAGTTACATGGTATAGGTGGCACTATGGCTCTGTAGAAAACCATGAGGATTAATCCCTGGCAGGATAGAGTGTGTGTGTGTGTGAGAGAGAGAGAGAGAGAGAGAGAGAGAGAGAGAGAGAGAGAGTGAGAGAGAGTTTTCTCTGTGTCTGTGTGTTTCTGTATGTGTATATGTGTGTGTGGTCTCTTTGTATGTGTGTCTGTGTGTGTGTCTCTCTCTCTCTGTGTCTCTCTGTGTGTCTGTGTATGTGTGTGTCTGTATGTGGTCTGTGTGTGTCTGTGTATGTCTCTCTGTGTGTGTCTATCTCTTTGTGGTCTCTGTGTCTATATGTCTCTGTGTGTGTCTCTTTCTCTCTGTGTGTCTCTGTATGAGTCTGTGTGTGGTCTGTATGTCTGTGTTTGTTTGTACGTGTCTGTGCCTGTGTGTGTGTGTGTGTGTGTGTGTGTGTGTGTGTGTGTGTGTGTTCAACCTCAGCCTCTACCACCAATCCTTGGTGACAGAGAGAAAAGAAGGTGACATTGTACAGTTCTGCAAATATAGGACAGAGGAAGGAGATGGTCAAAGATGGGCAGAGATGTGAGCTAGCTGTGGGACAGGGACTTTGCCTACTGGGGTAGGCATCCTATGTTAGCAAAGTGGGGCCGAGATTTGTCCCTAGAGTGTTGTGGAGATTCAGGGTGATAAGACAAACAGAGGCAAAAGTTGGGTGCCAGTATTTGCTCTGTGCATCATGATTTCCCTGTCTTCTGCCAGAAGGGTGTGGCCATGTCCTGACCAAGCATAGCCACTGCAGAAGTCCTCCATCATGATGGATGGAATCTTTAGCAAGGCCCAAGGCACCAGAGGCTGGCTGGGTAGGAATGAGTGAAGGAAGGCTAATAACAACAGCCACTTAGAAAAGACATCCAGCCAAGCACACGGGGGAAGAAAGGGTGATGGGATGCAGGAGGTAGGTCTCTGGACATCAGGATGAAGGGATGGGGAGGCTACAGCCAGAACAGAGTTGAGCAGGTCCAGCCATAGGAGGAGGCAGCTGGCAAAGCAGGCAAGTTCTGTACGGCCCATCCTTACAAGATGACCACCTGTATCTTGAACAGGAAAAGGACCATTTCCCCATCCCAGGTTCTATGCTCTTTCTTGAAGGTTCCATACAAACTATGCAAATGTTTTTACAGGTATAACAAGCAGAGGAAGCCTTTGAGCATGACTCGGTCTTCACTCTCTGGAAGACATCTTCATGTACGTACACCACTTGCCATACTCATGCACATGACGTTTTGAAAGTACCTACTATGTTCCAGGCAAGTGTTTGGCACTGTAGACAAGAGGCCACAGCAAGCAACAGCATCACACAGAGAAGGTTCTGAGTAAAGGAGGCAGCGGTTCACTTGAGGGTAAAAGCAAGGTTTTGTAGGAAAAATAAACAAATCCCCACAGACTGGAAGCCTGGAGGATGAAACCACACCACTGAGTGGCCTCAGGCGGTCGCTCACCTTTCTTTGACTCTCTGCCCTTCTGTCTGTAAAGTGAGGCCGACAGTAAAAACCACAAAACCTGCATTAAGCGCAGGACAAGCATCCTCTCGCTGGCCTCACAACGCCTGCACAGGGTCTCTAGCTGGGTGTGTGAGTAAAGATTGCCCCTTCCCCAGACGAAGAATCTGAGGTCCTGGGCAGGTCAGCTTCTAGAACCTTCCCTCGTTGCCTCCCTCACAAATGTTCCTCACAGACTGTAGGGAAATCAGAAACATCGAAATTCTAGTGCTTTGCAAGGCTACACTGGTGTGTCCAAGGCAACAGGAAGGAATCTTGAGTTCCCCGTGACAGCAAAATGCTTAAGTTCCCAAGGCTTGCAGAACTGGCCTGGTCTAGAATGCCTGTATTTCTTGGCTAGGTGCCATAGTAAGGCACACTCCTGGTGTCCTGAAGACCCTCCCCCATTGCCCACAGAGCAGGCTTTAGCCTAATGTCCAGATCCCCTAGATGGAGCCACTTGGCCTACAACCACCTGCCTATCCTGTGCTCTACCCGTGTCAATCACCTAGAGGGTCCTGCTTGGTCTGAGTGGTGGGGAGACTCTCTAGGGTCCCTTCTCAGCCTCCCTGACAGATTGTGGGATCGCTAGCCAATCCTTTTACTAGTTTCTCTGAGCCTCTCTCTGGCTTCCTACTTGCAGGGATTGAAGAGACTGTAGATAGTGAGGTACTCCCTAAGGGAAAATGCACATGCACTCCAGAGCCTCTGTGAGAAATTAGCTTGGGCAGGCCCAAGAGCACCATTTCCCTCCATTGCCTAGTCTGTGGAGGGAAACATCACCCCACCCAGAATCCCATCAGGAACCCCCACCTGACCTTAAGGATGGGTGCCTTGGAGCCTCAGCCTTAATAATGATTTATTCAGATCCTACCACCCACAGCCACCGGGGAATCCTTAACTACTCTACACTCAGGTTGTCTGGAGCTCAACAATAAGAACATGGCCATGAAGCTAAATTGCATGTTTTCACTAGGAAGACCTAATACAGATACCCTCTAGGCTCTCTGTGGGTGAAAGAGGTTGCTAAGTAGCCTCAAGCTGCCCTCGTGGTAAGACAGGCAGCCACCAGCATGCAGGTTTCTAGCTTAGCCCAAGGCTGTCTCCTTTGCCCCAGAACCACACCTTTTGGAGTGGGAGTAGTTAAGACGATTCACACACAAACCTTCCATCCTGGCTGTGCTATCTACTACTGGGACCCCAGGCTCCAGGGTGGAAACTGTTCCTTGCCTGCCTGTCAGTTCCCTGCCTCATCATAGTGTTGGACACATTAGGATGGAGGATGGGCTCATTTTGCCTCTGCACAGTCTCCAAACAAGATGAGAAGGAGTCCAGCTGCAGAACAATGGACTTCAGTTAGATGCAAGAAGAAACTTCCTGGAGCGGCATTAAGGACAACATAGAAAAGGAGCTGGGTGGCTGTAGAACTTCCTGTGAAATATAAGACACTGTCTTATCCATTACGTCATTGCCTTCGGACAGCCTGGACGGTAAAGGTTGTTACACCAGACTCATGGGTATTTGGCTAAGGCTCAGGCCTGGCTTCCTGATGAGCTCAAGGTCTTTCGGTTCTGCTCAGAAAGTCAGAGATGGGACTAGAAGTGAGGACAGGCTCTGCAGCCCACATATCTCCCTCCACAAGACCCACCCCTAGACATCACTCCTGTCACCTATGCTCAAGTGTGAACTGTGGATGAAGCAGGGGTGGGGCAGGGGCAGGGGCAGGATGCGGGTGCTCCCTGGTGACTGGCTACAAGAGCTCTGTGTTCTAGGCCTGTCAGGTTACACTCCATTGACACCATCACCATCTCATGGGGGCATCCCAGCATTTCCATGCCAGGTGCCCAGCCACATCTCCTGTACTGTCCCTTAGCTAGGCTCCTCCCAAACCAGACATCTTCTACACCATGACATCCAATCCTTACTCAGAAGCAGTCTCACATGCTTCCTACAGCCTCCATCACCAACGACTCTACCATAGTCTGTAGTGCCCATATTCCCTTACTTGCCTTCAGGAGACTGGGGGCTCCTGAGCCCAGGGGAGCAAGGACTGAATAAGGGTCAGAGACTAGCAGTGGCAGTTATCAGCTCTAGGGAATACTGAACAAAGCCAACCACAGGACTGGCTTTAAGCTGGTGTCAGAGACGTCTAAGCACCTGCAACTGGAGTCTTCATAAACTTCACTCACTGAGGGATAAGGCAAGGTCTCTCTGAAATCCACATTCATCCTAACTTGCTGGGAGAGGCAAAGATGGAGAGGAGGTGGCCTCAGAACCCTGTCTCTGAGAGGAATGTAGCAGTCAAGGTGCTTTGGCATGGGGACCCCCAGCTTACTATGCTATCACAGCTTGACTTCCCAACAGTCTCATTCACAGAAAAACCCTACTCAACGACAAAATCACTTGCCCATTGTCACCTCACAGTAAGTGATAAAACAGAGACTAAAAGGGCAGGTTTTGGTGTCTCTAAACCCAGTGGCTTCTCTGCACTACAGATTGGATTGATTCTGCTACCAACACAGGGGGTTGACTTCAGTGAGGTTACCTGCTGGTGAGGGCTTGCACAGAGGTCTCTGATGCCCCTTACACACCCTCCTCTCACTGGAAAACAAAACACCCCTCTGACATTCTCCAGTTCTCCCAGGTGGGACCAGGGCCTGGTAGGCGGGGCAGTGGGGTGTCCAGCTTGGAAAACAAGCAGCCTCAGACAAGGCGCCATTGTTACAGGAAGCCTGACACTTTGACCACTAAAACAAAACCAAGCAAATGGAGTGCTGACTATCTCTTACGGAAAAGGGGGGACAGTGGGGTGCCGGAGAGATGGCTCAGTGGTTAAGAACACTGCTTGCTCTTCCAGAGGACATGGGCTCGATTCCTTGCCCCCCTCATGGCAGCTCACAGCCATCTACAACTCCAGTCCCAGGGGACCTGACATCCTCTTCTGACCTCTGAAGGGACTAGGCATGCATAGACATACAAGCAGACAAAACACCCACACACATAAAATAAATACAATTAAAAAAAAAACAATGGGAAGAACCCCAAACCTAGGGACTCACCCTTCCCAACCCAGCCCCCACACCGAGAAACCTGGTACAAGCAGGTGACTGGGCCAGGGACTCTTGGGATTGAGTCCAGCCAGGCTCTGTGGCTGCTGCTGCTGTATGACCTTTCACTGCACACTGGTAACATGACGTGTAAGGCACGCACATTCCATGCATGGCCTCATCTTAGACATAGATTATTTCTATCCCCATTCTTCAGATGAGGAAACTAAGGCTAGAAAAAGACACCAGGGGAGCAAAGTCTGTCAGACTGAGAGTCTTTCCACCTATCACTTCTGTCTGTGCTCAGGGAAGTCCCAGGCAGACAGTGTGGTCAGGAGCTGCTCCTCAAATGTGCAGCCTGTGGGATGCTCCAGGCAGCATGAGAAGGCCACAGGCAGGTCTCAGATGCCACAGGCAGGTCTCAGATGCCACAGGCAGGTCTCAGATGCCCCATACTGAAACATCTTGAAGCTCTGATTACTAAGTCCAGCCCTTGCCTCAAGACAATGAGCCGAGGCTTTCCCAAGCTGCAGAGTTTTTCAGAAGGTAAGGAGCTACTACAGCCAAACTCTGGAGCCTCTCTAGGGCACGAAGGGACTTAGTACTCTAATCACATGTTCAAGGGGGCAGAGTGTCCTTAAAGTTCACAGCCAATCCTGATGAAGACGAACACAAGGGTGCCCTGACCTCAGGGTGCCTCTGGGTGAGTTTCTTCAGGATTCTTGGAGGCAGGGACGACCTTTTAGGTAAAACAGAACTCTTTCTCTTTGAGCCTCTTGGGGAAGGTGAGATGTTTTGGGGAAGAGACATTTTTTCTTCTACCTTTTTCTTCTTCTTTTTTTTTTTTTTTTGAGACAGAGTCTCTCCATGGAGCACTGGTTGTCCTGGAACTCAACTATGAGAATCAGACTAGTCTTGAGCTCACAGGAATCTGCCTGACTCTGCCTCCTGAGTGCTGGGATTAGCGTCATGTGCCCCAGGCCTACCTGGGGCATTTTTTCAGAGTCTACTCATTCACAAGCTGGACAGCTACAGGGGAAAGCCAGGGACCCTCACTGTGACTGGCTTCTCTGTGAGCCAGAAGATAAAACAGCAACAAACAGATCTGCCCCCAGCTTGGGAAAGGCTAGGCCTCTTGGGTGAGTGGCCTACACTTCCTCCTCACGTGCCTTTTGGCACTCCTGTTGTGGAGGGAGGGGGGATAGCCTACAGAGGTTAAAGGTCCTGGCTACCCTTAGGAAGGAAGACAGAAGCCCAGCTCAGAAGCTCTGCCTCTAAGAAGCCTTCCCTAATCTCTGGACAGCTCAGCCCTGGCCTGCCTAGTGACACTCTGCACTGTCATGGCTTTTGTGTTCTCCTCTCCCTGCCAAGCTGTTCATTCATACTGCAGAGCAACCGCCCTCTGCCTGGGACCTACTCCAACACACCGTCCTTGAGCACCTGCTCTCTCTCAGCCACCTGCTCGGTGCTGGTGACACGGACAACAGTGGTTTACCTACATATTCGGTAGGTTCTCCACCTCTGAGCCAACCCCTCAGGCTGCACTGGGCCTTTTGAGCACCTTATGTGTAGGGTCTATGTCATCCTCACAAGAGCCCTGGGAAGGAGCTGATGTAATGAGCCCATTTTACAGATGAGGAGACTTTCCCTAGCCACATGGGTGGGATCAGCCCAGCCTCAGGAAATCACTTTCAGCTTGGAACTTTAGCACGCACATTCTTTGGCTATGGTCCGTAGGTTTCCTCCACAGCCGACGGTCTCCAGTGGTGTCACCTGTCAGTGGATGAAGAGTGTGGTAATGCTACCTCCATGTAAAAACAAACAAAAAACCAATCAGTGCTTGTTCTGCATCTATTGGTCAGATCTCAACAGCTTGTCCCAATTGGGTCACTGCTGCTGAGGTGTTTGAGAGGAGACACCTAGGTCCCAGACTCCTCAGACCTACTGCCTACCCCAATCCTAGCTCAAGATTCCTCCCAAGTCAAAAACTCTGCTCATGCTTACACACGGCTGCTCCCTGGGCAGGGGCTGGGGGCAGCATCTCCCATCTAAATTCACTTAAGAGCTTCCTCCAGGGAGCTGCTATGCCCTAGCTCCAGTCACTGGGCTCTTCAGTTAGCTTTTCACAGAGCCATTTGTTCATAAGGCCAAAGAGGGAAAGGCAAGCGGGTTCACTGAGAGAGTGCCAGCCTGTGTGCCAGACCTCGGCAGGTACCCACTCTACATCTCACTAAGCCTCATACATGGCTATTATCAGCTCATCTTATAGATAAGAAAATAGGCGCCAGAGTGGAAAGACTTGTGCCAGGGGCCACTTGCCTCCTCTGTCCTAGGAGAGCTTCCTTCTGCCAATCACAATGATAGGCATTCAGGGGCGTTCTTCAGGTTGGTCAGCAAGCAGAGAGATCTATTCTCTCCCTAGGCTAGTCAGTAAACAGGGGCCAAAGGCTAGCAACAGAGGAGGGTGGGGCTCTACCTGCTTGAGAGGAGTCCCAAGGGCTTCTGGGAAGAAGCATCTCCAGGCTTAGAAGGATTCTACCAATCCTCCCCTAACCACAACAGAACAGTAGGCAAGCCATGGCCCACAAAGCCCTGGCGCCCTGCAAGCAGCAAAGCAAGGAGAAGCCAGCTGCCCTGCCAATGACCCCATAGTGGCCGGGCCAGCTGGCCTCTAGTCCTGCCAACCTGGCCTAGCCCCGCCAGCTCTCAATCACAGCTAATGACCATGCTGCCTGCACGCTAGGCCACCACCCTCCTTCAAGTGACCACAGTGCTCCTGGCCCAGATATCAGCTAGGCCAAAATCACAGCTGCTGCCCCACCACATCCTTCAGCCCTGTGCTGTAGCCTCTTCTTCTTGCCAGGGTCATGAAGGACACTGCAGAAGACCTGAGACATGGGAAGTTGGGACACTAACAAGACACTAACAGAGGGGCTGACTCACTGCAAGCAATATACCTGCCAGCCAGTACAGAGCCCAGGGCCAGGGTTCTTTCTTGGGCTCTTTACTTGGTCCAGCACAGCCATACCATGGCCTAGGGAAGAAGGCTTGAGGCTAGGTTTGTCACATGCAAAGAATGCTTTCGAAGTACAGGATGGAGTTGAGGGATAAAACATCTCCTAAAAGCTGGCTAAGTGTCCGTTCAGTGACAGAGAGGAGCACAGATTTACAATTCAAACAGATGCAGGTCTGACTCTCTGTTCCCTGATGTTTAGCTGTAAGAATCTGGGCAAGACAGAGCACCTCCATGAGCTCCAGTTTCCCAGCAAAACCAGCCGTTTTGTAGACTTACTATGATGGACAGCGACTAAGTACTTGGCACACTGAGCAGCCTATCCTAAGTAGTAAGGACAACAGCTATTACTAACATCTCCATGACCATAGAGGTAAATGTACGGGCATTTCCCAAACTGTAAAATATTATGACTTTTATCAGTAGATGTTTACCATGAAGGGTTCAACATTCACAGATGCCACCGCAGAGGAGTGGGCAATCCAGGGACACTTGAGGGTGGGATTGGTGACCCAATTGGGCCAAGGCAGATAAAGTGAGAAGAAAAGGGGCAGGGATGTGACCCAGGCTGTCCCACAAGCAAAAGGGTTGATGGATGTTTACATGTGGTATGTTAAGTAGACAGTGATGAACAAGGAGCCTGAAGCCCCATTAGTGACTGACTATGGCTGCCAAGACCACACCCAAGACATGGTCTGGTCTCACCACCACAGAGGGGCTCTACACAGAGCCTCCATTTCTCTCCCACCCGATTGCTCAGCCCTCTCTGAATATCAATTACCACCCCAGTATTACTGTTCCAGATTTCTCCTCACCACTCCACCTCCATACCATTTCATTCCCCAACAGACACTGACTCCCCAGTGTGTTCACACTGAAGCAGTCCTTTACTGACTACCATGGCTGCTTTTACTGCTACCATACCCGACATTTTGCTTATGTGACCTTATGGTCACCCATAATGAACTTGAGAAGTGAGCCTCACTATGCTAACTTAACAGAATTTAACATAATAGTGGCCAGGTATGGTCAGTTGTCTTGGCCTCCAGTCTTAACTGTGAGCAAGTTGTACAAGCAAAATTCCCTGAAGAGCTCCCTGGCCACCCCCACCCTCGGTGCCCTTCTCCAACACTTCTGGAATCAGAGACTTGCAGCTTGATCCTACCTGAGCTACTCTGGCTACTTCGGTTGTCTGTAGGTACCCCTGCCCCTCCCCCAGCGGTAGAGAGCTAGGGGGATAATAGGTCCTGTTCTACACACACACACACACACAGAGAGAGAGAGAGAGAGAGAGAGAGAGAGACAGAGACAGAGACAGAGAGACAGAGACAGAGACAGAGACAGAGAGACACAGAGAGAGAGAGACAGAGACAGAGAGACACACAGAGAGAGACAGAGACAGAGAGACACACACACACACAGAGAGAGAGAGAGAGAGAGAGAGAGAGAGAGAGAGAGAGAGAGAGCCTGAGGCACAAACAGGAGCCCCTGGCCTCCTCTGGTGGGGCGGAAGCACAGCAGAGTGCAGCAATTTCCCTAGCCTGCCTCCCAGTGAGGGGAATGATAAATTATTCACTGTACCCTGTGCTTAGAGAGGCCAGACAATGGGCCAAAGGGAATGGACACCAGCTCCTGCCCCACAGGAAGCCACAGTGGGTGTGAGGACTGTTAGAATCCAGGGCCCCTTCCCTGTATCTCCAAGTAGATTATCGAAGGCTTTGTAACTATGGGAGGAAGCTCAGGAAGTCTGACCTGCCCAGGAACATGGACATGTTGTTGAAGTTTCTCAGCCTGTGACTGCCACCTGTGTGTGTTCTAACCTCAAACAAATTTGAGGATTTCCCAGACTTCCTGGTCAAAACTTCAGTTTCCTTTCTCCACAGGGAAGGAAATGGACGGTGCTCAGGCGCTGTGTATCTGTAGCTCAGTTAATCTTGGTGGAAGAGCCATTCCACTCTCTTAGAAAAGCCGAGGGCTCAGAGGGTAACATGGCTGCCCATGATCAGGAGGCAGAGTAGCTTCTTCATCACGACACTGGCCACTGGCCACTTAGGCTACAGTCTGCCGCTCAGCCCATCTGCGCGACTTCTACGACACTTCACAGTTGACACTCAAATAGTCCCTGAAGCAAACTCAGCAGGCCTGAGTCAAAGATTTCACCTCTCTGAGCCTCAGCTTCCCACACAAGATAGCCTTAAATAGCAAGCCCATATTGGGCGAGCTCCACAACTCTTTAGCACTCAACTGTTTGCCTGTGGGACCCTCTCTTTCCGAGCAGGTAGCAGGATGCTCTGACCCCATCTCGCAGGTGAGACTTCAGAAGGAGGTTTCCTCAGTCTCCTGCTGTGCCTCACCAGAGGTTCCCAGCAATTTCCAGCACACGGTGAAATGAGATCACAGGTGTGAAATTAGTTCATCAAAAGAGAGCTCTGTTTAGATGCAAGGATTATTATAAGTATTTGAATCCTCAGGCAGAGGTGGGGGAGGGGGAATCCCAAGCCCCTCAGACACCTTCTAGTCTGCCCGAAGCCCTCCAACCCAAGAACAGGCTTCTAGTCTTTAAGACCCTGTTCCATCTCCCAGGGGCTTTCCAAGGTAATTCCCCCAGACTCCAAGGAGTCCGGCCCAACAAAGGTTAACTAGTCCCAGCCAAGGCCATAGTGCCCAGACCAAGGCCATATGCCTCCCCATCCTCACCCAGAACAAGAGCCCACAGAGTCAGTGCCAAATGCTCTTTCGCAACACACCTCTCCTACAAAGCTCCAGAGGCAGCGGGAGGAATTTCTGCCTGGGAATGAAGACACCTGGACTGTGTTCCCAGACCTGGCAGCCCTAACCTTAAAAAGAGAAGTTTTCTCCTGAGCCATTTTGCACAGAGAGACTGAAGTCAGGCTTCTCTGAGCCCCAACTCCAACCACAAATGCTTGCTGCAGCCTCATACATGCTCACCTCAACCACACACTGGGAGTGGGGAAACCCTAGCCACAGACCCAAAAAGGCAAGAGCTGGGAGAAGACCCCTTGATGGATATTTGGAAATCTTTGTCAGGTCTACTTCTCTCTCAACCACTTACTGGCTTTAGGACCTGGGGCCACTGTGCTCCCCACAAGTCTTCGGTATGTCCCCATTAATAATGTGGACATATTATTATCATCACATCAGCCACATGGAAGGTGGCTGAGTTCTAAGACTGCAGCTCCAGCTTCCACATGGCTGTGGCTTGGGGACCAATATGGTGAGTCCCTTAACAGATAAAGAGTACTTCAGTAACGATAGTTCCCACTAACTATGGGAAGCAGCTTGTCCCTCCAGCCCGGATGCCAGGAAGAGATTTTTTGGAACAGGGAAGCTCTGCCCTCAAGGCAGGTTCACTTTCGGGGAGGTGGCATGTCCATGATCCAAGAGTGGCTGGTAAGAAGGACCTCTTCAGCTTCAGGACCAGGGCTTGAATTTCGATGCCTCAGAGGCCCCCCAACCCGGTCCATCTCTCACTTGCAGGCTATCCACTTCTTTTCTTTTCCCCTTCCTCTTTGCTCTTTCGCTCTTTATCTTCTCCCTTCTCCCTGGACTAATCCTCAACAGAAAGGGCAGAGGACCTCAACCCTGCCACACCTCAGTTTCCCCAACTGCCCGCGCCCATAACAATACACAATAGCTTTTATCTCAGGGGTAGCTCTGAGCTTAGGATAAGGAACGACTTGTGCAAGGGCGGGGTTCGGACCTGCACACAATGGGCACTCAATAAGTGCAGGCTCCTTTCTACTATCTTTCGCGCGCCCTCTCCTAAACAGTTGACTCTCCCGTGTCCCCTCCACGCCCTCTGCTGACCCGGACCCTGTCTCTAGGCTCCCGGGACTGCTCCCGCCGCGCATCCGGGACTCTCACCTGCAACCTCGGTTCGCTGGAGACTGTAGCAGGAAAAGCCCCTGTGTTCGTTCCCCTTGGGACAAGCACCCACAAATCTTTAGCCTAGGGCAGAGAAAGGTGGCAGCTTCGATTCGCAGCAGCAGCCCAGGGGTTCAGTCTGACTGTCCTGCCAGCTTGGGACCCCTCACGGTGCGCTGGACCCGGGCGGTGCCAGTACAGTTTCAAGTCCAGAGCAGTTCGGTCCAAGGCAGCTTTGGTTCTCCGGGAGCTGGAGGCCGGTGGGCGTCCCGGCTCCTCTACAATCAAGTCCCAGAGCCCGGGCCACCTTGCGCCGACCCGGGGGTGGAGGACACTCCAGCAGAGATGGGTCAGTGTGATGGGGCCGAGAACGTCCCGTCTCGAAGCTCCGGATCAAGGCCGGGGCTCGAACGTCCCAGCAACTCCGGACCACCGGGCTGGGAAAGTCCAGGCGCGGAATGCGGAGCTCGGACTAGCAGGGCAGGGCAGGGCAGGGCAGGCGGAGCGCCAGCGGCCGGAGCAAGGCGAAGAAGTCTGCCCAGGTCCCGACGCGGCTCACTCTGCAAATCTGGGCGGACCTGCCCCGTCAGTGGACTCCGAAGCTCCGGGCCGCCGCTCCACTTCCTCCTCTTACCGGCTCCGCGCTCGCCGCTTGCTCAGCCCCGCGCCGCAGCCTCTGCTACCGCCGCTGTCACCCTAGCCGCCCACCCCCACCCGAGCTGCAAACCGAGCCGAGCCGAGCCGAGCCCTGCCGAGGCAACTCCCGAGCGCTTGCGAGCCTGGCCCCGCCCCAAAAGGGTGGGACCAACAGAACACCCGCCCCCGGCCGGGCCGCGAGCAAAGGCGGGGCGTGCAGGACACTGATAGGCGGGTCCCCGCGCGGTTAAGCAGGAAGAGCCAATGGAATAGTGGAAAGGGGGCGGAACTCTACCGAGCGTGGTCTGGTGCGGCTGGAGGACAATGAAAGCTGCGCTAAGCCGGGGAGCCAGCCTCCTGGGGACCAGGATGGTGGGAAAGGCACGGGGGCTTGGGGTAACTGTGACCGAGCATGAGGCCAGCAGTGGGCGAGGGCGAAGCATGGAGGAGGCGAGGATGGTGCTGGGGTGTCCCTAGATGGCGGAACCTGGGGCGTAGCGTGATACTGCCAGCCTTTTGCTCCTCCCCAGCTACTAGGGCTCCTTGCACAGTGCAGCATTTGAGAGCCATGAAAGGTTCAGATTTTAGGAAGCGGTGCAAAAGAAGTTTGTAAAAATAAAAAGCAGATCTGTTTCTCACACTTCCCCTTTCCCAGCGTTCGGCGGCTCAGAGAGGAACGTCGTTACCAGTTTCAAAAATAAGAGCGGAGGTGTGTGGGGTCAACGCACCAAGAATCGTGACTTCTGTCGGCTGTGCACCTTCTTCCCCACCCCGCCCTGTCTTTGAGGTCCCAGCGTCCTGAGCGGGGCACTGAACCGGCGTGAACATATATTCATCGATATATGAATGAATGTTGTGAGTGCGCGTGGGCGGGGCTTATGTCAGTAATTGGCTTGGGGAGCCCTAGGATGAGGCAGCTCATCTGTAAGCCTCAAATCAATCTTCTGCGTGGAACCCCCTTGTCACTGCTGTGGACCAAGATTGTAGGAGCCACGTGGTGTTTCCCAGATTGCCATTGCTGGTAGAGGATTCTACCAACCAACTCTGACATTTCTGGGCTAGACTGAGGTCTTGGAAGACTTTAGCCTCCTATGGTGATGTTCAGTCAGTCCAAGTCATCCTTGACTACACAGTGAATCAAAACCAGCCTGAGCCTGTCTCACAAGACATAATAGAACCACCTTAAAGAAACTCAAGACGCTGCAGCTTGACAGGCCAATGAGTGAGGAACCACGTGGGCAGTGGGCTTAGAAGATTCCTGACAGAAAGGACAGCCCATGCAAAGGACACCTCCAGAGATCTCTGCTTCATATTGGTTAGCAGAGTCTTCCCCGAGAAGGTGACAGGCAAACTGAGGTCAAAAATAGTTAGCAAGGTTAATAGGGATGGACAGTGCTCCTGAGAAATCCTGGCAGCAGTGGAGCAAAAGTCAAAGTGAGAGATTCCAGTGAGGCGGGTAGTAGGGAGTTCAGACTTATCCAAAGGACCAAAGATCTCTTAAGATCCTCCTGAGCCCACAGCCCAGCCAGGTGATGATGAAGGTCAAGCCAAGGGGAGCTTGGAGTTTGGATTCCGTTGGCAGAGGGCTGTGAGAAGTTTCCACAGGATGTGTCAACAGGATGGAGTTCTGTAGGAAAACAAGTGTCCTTAAAACAGAGCCTAGAAGATGAGTGGCAAGGGCCTGCCTGAGGGCTGAAGATACCCGTATCAAACTTAGTAATGGTGCTAAGACCTCTTATACCTTCCCCTTTACCAGGAACCTTCTTCAGCTTTGAGTTGTCAGCACCATGGAGCCCTGAACTCTTAACCTGCTATTGTAGCCCCTCCTCCTTCCACCTCTTCTCTCCACCTCTCCATCACACCTATACGCACAGTTCCTCTGAGTGTCTACCCTTGTGGTCCTCCTGGGCTGTCCTATATCTCACCTGGAGTTTATTCCTGCTTCCCTGCAGGATTGAGGTGAGAGTTTGAGACTCAATGCTCGATAACTTTCTTTTTTTTTTATTGATTATTTGAGAATCTCACATTATGCACCCCAATAACGCTCATCTCTCAGTCCTCCCAAATATGCCCCCCACTCCTATGTGACTGCCCTCCTAATGGAAGAAGAAAGGAGGGAAATTGGGGGAAGTCCATTTTGTGTGGTCCATACACTCACTAGCACACATGGTCAAACTCCCAGTGTCCTGCCCTCCAAGGGAAACTGAGTCCTTCTCCACCTGCACCCCCACCAAAAGCTACCAGATGTGGGGAATTACGCCTCAGCATTCTCATCACAATTTTGGTAGGACCTCTCCTTGATGCTTCCTCTCTAGGCTATCGCTTTTGGAAGTGGGGATAGTGTCTGCAGACATCAATAACACTGCCAGAGCACCTTCTTTGTCCTTCACAGTCAGCAGGAGGACAGATCCTGGCATCCTTTGTTTCTGGCAACACCATGAACCACAATATCCACTCGGTCTTCATCATCATCACATACCAACCGCCTCTGCCTGGTCTCCTGTGGCAGTATGGACCACAGACATCTACATGGTCCTCACATGTCAACACATGGGCCACTGACCAGCATGGCCTCGGGGAGAAGCACACACCATGGAAGTCTTTCAAAGAGGTCTAATCCAGTAAATGGTCCATTCTTCATCTTGAACATGACATTGATCTCATGAGAGCCCAGGCCAACCACACAGAAGGCAGAATGAGTAGACTCTGGATTTGGATGTGCCTTCCCCAGCTGGAAGTAAGTGTACTTTGAAGCAGAGGAAACAGAACTTCATGCATGATGACAAGTTTTGATCTTTTGATAAGTTGCTACCCAGGACTGCTCTTCAACCATCCGTCCTCCTCCATGGTTGGTACCCTCTTCCCCTTTTTCGCTCACTAACTTTCTTTACTGCTGTGTCTTAGAGTCTTGCTTGGCACACAGTAATTGAGTTACAAATGTCCCCTTCTCTAAGATGCCATTCTGAACTCCCAGGCAGCCTTTATTCTGGTTCACTTGCATGGAAGATTCTTTAGGAATGTCCATGCCTCATTTCCTCCTCATGGCTGGGAGCTACTCTATGGATGTATGTCCCCGCCCATCATGGCCCTTGCGAGACCTCAGCATTAGGAGATGAGTGAATGAGGTTCTCAGAGTGGAGTTTCCTGGGTGTTGGGACAGCCTTCTCAGGGGGGGCAGATGGACAGAATGTCAAAAAGAAAAAAGCTTTTCAGAACACAGCTTCCTCAGTGACTCCTGAGGCCCACTTAAGGTCAGCAAGTAGTGAACAGCCCTCAGGTCTTAAAACACCCACGTTTGCCCTCTGGCTGCCCCTATGGAGGAGAAGGAGTCTTCTGATCTGAGGCAATCTGGCCTTTTGTGGCTAGGGAGGCCACAGAGTGACAGTAGATGATTGGTAGTGGCTTTGTCTGGGAGGATGTCAGTGCATGGATTGGCTTGGGAGCCATGCCTGGAGGCTGACAGGAAACAGTAGCCTTCTGTGCACCCCACTGCTCCTGAGAGCCTTGTGTATCTAGCCAGAGCGCTCTGCAGGAGCTCCACAGTGTCCGTGCAGCAGGCACTTGGTGTTCTTGTCCCAGATGGACACTCGCTTGCAGGCAGACAGTTATCAGTCACTTTGCATTCCTTCTCTAAATAGGCCACCTCGGTGTATAAAGCTTCACTGGATAACTTCATACTCTGTGCGTGATGGGGAGGCACTGTGCTCGGTGATGGTGATGGGCGGTGGGGGGGGGGTTGGTTATTGAGAATCAACAGGCAGCAGTGATCCTATCCTCATGCAGCTCACTGTCTAGTGGGGCTGGTGGGCTCAGCTGAGCTCAGCCTGCAGATTCTTGATGCTTTTCTACTCTGGTCTCTCTCTCCACCAGCCCATGTATGTCTCCTTTTCCAGCAGGGGAATGCCCCATCCCTCAAGACTTAAACTATACTATACCGGCTGGCTTCTCCAAGAAGCCTCTCCGGGTCTCTCAGTGGGCAGCACCATGTTTACTCTGGGCTCTATTGCAATGGAAACTCTTGCCCCTCTCTTGTAATTTACGCCCATGAATTAGGGATGGTGGGAGTCAGTTTCCCAACCCAGTTATGAGCGTCTAAGGACAAGGGATAAGACATAACCCCCTGACCCCGCCCTGAGATACTGTGTTTCATTCTCTCACTCTACTTCCCATGTGCCCTGCGCTAGACCAAGTCAATATGCCACATATTGGACACCCAGGCTGAGACAGTGACACCCTCCAGGCAGAACCCTTGGCCCAAGGCTCTCTGCATGCACCGGTATGCCAAGGTCTCTGTGAGCACAGGGGCTTCTCATTTAGCTGGCTGGTGCAACAGCGCTGCCACAGGGAGAGCACAGGAGCCCTAGATACCTGTACTGGTTAATATTGCCAACCTGACCAGATTTAGAATCACCCAGGGAACATGCCTCCGGGCATGTCTGAGAGGGAGCTTGTATGTTGGATTTATTTTTTTTTTGAAAGATTTAGTTATTTTTATTTATGTGAGTACCCTGCAACTGTCTTCAGACACACCAGAAGAGGGCATTGGATCCTACTACAGATGGTTGTGAGCCACCATATGGTTGCTGGGAATTGAACTCAGAACCTCTGGAAGAGCAGTCAGTGCTCTTAACCGCTGAGCCATCTCTCCAAGACCCACCTCAAGCATAGGCAGTGCCATCCTATAGACTGGAGTGTCAGTATGAATACAGTGGAGGAAGCAAGCCGAGCACCATCATTTAGTAGTCTCGGTCCCGACCATTACTGCAATGTGACCTGCTGCCCCATGATACTGCTTCCTTGACTTCCCTGTCATAAGGAACTGAGCCTCATGCTGTGAACCAAAATAAACCTTTCCTTCCTTCCCTAAGTTGTTTTTAGTCACAATTAAAAGAGCAACAAGCGACCTGGCAGTGGTAGCACATGCCTTTAATCCCAGCACTTGGGAGGCAGAGGCAGGCAGATTTCTGAGTTCGAGGCCAACCTGGTCTACAGAGTGAGTTCCAGGACAGCCAGGGCTACACAGAGAAACCCTGGCTTGGAAAAAAAAGCAATATTTAATATCTAACGATATGCAGAAGTAAGATAATCAGGGGATCCTGGTCAAAGACATGAACAGGGAACTGTGGAGTGATGGATAAGAAAGTCAATCTATTTGTAGAACAAGTCTGGGGAGAAATGGAGAAACTAAGGCTGCCTCATGGAGCAGTTAGAGCACACACTCTGGAGACACATGGCCCTGACTCTGCCTCGGTTAGCTCTGTGATCTCTCTATTCTTTGGTTTCCTCATCTGGAAGGTGGGAACATAACTCAGGATATCTCAAGGGATCAAGTGAGTTTTTTTTTTATGTCAATACATGGTGGGCCCCATATAGGTGCCAGATAGACAGAGTGAAGATGGAGGAACTGGTGGGCTTTGGCAGGGCAGGGTTGAGTGTGGGCTTCATTCTGAGGAAGCTTCACTTGGATAGACAGCCCTTGTTTCTTCACCTACATCTATCACAGGGCTTCTGAGGGCTCCAGTCTGCTGGCCCTTCACCTCCCTCACCATATATGTCCCTTGTGGCCCTGAAGCTACAGTCTGTATAAAGCAGGACTGTAGAAGCTGGGGTCATACACCAAGAAAATTTTATGGCCTCAAGTGGGGTCTGGGGGAGCTGTGGACGGTCTGGGACACTAAGTCATTCTAAGTGTCTGAGCCCTGTTGTCAGCCTCAACTTCTCTGAGGTTGAAGTAGAGGCAAACGAGGGTGGCCTGCTGAAAGGTTCGTGTGGGGGTTTGAAGGAGAATGGGCCCCATATATTTGAATGCTTGGGCTGAAGTTGGTGGAACTGTTTGAGAAGGATTAGGAGGTGTGGCCTTGTTGGAGGAGATGTGTCACTGGAGATGAGCTTTGAGGTGTCAAAAGCTCACACCAGGTCCAGTCTAACACACTCTCTGCTTGCATCTCATAGGTGAGATGTAAGCTCTCAGGTACTGCTCCAGTGCCATGTCTGCCTGGTCTAATGCTTCCCACCATGATGTCATGGACTCACCCTCAGAAACTGTAAGCAAACTCTCAGTTAAATGCTTTCTCTCCTAAGTTCCCTTGGTCATGGTTTCTCTTCAAAGCAAAAGAAGCGTAACTAAGACAGGAAGGTCCAGGGCTGAGACATTCTGTGGATATCTGGGGCCACGGATGATGGGAGAGAACAGATGTGAGTAAAGAGGGAGGAGCAAGCAGGAGCATCCTTGGTGACAGGTGAGTTGACAAAGGACCACAGGTTAGGGTGGAGCCAGAGGAGGAGGACAGAAGGAGGATGTTGCAACAGAGGACAGGAACAGGAGGCTAATCTGGCTCTAGGAAGATGCAGTGCCTTCTGCTGGGGAGGAGATCATTTAAGAATGGAGGACCACAGACGGCACAAGGACAGGTGAGGAAGCTCTACGTGCTCCCTTTGGACTTGGAACAGGGTAGGGTAAGTCTGTGTCAGGCTAATGAAAGGTTATACCTGGCCCTCTCTTCTCCTGGATTCCTGACCATACTACCTGGTAAGGTTAAAAAACATTAGTTCCTCTCTTATTGTAGTCTTGCCTGGCTCAAGACTGGGGATTCTGACTCCGTACTGACTAATCCTTCACCAGCATCCTTGCCTGCTCATCAGAACTGGTGCTACTTTGTCCCTGTCACTCTCAGTTGCAGGGTTGTTAGCCCCTGGACCATGGACTCCTTGTCAGATCTACTTCAGTGCCTTTAGTGTAGGGCATAGGTCACAATCTGCAGATGTGTGCACATTTTCTGATGAAAGCAGGTGCCTGCATTGGGCTACCTCTGCCGCCCCCTGCTGCCTGACACTGGCTACTGCAATATAAACTAACTGGTTCTTAAACTTTAACAACTAAAACTTTTGAGAACCCCAATGAACCATGATTTTTGGATTTTTATATATTTACGTGCATATACATATACATCGACATTTACATTACAATAAATTAAAATGGGCAAATTTAAATTTTTTGTAATTTCAGATCAAGCATTAAAAGAGCATGCTTTAGGAAAGATAACTATATTCTCCCAAATAAAAAAAGATTGTGAGAGCTAATGAGACAGATAAAGGTGCTTGCTACCAAATTTGACAGCTTGAGTTCAATTCCCAGGACCTGTATGGTGGAAGGAGAGAATTGCCTCCAGCTAGTCATCCTCTGACCAACACATGCACACAATAGCACATAATGTGCCCACAGACATGCAAGAAATAATAAACATAAGAAAATCCAGCAAGCCGCTGTGAGTGCAGCAACAACCACGGACCAGAAGCAGAGCTGTTAACGACTGTTTGCACACAGGTGCTTATAGCACTGTTCACCTTAGGCAGAGGGTGGGAGCGCCCGACAAACAGGTAAGGAAAGGGGGAGCATGCTTCATCCCGAAAAGAGAAGGGGATTTTAACATAATGACGTGACCTGGATGAACCTTGAAGACAATCAGGCTGAGTGAAAGCCAGACACAGAAGGACAGACAGCAGATGATTCTGTGCACTAGGCACCCAGGGAAGAGAGAGCAGGCAAGAGGAACCATAGTTCTCAGAGCTGAGGGAGAAGCACAGCAGGTCAGTGTCTAGTTGGTCAGAGCTTCCATTTGGCAAGCCGGAGACACAGCGAATGGTGACAATGTAGTAGCACAACGTGTGAGTGCTCTGTCTGGGTGTGGTGGCCTTGCAAAGTGTGTAAACCATGCCCAGCGCTCAAGAGCCTGCAGAGGCATCCGCAAGACGGTTCAAGCTCTTCCTTTTCCTTTTTCAATAATTATTTATTTATTTTATGTACATGAGTACACTGTGCTGTCTTCAGCACACCAGAAGAGGGCACCAGATCTCATTACAGATGGTTGTGAGCCACCATGTGGTTGCTGGGTAACTCAGTGGTAGAGCAGGGATGAGTGTGTGCAAGGCTCCAGGTTCCTCTGTGGCAGCACACAGGGGTGGGAATGTGTGTGTGTGGGTGTGTGGGTGTGTGCATGTGTGATTGTGTGTGCATGTGCGAATGTGTATGTATGAGTGCGTGTTTATGTGAGTGTGTGTGTGTGTGTGTGTGTATGGGTGTGTGCATGTGTGATTGTGTGTGCATGTGCGAATGTGTATGTGTGAGTGCGTGTTTATATGAGTGTGTGTGTGTGTGTGTGTGTGTGTGTGTGAACTCAGGACCTCTGGAAAAGCAATTAGTGCTCTTAACCACTGAGCTGTCCCTCCAGCCTGGCTCCAGCTCTTTAGAAATGTTTTTCTCTTATTTTTATTTGTGTGTATATTTGTTCATGCCACTGCACTTTTGTGGAGATTAGAGGAATCAGTTCTCTCCCTCCACCACGTAGATTCCATGGTTCAAACTTAAGTAGACTGTCTTGGTGGCAGGCACCTTTACCTGCTGAGCCGTATAACCAGCCCTCAAATTTTCCTAATCGTATGAGAGCATCATTTGAAGAAAGAGATGGTGGTGCAAGCCTATAATTTCTGAATTCAGGAGGACTGCTGAAATGGGACTGGAGGTTTGAGTCTGGCTTGGGCTACATAGTGAGACCCTATGGCAAAAATAAGCAAGCAAACAAAAATAGCAACAACAAAAAACCAAAAACAAGAAAAGAAAATATCACTTGCCAATGCCACTCTGTCACTGGGTTGTTTCTAACTATGCAAGAAGTCACCACATGACTCACAACCCCTCCTTCCATTTTCTCTTTATTCTATTGTCCTTTCAATACCTGTCTTTAATACATATCATATCTGTCTATCTATCTACCTACACATGCCACACATGTGCACACACACTCACACATACACAACTTACATGTACACACGTGCACAAATACATACATACACACACACACACACACACACACACACACACACACACACACACACAGGTAGGGACCTCTGTATGTTGCCACAGAGGAACCTGGAGCCTTGCACTAATCCTTGCTCTATCACTGAGTTACCCTCAGCCCCAGGGATCTTTTGCATATTCTGAGTGACATCATGGGAAGTGTCACACAGCATTTTGTCACAGAGGATATACTGTGACAACTGTGTTCAGGACAGGCATCCACGCAGTTGTTTAAAGTGTGACCTGAACTGGCCACCCTTTTCACAGAACATCATTACCACTTAAAAGAAATACTGACAGTTGAATTACAGCTATGAAGACTTGGGTATCTGCAGACATTTACTTAAAAATGAGGGAAGTGCATCAGCCATATTTCCAGGCAAATCGATAGCACTTATCGCCAGTGATAAAATCCAAGCTTTCAAGCGAAAGAAATCAGAACTTGGGGAACCTTGTGTTTCTGTGAGAGTCTGACAGCCTCTGACGAGGTCAGTGGTGATATATAGTGAAGGAGATTTTTGTTTTAAAAGACAGTGTATTCTTCAACATTGTACTTGGATAAAAGACACATTTGGGGGCTACAGGGATGGCTCAGGGTTCCAGAGCACTTGCTGCTCATGCAGACAACCGGGTTCTCTTTTTCTGCCGCCCTTTCTGGGTAGCCCACCCAGGGTGGCAAGAGTTATTGGTTCACCCACTCATGGCATCCTGCCTTTCCGAATGCTTAGAAGTTTACTCTCAGGGATTCCTTGGTGCCTGGTGTTAATGTAATGCTGTCACAATGGGCACATCTCTGCCTTCATTAAAGGCACCTTGAAGGAGAGGAAAGGAGATGTGCATCTGCCACTCGGGAGGAAGGGGGACCTGACATTCAAGTAAACACTGAAGCAAATGACAGGAGCAAAGGTCTGAGGTGAAGGTGCCTGGCATCCACGTGGCTGGAAGGGAAGGAGCGACTAGTGGGAATGAAAGAGACAGAAGAGACCAGGTCACGGAGGCTATGCTGGGAGCCTGGCTTCTCCTCAGGCTCCTGTGAGAAGGGAGTAAGGATAATTAACTGAGGGGTAAGAGCAAGGTGGTGAGGTGCATCCAGCGCAGTGGAGCAGATCACAGTGACAGCAGGGATGGCAGCCAGACCCTTGGATGTGTCTTTCAGAAGTTAGAGGCAGAAGGGAACCTCAGGAGTCCCTCCTCAGACAACCCCACCCCTTGTCTTTTTGGACAGGGTCTCTCACTGGCCTAAGTTCACCACACAGGCTGGGTATGGCTGGCCAATGAGCTCCAGGGGATCCACCCATCCTCACCTCCCTGCCTGTGTGAGTGGAGTTATGAGGAATCCTGGAATTGAATTCAGGTCTGCATGCTCACCAGGCAAACATTTTATTGTCTGAGCTATCTCCCCAGTCCCAGGATTTTCTGATGAATTGTAAAATCCTTCAGTACGTTGTAAGAAAAAGTGGGGATCGAAGGCACCACTAGTACAAGAGGAAAATGAGGTAGGGCAGACAGAATTCACGTTTGGAAACTTTCATTTCCAGATGACCTTTACATAGCTCAGTTAAAAAATAAAATAAAATAAAATAAAATAAAATAAAATAAAATAAAATAAAATAAAATGGTTGGGCCCACCATCAGACAAACAAGTCTAGGGTCAGGAAGAGTTCTTGAAACTCGAGTGTTTCAGGCATAGAGAAAGGCAATCAGATGGGACTAGCAAGGCAAGATTGGTGGCCAGAGATGAGAAAGGAGCAAGCTATAGGCCTACCTGGGGTCAGGACAGAGAAGAGCCAGCAGCAGAGGCCCAGGAGGTTAAACATCAAGTGAGAGGGACCCAGAGAAGGGGGGAAGGGTAGCCTGAGAGGAGGAGCCAGAGAGAGGCCAGAGAGGGGCGGCCAGTGGCCAGTGCACGGTACAGCACAGAGGATCCCCTTCCCCAAACCCTGGACCTAGAGTCTCAAGAGCCTCTCCAACCTTGGAAGGAAAGTTCAGTGGAGAGTCCCTGTCTGCTCCAAAGGTAAGAGAATCAGAAACAGGCACACAAACCTCAATCTTTAGAGCAGGTTCAATATAGAGGACTGGTTCTCAACCTGTGGGTCTCGACCCCCTCCCTAAACCTCTATTTCCAGAAATATTTACATTACAGTTCATAGCCGTAGCAAATTTGCAGTTATGAATAGCAATGGAAATAATTTTTATGGCTGGGGAGAGGGTCACAACATGAAAAAAATGTATTAAAGGGTCACAGCATTAGGAGGGCTGAGAGCCACCGGTACAGAGGAGAGAGGACAAGGTTTTCCTAAGCAGTGTGTCTGTTGATGGGAGGGGTGAGAAGAGAGGAACAGCGATGAAATCCAGGATGTGAGAGGCTGGGGTTCGAACTCAGGCAGAGCGGCATGGCTGCCCCCTAGAGATGGAGAGGCCACCTGTCCGTCCACGCAAGCAGGCCAGGACACTGGGGCTGATGGAAAGTTTTTTCTTGGTAGCTTCAGTTTTCTCTGAATCACAGAAGGAGACTCTCAGCTGTCTGAGGGTTGGTGGGGACATGAATAGGAGGGGAAGGCAGGAGAAGGTTACCCTGGAGGGAGACAGAGAAAGTGTGTTGGAGAGTTAGATCTAATGGTACAGGCTCCTGATAGTGGCAGATGTGACTAAGCCACAACCACTTCAGCAGAGTGCAGGGCATTCCCACCCAGGCTTGGACCCAGGCAGCTCAATGGTAAGTGGTTATCTGACCAGGAGGAGGCTCAGGCCTGGATTTACATACTTAGGCTGAGCTGACCCTCGCTGTTCCATTGTGACAAGCATGTGTGCATTGGACATCTAACAGTATGGCTCTCTCTTCTTTTTTCCTCTTCAAGACAGTCCTCCAGGAAGGTGGGACTCTGTCCAGGGGACTCACTTCACAGCTTGCTGTATGGAGCTGGGCACTTGGTGGGCACTGTCCCTGTCCCCCAACCAGAGCCTCCTCTCAAGTCTTGGGCAGCCCCCAAGGACTCCTTGTGTCTGGAACCCCACAGCTGAATGCTCAGCTGAGAGCCAGGAATGGCCCTTCAGTTTGGAGACAGCGCATGCTGATGTAGGGTATCGTGAGCAGCCGGACCCATCCGGGAATGTCTCTGACCCTTACTGCTTAGCTCCATCTCTGTTTTCCTGTTCTCTTACTTCCTCCAGGACACTCAGGATGGGATGTACTAGCCTCAGGCACAAAGCTGCTGTCTTTCTTGGGTTGGAGAAAGGTCAGCAAATATTAAAGGGAAAAAAGCATACATTTTCTGCATGCTTCTTTTGTTTGTTTGTTTGTTTTTCGAAACAGGGTTTCTCTGTGTAGTCCTGGCTGTCCAGGAATTGACTCTGTAGACCAGGCTTACCTCGAACTCAGAAATCCGCCTGCCTCTGCCTCCCAAGTGCTGGGATTAAAGGCGTGCGCCACCACCGCCCGGCCTTTCTGCATACTTCTGTTCTGGTCAGGCTTTGGACTAGGAATTCTTTTTCTTTGGATCCCTTTATTCCATGGCCTTTATTAAAAACACAAAGTGACCAGATCTTTTTTCACTATAGCTTAAATATCAGAAGATTTATTAGTAATTTACAGTTAGCAACAAACGTGTACAGAGAGTCATCGGTAGGCCACAGGCCCACATACTATGTTAGCGATGTTTTACAGGTGCCAGATGATTCTGAAACTCCATCTTTTTGATGTAAAACAGGAGTCAGTTTTACCACAACAGAATTCCAGGCATAGCAGAAGGAACAGGTCAAGTGATACATCAACGAGTTTTAATGTCTTAAAAAGGAGGAGGTTACTTATTTGAAAATACAGCGAGGTACATTCTCATTTATGATTATTTACATTCATACACTTAAAATATGTTATTTGAACAAATCCTGTGATTTGCTACAAAATGAAATCCATACACTATGCATGAATAATTTATGCTTTTTAGATAATGGAATAAAATTATCAAATCTTCATTTGTGTTCCAAACATTACAAAGGAAATCAAAAACCTTAAGCCTGGAAAGCAAGGGGAAGAAGACCCACCCACACCCTGCTTCTCAGCACATTGACTTCTGCAAGGACACGTATGTTTGCTGACTTTAAAATGTTTATTCTTTTAAAAATTAGTTGCTTTTTATACAGCTATACAATGGACTAGGAATTCTAATACCCATGCTTTGCTCCTGCCACAGTGACAACATTTCTGACCCCACCCCTACCCCTTTATGGTCCTTCAAAACAAAAAGTGCCTACCACAGACTTTTTTACAGCTATCTGTGTTCCCAGGACTAAAGCTATAACAGATAGAATGGAGGCAGAACTGCCGTGTATGACTTCTGACCAGTGCCCTTAGAGAGACTAGTGTGCAATTATTTGGTCCTTTTTCTATCTGCAGTCTAGAAACTAGATGTAATGACATGGGTTCTGGTTGCCATCTTGGTTTTTGGAGACAAAAACCACACCCTGGGGATAAGGGATGGATGAAGCAAAGGCCCTGTATCACCTCTGCACTATCTCCAGGCTTTTTAAAAATTTTTTTCTTTTAAATATGTATTGTATATGTATATATAATATATTACACACACACACACACACACACACACACACACACACACACACAATGTTCATTGGTGTTTTACCTGCATGAATGTCTGTATGAGGATGTCAGAAGCCCTGGAACTGGAGTTACAGACAAGTGTGAACGGTCATGTGGTTGCTGAGAATTGAACCTGGGTCCTCTGGAAAAGCAGCCAATGTTCTTAACCACTGAGTTATCTCTCCAGCCCCTATTTCCAGATTTTTATCCAAGTGAGAAACACTTATCTGAGTCACTGTTACTCTGTGGTTCTGTTAACACTGAACCCATCTCACTTGTCCTAAGGCATCTTATTGTCATCCTTACAATGTTTCTGCCAAGTGGATGTAACCTCATTTTAAGAGACAGACTAGGAAGCTCAGAGATGTTAAGCTAGTGATCTGAGGTTACTCAGCCATTGTGAAGCTAAAGTGTGATCAAGTCGTGTTCACTTTCATCACTGGGCCCTGATGTTTCTATGAAACCTGAGGCCACCACTCTGAGGCTGACAGGCAGGTGTGTGTCTGTGGGTCTGGACCGTGACATCACCTCCTCTTCCCAGGTGTCCTTTACCCATGGTCCATATGCCTCTGATGGGCAGGAGGCATTGTTGGATCACAGCTGTTAAAAGACAACCCACCGCTCTGGTTTTCCCAAGACTGTCCCCATTTCAACCTTAAAAGTCTCATATCCCTCATTCCTAGGCAAATCAGTTCTGCTGGACTTGAGCTGTGGCTCAGTGGGGACCTGCCACTGTTCCCACAGATAGCCACTGCCTGGTGGCTTCTATATCTTTGTTTCCTGGCCACTGCTAGAAACCTCTGGACTGTGGGTGGGGTTGAGCCATTAGAAAGATAAATCTTGTCATTGCCAGCAGCAAGCACCAGCCCAGAGGAGGCTGGAGGTGCCCAGCACTCACCTTGGAAGTCAGTCACCTATCTTAACCTTTCTTGTCTTCTGAGGTGCTGCACAGTACCCCTGCCCGGAGGGGTCTGAAGTGAGCAGGCATCCATCTAGATTCCAGCCAGCCCAGGGGAACCATCTCCTAGACACTGGCCTCTGTGCCAGAAAGAGTCCCACCAAAGCCAGCCTCCTCCATCTTCCTTCTAAGATGTCCTGGCCAGAGGTGTTTGCCTCTGAGCTTGTTTGCTGGCTGCTCAGGTGGCAGTAGCAAGGGCTGGGACAACATGGCAAGTGTCTGGCACACAGCCAGGGCTGAGTACATATTCCCCTGTTCTGTTGCTGCTTTTGCTGTAAAGAACATCTCACCAGGCAGCCCTGTGAATACCAGAACCCAACAGTAGGTCAGAACCCACCCAGGACACCTGAAGAAATATTCAAGCTGACAGAGTTGGGACACAAAAACAAATTTCAAGACACATCAGTTGCTGGGATGAGGTGGAAATTGGGGGTGCTGTAATGCGCAGAAAGGAGGCAGCCTCAACTAGTGGGGAGTTAATCTGGAGGAAGAGGGGTGGGCCAACCCTGAAGACTAGAATGCAGCCAGGAGGGTCAGGGACAGGAGGACAGTTCTTGCAGCTTCTCTAAGCACAGGATTCTGTCCTCTCCCAGCTTCAGGGATCTTCTTGTCCTGGAGGTCTTAGCAGGGGCTCTAAAAGTTGAGACCAGAACACCCCACACCTTCTGCTAAGCGCCACAAGGTGACCCCAGACCTGACCCATCAACCACTGCCTGATACTTACTCTGCTTGAAAAAGGGTTGGGTTTTTTTGTTTGTTTTTTGTTGTTGTTGCTGTTGTTTGGTTTTTTTTTTTTTTTTTTTTTTTTTTTTTTTTTTTTTTTTTTTTTTTTGTTTTTTTTTTTTTTTTTTTTTTTTTTTTTTTTTTTTTTTTTTTTTTTTAGAGGAAATTGTCTTTCTGCTCTGGCTTCTCTCCCATCTTTGTGCCAAATGAGGAAGTGTCCAAAGAGCTACTAAAGTGTTGTGTTAGTCCACTGAGGGGTTACTTCAGGCTGGCCCCACACATGCTGAGGCTGATGACCCTGTATGGGTACACTGGGGAGTCAACCTAGACCAGAAGGGGCTCTCACTGCCAGGGTGGATGAGATAGAGGGACTGCTCCCAGTGGACCAGGTCAGGGCCTGCGGCTGGGAGGTGGGGGGCAAAGGAAGAGAGGAAAGTGCTAAGACTCTAGAGGGAAAAGTCACCAGCTGACAGGTGAAATGATCCTGGGAAGAGGAACCTATCAATTAGTCAACTTTGAACATCTGCCATGTCCCAGACAGAGAGCCACTCCAAGCCAGGTCCCCACTGTGTCAGGAACCAGAGTGTTTGTTTCCCTCCTTCCCTTCCTCCCTCCCTCCCTCCCTCCCTCCCTCCCTTCCTCCCTCCCTCCCTCCTTCCCTCCTTCCCTCCCTTTCTTTCTTTCTCTATCTATCTATCTATCTATCTATCTATCTATCTATCTATCTATCTACCTATCTATCTACCTATCTATCTATGTATCTTTGGATTTCCCAGACAGGATTTCTCTGCATAGTCCTGGCTGTCCTAGAACTTTCTGTAGACTAGTCTGGCCTCAAATTCAGAGATCTGTCTCCTGAGTGTTGAGTTAAAGGAGTGGCCACCCCCTTTCCCCCCCAGACAAGGAGGGTGATTTCTGCCCTTTCTATCACACCTACCCCAGGCCACAGGTAGCAGCAAGGATGGTTACAGAGGGAGAAGAAAGGTCGGTAGTCTCATCATCAGACACTCTGCCTACTCAGGCATCTCCTCAACCCTTTGAGTGAAAGCTCTGAGGAAGAGTGCAGTGACTTCTGCTTCCCTCTGCAAATTAAAGACTCTGCACCCTCTGTTTGACTAGGACACTAAGGTCAAGGCACAAATCTGAGACAGGTTCGCAGAATGGAAGGGACAGTCTGTGGAAGTTTAGTACTTTTTTTTTATCTTCAAGTCCCCACCCTCCGGGACAGTGCTGGGCACACAGTAGATGCTCACTCAGTCATTCAGCAGCCGTCCTGCTGGGTTGCCTGCCTGGGCAGTGGCTCTTCCCTAGTTGGACATTGACTGGAGCCCACACTCAGCTCTCCTCCAAGCCGTTGGCAGATCCTGCCCACAACAAGCACACCCAGAGGCAGTTAGAGGCTCGGTTGTTTGCAGAGTAAAGGCAGTGAAGGAAGGCACTGCTTGCTTGGGGCTCTATAAAGGTGTCACTGACTGTCATAAAAATCAATGGTGAGGAGATTAGCGGACCAATCTTAGAGCTGGTGGTGATGTGAAAGGTAACTGACATACATGAAAGGTGGACAGAGAAGGACAGGATGGCGGAGTGAGGTGGTGGGGAGAGGCACTGTAGAAAGGGCAAAGGGAGAAACCTTTGTGGGCTGAGCAGAGAGAACAGGCACAGCCCAGCTCTGGGAGGTCAGTACCCCACCCCGCCAGTGCCTTTGAGCTCTGGGTCCCAGTGCTCTGGGTAAGACATTGTAAAAGACCATCTAGGACCAGCTACAGTCTGCAGGACCCAGCTCATGAAGAAAATGCAGGGCTTCTTGTCAAAAAAAAACAAAAAAAACAAAAAAAACAAAAAAAAACAAAAAAAAAAACAAAAACAAAAACAAAAAAAAACAGAAACAGCAAAACTGTTTGGAGACAAGGTCTTGCTATGTAGTTGATACTCACCTGGAGCTGCATGTCTAGCTTAAGTTGGCCTGAAATTCTCAATGTTGAGCACTCAAAAGCCTAATCTGATTATAAGAGTTTGCCATTGTACTTGGTGTAATATTAAGGTCAGGCATGGTGGCATATTCCTTTAATTCCAGCGCTTAGAAGGTGAAGGCAGGCAAGATATTTGTGAGTTTGAGGCTGACCTGAAGCTAGCTTGGTTCCCATAGCCAATTCCAGGACAATCAGAGCTACACAGTGAGACCCTGTCTAAAACAACAGCAGCAGCAACAACAAAAGCCCACAAACGAAAACTACTAAGAATTCAAAATGTGGGCTGGCGAGATGGCTTAGCTGGCAAAAAATGCTTGCTTGACAGCCTGAGTTCCAGCTTCAAAACCCAAGGCAGAAGGAAAAAACAAACTCCTGAAAAGTGTCCTCTGCCCTCTGCACACACACTCCCTGGCACGCTCACACCCGCCATGAACACACAAGTGCATGTGCATACCCCAGCTCTCCCCCATAAATAATAAATTAAATAAATAATAAAAACTTAAAATATAAAGGATTCAAGGTGGTCACAGCAGAGAATTACACCTGAATTTTGCATAGAGCTGCAAGCTTTAAAAAAAAAAACCAAAAACAAAACAACAACAAAACGCACCTTAAGAGTTTTCAGAGAAGCAATTTTTTTTTTAACAGTTTGGGCATCTAAAGCAACATTTGTAAAAAAAAAAAAATGTTCCATTTTATTTGAAAGTCAGCCTTAATTAAACATTCTGTATTTCTCTAGCCTTGCTTCCAGGCACCTCCTGTCTCTTCTGTCTTCTGAGACTCCCAGGAGGGTTCCTGCCTAGGTACCAGGAGAATATTTTTGCAAATTTTAGCCTGTATCCACACCACTTGGGGGGCTCATTAACACAAAGCCTAGTGGGCCACACCTCCTAAAATTTCTGATTCGTAGGTCTAAGGTGGGATCCAGTAAGTGTCCTAACAGATTTTATCTTAATCAAATCTGTTAGATCTTACCTGTCTGAAAGCTTCAGAAAAGTGCAATGGCTTAATATGGACACCAGAGGGCAGAAGTGTCCACTGGTCAGGTCTCGTCCCACCCAATGTCTTGGGGCTGGTCTTAACACATCTGTTTAGCGTTTGCTGTGTGTGGCCACGCCTAAGGTCCCGGGGAAAACAAAGACATGGATCAGACTCAGTTTCTGCCACTCAGGTCTCAGGTTATAAAAAGGAAGGCAGGTATGCTAACCGGAAATTACAGCTGGTTCTGAGGTGAGAGAAGCCCAGGGAAGTGGGTGGGCACAGGAGGTCTCTGGCAGAGACAGCATCGTGAGAAGGACATTCTGGAAAACCTGAGTGCTTGAGGTGAAAGAGTGAACCTGGGAGGAGGCTGCTAAAGCTAGCACGCATAGAGGAAGCTTTGATGCCAGGCTGGGAATAGCTACCTCTCCAGAATGGCTGGTAATTCCAGAAAGCTTTTCACTAGATGGTGTGCTGGAACAATCCCGTGGCAACAGTGTGAAGGGGGCTAGAGGCTAGTATGTACATATTAGAGGCAAAGGTCAGAGAAGGACGTGACCAGGTAAAGCAAGGATGGCAGTGCCATCAACCCTTGAATCCAAGTATCCATCGCTGTGTCCATGATTCCATACATGCATGATCCATCACAGACAGACCATGGAACACTTCTCTGAGTCCAGCTCTGGAATGGTGCCAGATACTGGGTGGGACTGGTGCTGATGAAAGCTGGCTTATCTACAGAGCTTACCTCCCAACAAGGAAGACCACAGTTCAATAGCCAGTAGCACAGAGAGCTGACTTGTTACGGCCATGATCCCTGAGGGATGCATAGCAAGCCAAAAGACAGGGGCTGGGTTGAACTGGGGGCAGGTTAGGAAGGGAGGCATCTCCCAAGAGAGTTCCTGATCTGGGCACCCCAATTCAGCAGGCACAGATGACTCATTCAGCAGACCCCGGTGCCTCTCCTGCCACAGCCCAGAGCCAACAATAGAGCTATTGAAGGTTCTTAACACTGCCCCAGACCAGCTTTCTTGTCCCATCCTCCCTCAGCCACACAATCTTGGCCTTCACTGAGGAAGACAGACCAAGATTATACCTGGGTACCAGGGGTTATGCATGCTCCTTGTAAGTCTGGGCAGAGGAGTGGCCACAGATCCTACAAGCATCCAGGGCTCTCACTCTAAGCTCCACACCAGGGTGATAGCCAGGAGCAGAGGCTTGGAAGAGGTCACTTTGAATGTCCTCTGTGCCCTGATGCCCTGGATTCCTGAGCATACCATGATTGTTTGCAGAGGTAGGATTGGCCTTGTGAACAAATTGCTGAAATCAAGTTGAGCAGAGCTTTGATGTCTAGAAAGCTAGCCTTCTTGCTGCCCCTAGACCGTGCCTCAGATGTTCTGTCCTTGGTTCCTCTGCTCTTGCACTCTCCTGTGGGGAGATACTGGCCTCTTCCAGCAAGAGCTGCCTGTAGGGGGCGGGAGTTGGCTTCATTGATGGTAAGAATAATGGCTTCCTGGGAAATGCCTGTGTCCTAAACCTTAGAACCAAGAAATATATCTTGCTTTGTAGTGAGGAGACTTCGCATGTGTAACTAAGTTAGGATTTTGAGAAGAGAGACCAACATAGTCAGGATCTTTACAAGAGGAAGTTGGACCCAGATCAGGAGATGATCTGAAAGATGCAGGTGACCTAGGAAGGGGACCCAGTGCTGCTGGGATGTTTTGTTGTTGTTTGTTTCTGTTTCAAGATGGGGTAGCCCTGGCTGTCCTAGAACTACTCTGTAGACTAGGCTGGCCTCCAACTCAGAGATCTGCCTGCCTCTGCCTCCCAAGTGCTGGGATTAAAGTACTACCACCACCTGGCTGTGAAGCTGGTTTTGAAGGCTGAGGCAGAGGCTGAGAGCATCACAGAACCATAGGGACCTTGGGCTGGGAAGGACAAGGTGGTGGATAATTGTCCTTATCAATTTGACTAGATTTGGAATCACCTAGGAGATACATCTTTGAGTGAGTATTGTGGGCAGAATAATCTCATGGGCGAAAAGCCTGGACTTAGAAAAAGAGAGAAGAAAGTGAGCTGAGCACCAACCCCCTTCCCTCCCTCTCTCCTTTTCTCTCTTCTTCCCACCCCACCTTTCTCCTTCCTGACTGCAAACACAATGGAGCTGTCTACCCCACACACCTGCGGCAATGACTTCACTGCCATGGTAGACTGTATCCCCTCAAATCACAACCAAAAGAAATCCTTCCTTCCTTCCTTCCTTCCTTCCTTCCTTCCTTCCTTCCTCCCTTCCTAAAGTTGTCTTTCCTAGGTTATTTTGTCACAGCATTAAGAAAAATAACAAATAAACACAGAGTCACAACCCTGTCCTGGTCCATAGGGCACACTCAGAGCGTATCTGCTACACTGAAGAGGAGAAACAAAGGACATGCAGGGACTTGCTTGTACTTAGTGCTCAGGGATGGGAAGCTTTTTGGCTGACTGGAAGGATTCCCCTGTCCCAGACTCTGGGAAGGCAGAAGAGAGTCTCTGAACTGCTGGAAATGGAGAAAGGCAAGGAAAGGGGGAGGGTGTGTCCTCCTGGAACGGACATGCAGCTGTCCAGCTTATCCACCATCTTAAACCAGTTGTGTGTTTTGTTTTACTTTTCTTTGTCCCTCAAAGCAACTGGGAGACAGATTTCTAAGAACTGTGGGTTTGGGTTGGGCTTGATGGTGTATGCCAGCACTCTGGAAGCAGAGGCAGGTGGGTCTCTGTGAGCTCCGGCTAGCCTGGTCTACAAAGTGAGTTACCAGACAGTCAGGAATATAGAGAGAAACCTTGTCTCAAAAACAAAACAAAAAACAACCACAACCAAAATCCAAAACCTCAGAAACCCATTGCTTGCTGCCAAACCTGACAGCCTGAGCTCCATTCCCAGGAGCGGCATGTTGGGAAGAGAGAACTGCCTGTAGCAAGTTATCCTCTGACCTCCACATGTGTGTCCTGGCATGCACACGTGAGTGAGTGCACACATACACATGTGTGTGTGTGTGTGTGTGTGTGTGTGTGTGTGTGTGTGTGTGTGACAGAGAGAGAGAGAGAGAGAGAGAGAGAGAGAGAGAGAGAGAGCACCATTATTCTTCTCACTTCATGGTGACCCTGCTTGAGACAGTGATTTGAGAGGTGGGATTGGGAGGGGCATTCAGGTACCTTTCTAGAAAGTGTTGGGCCCTGAGGCACTCAAGGCTCTGACTGCCCCTCAAAGCTTCCTCAGAACTCCACATAGGTTCCTGATACCCTGACCCCTGAACCCTTTGGAACCCTCAAGTGCTGGACAAGATCCCTCAATTCCTGCTACCATGTCTTCAGCTCTCCCTTCCTCATCTCCCAACACCTCATAGGCTCTGCCTAGGGCCTGGGGAGAATTAACAAAGTAATCAACTTCTAGACAAAGCCACCCAGAAGCCAACAGGAGCCTGCTGGTGCCCTCTGGTGTAGCCCACAGACCAGAGCTGAGGCCTGATTTCAAAACCACATGTGTCCTTCCTTGGCTGCTAGAGGAAACATTTCCTTTGAAGCCACACAGCAAGGAAGAGACAAGGTGGGGGAGGGCAGCTACAGGAAGATGGGTGTCATGTGACACCTCTTTAAGACTGGCAAAGTGACACCTTATATCCCAGCACTTGGGAGGCTGAGGCAGGGGGATCAAGAGTTCAAGGGTCATCCCTCCACTATATAGGGAGTTTGAGGCCAGCTTGGAATACGTGAAACTCTGTCTCCACAAATTGAAACAAGCAAAACAGAAAAAAAGAAATAAAGAAAAAATACATAAAAGGAGGAAGAGAGAGTAGGGGAGGAGGAGGAAGAAGAAGAGGATGATGAGGAGGAAGAGGAGGAGGAGGAAGAGGATGAGGAGGAAGAAGAGGAGAAGAAGAGGAGGAAAAGAAGGAGGAAGAGGAGGAGGAAGAGGAGGAGGAAGAGGAGGAGGAAGAGAAGGAATCTTTTTCTTTGTCCTGGTCTTGTTTCCAGGCTCAGACTGGTCCCCTGTGCCCTTTGGAGCATCTCCTTCCCTTTCCTCCTCTGGCTTCTGAGTTTTCTTTCACAACTCTTCCAGCAAAGAAGCTGTCGATCCTAAGTTTCAGATGGGGACTTGCCCAAAGTCCCCCACACAAGAGGTGGCAGATGGCCCTGGCCCTGCTCCTTACACTTTTCCTTTACCCTCCTTCCCATCTGGTTCTCGAGTTCTGAGCCATGAGGAACAGCTGTAGCCGAACATCAGCTGGGTCTCCTTCCCTATGGTGAACACACAGATACACACACACACACACACACACACACACACACACACACACACACGGCAGGGAGGATCCGGGTGCTTCCATGAAAGGCGTGTTTCCCTCCTGAGTCAGAGCAGACTGAGAACAGTTGGCCTTTGGGCCTGACTGGGCTGCAGTCCCAGGCTCCAGCCTTCCTTAAGAACCCTTCCCCACCTCCCTGCTGGAACCGCTGGGCAGCGGCCAGCACAGCTGCATCCCCTCTACAGGGCCTGCAACGATAGGCCCACGTTGCATCAGCTTGGCCTGTCTCTGTGCCGCTCCAGTCCTGACATCCAATGAGAGCCAGCCGAGTGTACAGACCCCAGCACTGGCCCACCCCACTCACTAAGGATCACTCAGGCAGCCTGGTCCACCCACGGCCTTCTCAGCCCAGGAGGAGGAACAGGGGAAGCAACTGTTCTGTTTAGCATCCTGCATGGCCTCCAGCCTCAGCCTCCTCCACCTGGACCCTTCTAGCGTAGTTTGCCCTCCTGGGGACTAGAGAAGCCCACTGCCTCCCACAGGACTTCCTAGCCAGTCTCCATCTCAGGGAAAGGTCCATCTCCACACCCAGCCACATGTAGGGAGGCCTTTCTCCTTTCTCTTTTGCGGCTTCCAGGCCCAATCCACCACCACACATTCCCTGGCTCCGAATTCTTGCTAGTCCAAGCTTAGTCTTCTCTGTGACATCTCCCTGACTCTCATCTCTCCATGCCATAGCCTGGGCTGATAGGAAAAGCCAGCTCTGGCTGGAGGGACCTTTAGCCCCCACCAGGGCTGCAGTGAAGAAATTTTATTCAAGGGGTCTCCAAAGCCAGAAGCTTCTCCAGCATCACGCCCTCCCCAGGCCTGTTTAGGTGAAAGCATGGCTTCCCATTGGCTGTTGTGGTTGGTTTTTAATTTATATTATTGATGTTTTGAGGTGACTAAAAAGTACATGCTATTGAAAAGACTCCAGAACAGAGAAAAGAAAAAGAGATGATATACATTTGTCTCCAGCGACAAAGCTAAGCCGCTTAAGAATACTCCTCCTGAGCTTTTCTCTGTGAATACACATCCACGTATGTATGTATGCATGTATGTATACATGTATGCATGTACGTACACTTTATTAACTGCTTACAATAAACATGTATTAAAAGTAAACAAACTCACAAGGCTGGGTGTGGCACTACACCTTTAATTCCAGCATCTGGGAGACAGAGGAAAGCAGATATTTGAGTTCAGGGCCAGCCAGAGCTACATACTGAGACCCTGTCTCAAAACAAACAAGCAAAAGTAAACAAACCCAAATCTTTACCTGGCAGAAAGACTTTCAAAATCAACTGGAAATCAAACAGTAGCAAAAGTTGGCTGTGTGTGTGTGTGTGTGTGTGTGTCTGTGTGTGTGTGTGTGTGTGTGTGTGTCTGTGTGTGTGTGTGTGTGATGTATGAACATCTCTCTCTGGACATGGAATGTTCATAAGCATACTGTTTTATAAACCACCTTGGTTTTTATCTGCCAATCCACCAAGCTCAAACCGTTCTCAAACCGAGGTTCGAAGGGCTCTGTTCTGGTTCTGACGTCGACAATACTCCATTCCTCACTGACTTTGTCTCCAGCTTGTTTGTTTGAGACAGGGTCTCGTTATGTAGCCCCAGTTGTTCTGGAACACACTAATGTCTGACCTTGAACTCACAGAGAGCTTCCTGCCTCTTTCTGACTTCTAGGTTCAAAAGCATGTACCAACATGCACAACCTTTGTCTCCAATATTTAGATACTCCAAAAAAAAAAAAAAAAAAAAGTCATGGGTGAACATTTATTAAAAAAAAAAAAAAAAAGTTCTATACACATTTGCTTATACCCAAAAATCACTTCCATGAGGTAAATTTCTAATAGTGATTTTCCCCCCAAGGAACACAAATCATTTCATATTTTCGAAGTGTATGGATAGATGAAACATTAACACAGTCCCCAAACTCATGTCCAGCATGAGAGAGAGTCTTGCACGTTGCCTTCACTCTGTAGCTCACCCAGCACTCCGTGGCGACGGTCAATGTGTCTGGTCAGCATTTCTCAGTGACCTGCCAGGGGTGGCCCCGTGCAGAAGCAAGGGAGTGCTCTGTACTTTAGTTATGGGATGTTCACACACACCCCTTCTGTATCTGATCTTTTCATTTCTGTTCTCCCTTTCTCCTTTGCTACGGATTAAACCAAGGGCCTTGGAAAGTGAGAGCCATGCCACTGAACTCCAGACTCCAGCTGCAAATGCACCGACCCTCCTGCCAGGAGGGTGTATGAGCTTCCTTCTCTTTTCAGACAAGATGCCTCTGATCCATCCAGACAGCAGATGAGGAAGTGGAGCTGAGCTGCAGAGGTTAGTGAGGTGATTCTTAAACCTTTCTAATGCTGCGACCCTCATGCTGTGGTGACCCCCAGCCATAAAATTATTTCATTGCTACTTCATAACGGTAATTTTGCTACTGTTATGCATCATAATGTAGATGTCTGATATATAGGATATCTGATACATGACTCCTATGAAAGAGTCAATCAGCCCCACCCTCTAAGGCATCAAGACCCACAGGTTAGCAGTTCTCCAAAGTCAATAGGTGATCTGTGGAGGAACAGGGCAGGAGGGGGGAGGGAAATAGATCCTGATACAGACTTCTCTCCCTCCAGGGAAGTCCTCATTCTAGGATGAACCCTTGGTGCGCTCCCTCTCTCTCTCCTTCTCCCTCTCCCTCTCCCTCTCCCTCTCCCTCTCCCTCTCCCTCTCCTTCTCTTTCTGTGTGTGTGTGTGTGTGTGTGTGTGCACATGCACGTGCACCCATGTGCACTCACAGAGCATGGATGTGAAACGTTTGTGAACGTTCAGGCTGACAGAGCAAGAAAGGTCATTGGCGGTTCCTCAAGGGAGATCTGGGCGACAGCCTGTGAGGGTGAGCAGGGTGTGAACTGGAGATCCTGACCTGGGTTTCCTTGGGACAGCAGTGTATCCAGTGAGGCAGACAAGGTCGTGGGCACCTAGCCAAGCAGCAGCAGAGCCAGGATGAGGCCCTTGCATTTGATAACACTAGAGTGCTGCACCGGGCACATTAGAGCCTGGGAGTAGGGTGAGCACAGGTCATAGCTCTTTCTGACTATTAGAGATGCTCTGACAAGGAGAACAATTCTGTGCTCAATCTCGACATCACTGGTATTTCGGGCAGTGCATCACCTGGGAGAAAGGAGAGGGAAGAGAAGTGACAGGGCAATGTTCATTTCTGTGTCCAATCTTAAGAGTCCTGAAGGCCTGGCCTTTCCCTGAGTGAGAGGGAAAAGCTAGGAAAAGACAAAGTGTCAGCCTGTATGCCTGCCAGCATCACACACACACACACACACACACACACACACACACACACACACACACGGTATATCTCATCTCATTTGGGTAATAAATGTATGCGCATAGACGTCTTGAATACTGTGTATCTTGCATGGCCACGTGGACACACACATGTCTCTATGGCACTCAGTGGCCTTGGGTCCCTTTGGTATTGTGCCAGAGGTGTGGGTAAGGGCACTAGAGTTCCTGAGTAGTTGCAGATGACTGGGGGTGGGGCCTTCTCTTGGAGGAGGGGAAGGGAGCTTCCCAGTCTTCATTGCCATCACCACCCCGACCCCCCTCATGGCAGCCTGCAGCACAGACCCCTTAGATGGAAAGCCCTAGCAAGCATTCTTGGGAGGGTTAGAGATTGCAGAATTCCTGACTCACGATTGGGCTGAGAGCTCACTTGGCCTTTGGACAACTGTCACAGAGTGTTTCTCTGTAGGTCTGCCTCCAGGGCAGCTTCTCCAAGTCAAAGAAGGGGATTGCACTTCCTCTTCTAAAATGAAACAGCCTAAGGGGACCATCAGGGTCTGGGACAAATGCTCGCTATCCTTTGTCTGGTTCCAGCCTTCTTTTCCTGAATGCTGTGAGCCTTGCTGGTGCTGTTCACCCTCTGACTCGCTTATCCCAGGCTGCTGAAATTGAAAACATGTTCACTATCTGGAAGAATCAGATACGATTGGAAGCCATGGGCCGTATGGACACTTAAAGGGCAGGCTAGCGTCTGTCCTACAAGTCCATGGCATGAAGACTGAATCTAGTCACAGGGACCCAAAGAAGCTATTTCTACAATCCCTGACCAAACTGGCCAGCTTACAGAGGGATCAGAAAAGGGTGCTGGAGTGGAAAAGGGCTCAGGGCACGGTCTTCAGCTCCGCTCCAGTTCACACATGCTGTGAGACCCAATGCAAACTCCCCGGTCCGGGGCTCAGTTTTCCCTTCTGGCAAGTGTGGATGGAGTGGACTGAAAGGAGTTCTGGTTCCCACTGCCATGCTCTTGGACCTTGAGAAAGTCAAGCTGGGCTCCTGCCCTTAGGCAGGCCAGGGCAGCCGGAGCAAAGCTTCAGACAGTAAAGGAATCCAGGGGTGAACACAGGAATCTCTGGACCTGTTTGAATCTCCTCCCACTCCCTTCAAAAGAGTCTTTCTCCGAGCAAGCTGCCTGGAGTGTGGGGGAAGGGCTCCCAGTGTCTGGGGCTGGGCTCGGAGCTAAGAATAATGTGGCCAAGGCTCTCGGCATTTTTCTGCTGATGTTGGAAATTTAAAGGAGCCGTGGCCTTTTCTTTTCTAAGGAGATTGAGTCAGCCGCTTCCCACGTGTCTCTTGTTGGCCTGGCTAAGGTTTTCACCCGATACCTTTTTTTATGCTAGACCCTGGACTAGGAGCTAGAGACCCAGAGGGAGGAGAGTGAGACATCTCCCACCCTTTCAAAGTAAGTCCCCAGTGACATTAACTAACAATCTGGGTGAGACAGCATAGACACCCAACAGGCACTGCAGCCTGACAGGCATGGAGGAGGCTTCTGGCCCCAGCCCTGCACCCTACTCCAGGTTTCAGCTTCACTGACTGCAAATGGAGGGCTTCTGTTTCTACTCCTACTTCTACTAGGGTTCTGGATTTGTTTAACACAGGGAGCCTCAGTTTACCCTCTGCCAATCGGGAAAGTCATAGCCCTCCTAGCATCCCCTTCCAGTGCTAGCCTGGATGCTTTCAAAGGAGGCCTGGATGCTGTCAGATGGAAAGTGGGGGTGGGGCTATAAGAGATTTTTTTTTTTTATATTGGACCCACTGGAAACCCTGCAAACCTCCACTACACCCCTCCAGCTTTGATGAGCTTTTCACTGCTCCTTCTGCTCACAGCCTATCAATTGAATTCCAGAAGACCCCAAGAGCCAAGACGAGGATGATAACAGCAAGTGGAATCTGGTCTGGGATCCAGGTGGAATCCTTACCTAGCAAAGATTTATCTTTATAAGCAGTACACAGAGGATGCAGGAGGAAGCGAAGGAGAATGAATCAGCCACCACAGGGATGGATACCGCCCTCCCTATGCCTACAGAGTTTGCTCAAGATCAGATCTGTTCTACAAATCTTGGGCTGCCAGGTCACTGTTCTTAGAGAGACGCAGGCCCTTGCCTTTGGGGGACACTCAGGAGAATACTAAGTTTGCAGATAAGAATGAAGTCCTACGTTTTACCTTAGGCTCACCTTGACCTCAACATCCTATTTCCAGCATCCTGGGACTTCAGGCATGTGACCCTAGGCCTGGTACCATGATTTTTTTTTCTCCTTCTCAACTCTGAGAGTCTACCAAGTTAATGAGGTTCAAAGACTTTATGGAGCTTCTGTATGAGATTATCATCTGTGGCGATCACTTGAGAATTCATATACTCTCTGATCCTTTGACTGAGGTCTAAGTCTATCAGGATCTAATATTTTCCTCAGCCTGTAGAGTGGAAGGCTGGGCAGAAACAGCCAGGTCTCTGTAGAGAAACTGGGTGGGGTGTCCATTCCCTCCTCCACTGGGGCCCTGGGTGCTCCACAGGCTCTGTGTCTGGGAGAAAGACAGGAATGGACTGTGAGTGACTGAATACAGGGTCTCTCTGGGGCTGCGGCTCAGTGGCAGTAAGCTTTCCAAGCTTTCCTGAGGATCTGAGTTCAAACCCCAATACACTGAAAAGAGGGGAAAAAAATCTCTCACCCCTCCCCTTCTCTCTAGGGATGTCCATCTGTTGTCTATCATTCCACTATCAGAAGATAGGAGATCCTAAAACAACTGGCCTCACCTACTGAATTCTCTACTAGCTGCACACACCCCTCAGAAAGGCCATCCTGAGGGCAGGGACTTTGCCCATTGTGCAGATTTGTGCACCTGACATGACACCAGAATAGTAAAGAATACTATCAGTTAACTCAAGGCTCAAGAAGCTATCTCAGTGTAAGAGGGTGGGAAGGGGTGGGGTTGGAGAGCTGACAGTGAGACTTTGAGTCCTAAGAGCAGATGGAGATAGGGAGGGAGGGAGATAGCAGGGATGGCAGGTTTGAGATGGAGAAAGGGGCATCACGTATCAGTGAAGGACACTGGCCCAGAAGGAAGGTCACACAACACAGTACTTAATACATCCAGGATGTTCCCTCCTGTACACCTCTTCATGTCCAGTGGGACCACCTAGGTGTCTGTTCAAGGCTTGGCTGCCAGGGTGAGAGTCCAACCTGAACTCTCAGGGCCTCTCCTCCCCAGGGACATTTCGAGGGTGAACCCAGGACTGGAGAGAGACCCCTGCCTCTGGCTCTCCTCTCACCTAAAGCAAAGGAGAGGGCCCCTGACTAAGGAGTAGAGACGGGGTGGGGGTGGGGGCGGGGGTGGGTGTGGGTGGGTGTTGTCCCTGTTAAAGTTTGACAACAGTAGGCAGTGGACCTACTGGGGTAGAGCAGGGAAACGTGTGGCATAAGGGATGTGTGATCAGAGCAGGCTTGTGTGGACAACCCTGAGAAGGAAACTCCAGTCCCGGAGAGCAGGACTTTGGAGCCCGTCTGCCTTCAGTTCACTCTGTGGTCTAAACCCTGCTGCTTTCCCACTTCCAGGACCGCAGAATCCCAAGAATGCCCTGGCTCCCAAGGTCTAGCTGGTGCGAGAGGAGAGTTCCCGTAACCTGGTAGGACGAGGGGGCAGTAGGACCCAGGGACTGGGAGAGCGCCCGCAGGCACAGGGGCGGGAGCCAGGGTGGTTTGGGGGTTGGTCTTTGACTTTTTTATTTTTTTTTCTCCTCTCAGAGCCACGGCGCCCTCCGGAAGCATTTCCAACTTTCCAGAAGTTTCTTAGGACAGGCAGGAGGGGGGTGGGGCCAGCCATATATAGATCCAGGGCCCGGGGCAGTGAGCTGAGTAGAGCCTGTCTGTGGAGCGAGTGTCCCGTCTGTCCCGGAGCAGCCCAGCCCGGCCCAGGTGAGGGGCGGGGGCGGCCGGGTGATTTGGGGTTGCGCACTGACCAAGGGTGAACGGGTCGCTTTAAAGTTTGGGGTCCTGACGCAGGAGGGCAGAGAAAGATCGAACAAGGAACAGTCATGCCTGGTGTGCCTGGGGTCCCTGGAGTTGTGGTCTAGTACGCGGACTGACGGGAAAAGTGCGGAGGAGTCTCTGCTGCTCGGGGAAGGTTAAAGGTGGTAGTGAAAGGGACTGCGTAGAGCAGGGACTAAATGCTGATGACCTGCACAGCCGAGAGTGTGGGGGAGACTTGACTATACCATCGTCCGAGGGGAAGGGTCAGCTCTGCAGTCCCTAACTCAGGGGTGAAGGCCCAGGGACCCGCAGTCGTTTTGTGTAGGGGCCTCTAAGCCTAGCACAGGAGATGCCGTAGCCTTGGTTTCTCTTGACCGGGAGTGGGGGTCTCTAGTCGTTAAGGACACCCCCTTGCTTTGGGGAGCAGTCGCTTATTAATCAGTATCCTATGTAGAAGGTGGCCAGACTTGACTAGCTCTGCTTTCACCTCACCTGGAAGGGGTGTCATCAGGGTCCACAGGCTCTGGGTGATTTGAGTCACCCTGGTCCTTCCGTCCATCCATTTGATTCTTGTAGGGTGAGGACTTCCTCTGAGGCCCTGCCTCTAGCCTGGGGACATTCCTGAGCCTCCAGACGAAAGGAAGAAGACATTCCCTGTATGATCTAAAGGCCTAGCTCCCCACTTCCCGTGTTTCCTTCTGGGCCCTTTGGTATCCAGGGCACGGATGGAGGCCCTTGTAAAACTGGGGGCTTTGAGTGCCTGGAAGTAAGGCCGAGGCCACACCCTGCTCTCTGATAGTTCTGTACCCATCCCCCATTTCCGTCTGGTCCTTTGTCTCTGTCCCAGGATTCCCTGCAGAGGTGTTTTTGTAGTGGGTTGCTGTGTAACAGGACACCACAGTGGTCGGCCTGTGAGCTTTGCTGAAGGCAGAGCCCCTACTAGGAAGCCTGACCTGCTTGAGCTGAGGAGGCCCAAGCTGGGCCCTGGTTTCTCCCTCTGCAAAAGATGGTATCCACCTCCTGACTCCATTGGGGGCTGGGCCCGACAGGCCTCTGCTCCCCCATGTCACTAGGGGGTCCCATTTCTTCACTCTTCTGTTTTCTTTCAGAATGAAAAAGGCAGGCAATGATCTCCCTCTGAGGCACTTTCAAGGTACTTCAGACCCTTCAAGTGTCTGAGAAATCCCCTGGTGTTCCTTCCGGCCTCCTGGCATCTGCTCCCTCCCCTTCTGTCCCATCACAGGCTCCCAGGGCCAGTGGTGAACATAGCTTTTGGCTCTGTGGTATCTTATTTTTTGTTTTGTTTTAATGGAACTGTAAAATGTCTAACCTTGGCCGGAGGGCTGGCATTTCCCTGTGGCAGATGGGCTGGGCTGTGGGAGGTTGGCTTGCTTGCAGAGACTTGCCTACTTTCATTCCTAATGCTGGGCCTAACCGGGTGGCCCTTCTCACCAGCCCTGCCTCCCCGCTCAGACTTCTGAAGTGCAGCTGTAAAACTAAAGCCTGTGAGGCTCCTGGATTCTCCAGGCAAATTCTCTGCACCCCAGTTCCCAAGTCAGGCTTCCAGTTTTCTAACCCTGGCCTATGTAGATAAAGCAGCTTTTGCCTGCCACGTCACCAGGAGCCTTGCGGCTGCCTGAGGAATCCCAAACTAGTCATTTGGAGCTTTTTGGAGAAGCCCCTCCCAGGCCCTGGTTGGCTGAGCGTGGGGGCTGTCAAGATGGTGGGTGCCACGTGGCAGGGTTAGGCTTCCCTTCCCCTTCCTTAGGCAGGCTGATAGCCTCTGCTGGATTAGTGAGTAGGGTTGCCACAATCTGTTGCTGTGATATAAACCATAAAGCATCATTTTACTATTTTACTCTCATCTTTGAGTGTACCGTGAACTACATGGTCACCCTGTCTTTGAGGTCTAGTGAGGAAGGAGCCAGTCTGGACTTTCGGGCCCCGCCTCCCTTAAGAGTGAGAGGTCTCTCATTGTACCCCAGGCAGCTGTGAGGCTGTGGTCCTTCATTCCCTCTCCCCCTCCAGGGCCTTTGCACTGTTTTTCAAGGTCCCTAGAAGGGAAGCAGCTGAGGAGGTAAGGGACCAGCCCAGCATTAGATGCCAGCAGTAGGTTCATCTCCAAAATCCCTTACTCTTTCAGGTAGGCCAGGCTCTCAAAGGGCTTCCCGAAGGGTTTGGAATTTTCTGTCTTTCTAAAAGACTATGAAAATGGGTCTTCCTGATTTGGGGCACTCCGTCCTCCTCCAGGGTTCTTCATGAACTTTTTGCTCTGTGGTCTACTTACCTGAACTGCTGCATGAAGTGGAGATGGGGACCGACGAGCCTAGGAGGGTGTGGGAACGAGACCTTTGTGACCCGTGACTTCACGAAAGGGGACAGGGCTTGTCTTGGGGACTCTGGCTACTGCTGGAGTTTGGGAAGAGAACTTGAAGGCATCTTTGAGGTTCTAGAACAGATGGTGATGTGGCGTGGCTGTCCCATGGGAGGGCAGAATGGAATGTGTGGCTCTGGCTTCCTAAAGAATGGAGGGAAAGGGTCCGTACTCCACCGAGCCATGACTCACTCCCTTCCTTGGGGCCTTGCTCTTGCTGCTCTCTTAGGAAGCCCATGTCACTTGAAGCTTCTAAAGACTTGGTCCCAGGAGTATTTGTCATGGGATTTCCCATCCAGCTCAGGGCTTTTTTTTTTTTTTTTTTTACGTAGGTGGGCAGGCCAAGTGTCGGCTAAGGGAGACCCTTACTGCTAAGGAAAGAGTCTGAGGCTGGCCGGTAATACACGCATATGTACACTCAAGGTCACCCTAGGGGCAGCAGAGTGGAGCATCTGGGTTCCCCCATTTTTAAATAGTGAACCGGGAAGTAACTTATTAATGTCTCAGGGCAGAATGCAAGGCATGGAGAGGACCGGCCAACAACTCCATTCCACGTGGTGTCCTCTGCCCAGACACCTGGGCTTCCTGCAGACCCGCAGCCCAGATGCTGCCTTTTCCTGACCAACAAAGGCCCTAAGGCTCTATGAAACTAGAGCTGGTTTTCACAACAGCCAATTTGGGTGCCATTCTGGCCAGTGGCCCTGACCCTTAGAAAAAGTTGTGCCAGTCTAGGCATTGTGATGTTGTAGGGAACCAGATATGCTAGGTTTCCAGTTCTAGTGGCTACAGCCTACTTCAAGACACCTACAGATTCGTAATAAACTTATAATTATGTGTAAGTGTTGAATGTCCCATGGGGTACATCAGTAGGCGGCCTGTTAATATGCCAAGAACTTTGTTTTAGGTAAGGAAATCCAAGAAGGCCTCTGAGAGGCTGGGTAGCCCTGAGTCAGGTCTGGGCTACAGAACTGAGTTCTCATGCCCCGTCCCCTTGGTGGCTTGGTGGGTCCACTAGGGAGAAAAGCATAAGCTTCAGGATGGTTCTCTCTTTCTCTGTAGCCCTCACAGGTCCTCTGTGGTGCACACAGCCCACCTCCCAGCCATGCGCTCTCTCCTTCTGGGCACCTTCTGCCTCCTGGCTGTGGCCCTGGCAGCCGAGGTGAAGAAACCCCTAGAGGCCACAGCCCCCGGTACTGCAGAGAAGCTGAGTTCCAAGGCGACCACGCTGGCAGAGCGCAGCACAGGCCTGGCCTTCAGCCTGTATCAGGCGATGGCCAAAGACCAGGCGGTCGAGAATATCCTCCTGTCTCCCTTGGTGGTGGCCTCATCCCTGGGTCTTGTGTCACTGGGTGGTAAAGCCACCACAGCGTCGCAGGCGAAGGCAGTGCTGAGCGCTGAGAAGCTGCGCGATGAGGAAGTGCACACGGGGCTAGGTGAGCTGCTGCGTTCTCTCAGTAACTCCACCGCGCGCAACGTGACCTGGAAACTGGGCAGTCGCTTGTATGGGCCCAGCTCCGTGAGCTTTGCTGATGACTTCGTGCGCAGCAGCAAGCAACACTACAACTGTGAACACTCCAAGATCAACTTTCGAGACAAGCGCAGCGCTCTGCAGTCCATCAACGAGTGGGCCTCGCAGACCACCGATGGCAAGCTGCCAGAGGTCACCAAGGATGTGGAGCGCACGGATGGGGCACTGCTCGTTAACGCCATGTTCTTTAAGCGTGAGTCTCAGGGATGGGGTGAAGGAGAGGGGGGACTGTTTCCTAGTTCCCTGAGCTTGATTCTCCTTATGCTAAATCTTTCTTTGCTTCTCATGTGAGCACTACCACAAAGGACAGAGGCAGGGCTATTGGGAAATCCGTTCTACATGCTAGAAACCAGATCGAGGAATCAGGTAGGAATCTCTAGGGTGGGACTCTACCACATTAGGGTTCTTGCTTATGTAAGTTGGAACCTATGGGACTCGGTAACTGGTTCTGCTTCAACAGAATGAATTAAGGAACCATAGAAGCAGTGTCAGCCCCATTTCAAGCTAGGAGACTGAAGCCCGGGTAGGACGAAGTCGAGACAAGACTAGGGACGAGTATATCTGAATTGACTGAAGGGTAGATCTGGGATGATGGTTTTGTGTGAGTATATCTAGTTATGGGGGAATGATCCGGATGGCAGGTGAAGGTGACTCCTGCTTTACAAATAGATGAGCCTAGCTGAGAAGTCTAATTGTACCTAGTCTGTCTGAATTAAGATGCAGGTCTGGTTGGGACTTGGATTTCTGTTGTGCGTGTGTTGCTATTGATCATTTTTCTGGCCACACAGAACTTAAAGAGAAGAAATAATTTTTTTTAATTAACTGATTTATTTACTATTTGTGTGTGTGTGTGTGTGTGTGTGTGTGTGTGTGTGTGTGTATGTGTGTGCCTGCATGAATTTTTATGTACCATAAGGGTAGTTGAGCTGTAAGTGACTGTGAGCCGCCACATGAGTGCTGGGAACGAACCAGGTCCTCTTCAAGAGCAGTAAGCACTCAAGCACTCATAACCACGGGGCCATCTGTCCAGCCTTGAACTTGTGAAGAAAACTTAAGGGTGGCCTTTGGTTATTCCCGCCCAAGGCACAGACCCCACCTCAGTTATCCAGTGGGGAAGAAAGCCTGTCTCAGGTAGTTTCCCAGACACTGACAAATGCCACCCAAGCACAAGGATGCGAGCTTCTTGCAATTGGGAGTGATGGAGAGGCCAGTGTGCCCAGACAGGGAACATGTACTCTGTGGACTGAGGGCTTGCCACACATAGGGAGAAAGAGCACGGGGCATGGGTGGAGTCTAGGGCACACATTGGGATGGTCGTGGGCCGAGCATGTCTTGGGAACACAGCTCATTGACACCTGGTTTTATTTCTCCACCACAGCGCACTGGGATGAGAAGTTTCACCACAAGATGGTGGACAACCGTGGCTTTATGGTGACCCGCTCCTATACCGTGGGTGTTACAATGATGCACCGGACAGGTAGACATCTTGCCAGATGGAGGGGTCAAGGTGTGGGGGCCGCAGGCTGCCCAGATCTGGTTTGCCCTTACCCTCTGTGCTCAGCGTCCTCTGCCCTTCATTCACATAGGTCTCTACAACTACTATGATGACGAGAAGGAGAAGCTGCAGATGGTGGAGATGCCCCTGGCCCACAAGCTCTCCAGCCTCATCATCCTCATGCCCCACCACGTGGAGCCGCTCGAGCGCCTAGAGAAGCTGCTGACCAAGGAGCAGCTGAAGGTCTGGATGGGGAAGCTGCAGAAGAAGGCTGTCGCTATCTCTCTGCCCAAGGGAGTGGTGGAGGTGACCCATGACCTGCAGGTGAGAGCCGGAGGTAGCGGCTAGGGAAGGTTTCACCCAGTTGCTCAGTAGGTCCGTTCTGCATCCATAGGGCATCCAGGCAGTGCTGGGCTCTGCTGAGGAGAAGTGGGCTTTGCCCTTGGGAGGATGGGCTGAAAACAGTTGAACAGATACTGGGTGTTGTCCCTGGCCAGGTCCCACAGTGGGCTGAACCCTCTCAAGGACATGCCTATAGGCCATTTTGGTCTCAGGTAGTTCCTTATTGATGGCTTTCCTCAGAGATGACTCTAGACTGTGTCAAGTTGCTAATAGGCTAATGGGAATAGGAGGGTACGGGTGCTGGGGTGTGCAGAGGAACAAAAGGAACAGTGGTTTGCAGCATCTAGCAGCTGTCTGGGGAGTGGCTGTCTCTTTCTCTTTGGAGGAGCCTCCAGGGTGGTGTGTATGGAAGGTGAGGGTGTGAGAGCCTGGCACGTGTAGGCTCACCCAGACACCTGCTCCCACAGAAACATCTGGCCGGACTGGGCCTGACCGAGGCCATCGACAAGAACAAGGCAGACTTATCGCGCATGTCTGGCAAGAAGGACCTGTACCTGGCCAGTGTGTTCCACGCCACTGCCTTTGAGTGGGACACAGAGGGCAACCCCTTTGATCAAGACATCTACGGGCGCGAGGAGCTGCGCAGCCCCAAGCTGTTCTATGCTGACCACCCCTTCATCTTCCTGGTGCGAGATAACCAGAGTGGCTCCTTGCTGTTCATTGGGCGCCTGGTCCGGCCCAAGGGGGACAAGATGCGAGATGAGTTGTAGAGTCCAAGAGTGGGCATGGCACGGCAGGAAGTAGCCAGAGGTTCCTGAGACACATGGGTGCTATTGTGGGGGGAGGGGGACACCAACCCTGGATAGTCCACGGGTGGGGGGATGGCAGGGCAAACGGAATTCCCATATGTCTGAATGGGTATTTTTAGACATAATCCATTCTGTTACGGCTTGGAGCCCAGATACTATGACACCACATTCAGGGATGTCCCAGCTACTTTGTCCTGCCCTGTAAGTTTTAGATCCAATCTGCCTCAACAGTCAATCAGTGTTCATATTTATGGTCAAGCATTCTGAGAGACAATCGAGTTGGGGGTAGGGTGGCCTAGCCTCTCTGTCACCATGCCCTGAGCCCACCTCAGTTTTCCTGTTCACCCTTCCTTTAACCACAAAATTAGGTGCTGCAGCCCAGAACTGCCCGCCTTTAAAATGATCCTTGCCCGGCAGTGGGAGCTGGAAGACGGCCCATAGGAGGGCTCCCTGGCATACCTTGCCCCGGAGCTGTTACAGTGTGCATCACAGTCACGAACTTTTGTTGTTCTCCCTTTTTCAGTTTTTCAAGGATGGGGGAAGGGGAATATGAGCCTTCGTTGCTTTCAAAACAAAAACAGTTTGTACAATTTTTTTTTTGAATAAAACTTTTCCAATGAAATGTTATAGGCGTGTGGCAGTAGGTTAAAGAAGGAGGTTCCCACATCGTTCTTTCTAAGACAGTCTGTGGTTTAAGCAGTGTCTCTGGCTCTGCAGCTCTGGTAGATAACCAGACAATGGCGTATGGTTACTGTGTGCTGTGTTCTATGTTCTGGTCCTGCTTGTCAGCCCTCTGGTTTCGTTGCAAGTTGATCGCAACCCAGGGGCCAGAGAAGGCAAGCAGGCACATGGGTAGTTAACAGGCTTACTGACTTGACCTAGGCTGTACAGAGGAGGCTAGTGGGAATCCTTCTCAGGTACCTCAAATAATAGGTTTGTGATAAAGAAGGGGGAACCCACAGCCCCCTGTCCTCATATTTGCCTCCCGTGGTCCTTAGGACTATGCCTCAGGAAAGAGACAGGTGTGCAGAACAGGATTCTGTAGTCAGAGAGGCAGAGGAAACTGGCATTAAGCCCTGCCTCTGCTGGCTGTGACCTTAGCAGCTCACCACTTTCTCCACATTCCTTCTACCATCAAGTCCACCTGAGGCCTTGGGGCCACATAAGGTCCCTTGGCCACACAAGCCTAGCAGTTGTAGACAGAGCTGTAGGTGGGCCAGCTCTCTCAGTGCTACCACATGGAGTTTGAACAGACCTTTAGCATCCCAAGCCTGACCTGCACTTTGAACTTGATAGATTTGATTTCCCCTCTTTGGGGGCTTCATCTGGATGTGGAGACTTGGAGTCAGGGCCAGTGTGTGTGCTCAGGACTCACCGCATTCCAATGAGACCTTTGCATTGGGCGTCGTCTGCTCTTGAGAATCCATCTGTGACCATCCAACACAGCTGTCCTCTGCCTACTCCAGCTTCTCTGCCTTTGAAACACTAGGACACTATGTACTATATTCTGCAGTGTCCAGCACACTGTGCCTAATACAGTCAAAGGAAGTGGTCCAGCGGTTCTGTGGTGCTTAGCAACAGCATCAGCAACCATTAACAGTTTATGCCTCCTTTCCCTGGTCTCGATGAAATGCTGGTCGCTCCAGTCTTGTATAGGTTCTCAGTTGCACACAGACCTCTTCCTATCCTGCAACTCTTAGATTCTTCCCTTTTGTGGCCAGTTCTGGCTTTCCCTTGTTTGCTCAGATATTCAGTCATGAGATGCTGAGCCTGTGAGGTGATGCATGGTTGAGGTGCCCTCGGCTAATTTCCATGCATTTAGCATCCTCTTACAGACCCTGAAAGTCCCTTTACTCAGCCACCCCAAAACACACGGAAGGGACATCTTTGAAATAGGTTGCTGTGTTCTGTGAGGGCCAGTGAAGCAGGGGGAAGATGCTTCCACAGAAATAGTTCCAGGATGTCAATGGAAATGATGGAATCTCTGCATCACTCTGGACCACAACCTCCAAAGGCCATCAGTATCGTTTGACCCACAAGTGTCTTTAGAAAGATGACTCCATCTGGCCAATGGTGACCAGTCTTTGCTGAGGTCCTGAACCTCAAACGTGAGCACAGGCCAAGTCCTTGTAGGCCTGGTACGCAGAAGGCTGACTTGAGCCTCTCTGAAAGAGATCAAGAATCTCCAAGATGAAGAAGGGACCAGCACTCTACTCCCAGATGCACACTGTAGCTAGCTCTTTTGAACACCAGGGAGGGTCCCGAGCCACTTGCACTCTGAAAGGACAATCTACAGTAGACTCTGCAGGGGTGAAAGGTCAAACTCTGTGATGTTAATTCCTGACATCTCAGAATGCCACTGTGCACACAGGTGGTTAGGGCCCAGGTCCAGGCCTGGCGAGCCCAGTGAGCTCTGGCCCTCCTCCTTTCAGGATACGTAGTTGGAATTTAAAGGCTCAATTCCTACTGGACCCTCCAGCCACGCCTGTGCAATAGGTGTCATGGTGGAAAATACTATCTAAAAGACCCTACCACAAGTCTTCTCACCAGTGTAATAAATCAGCAGGAAAGGTAGGATCTTGGAAAAATCACAGACCTTGTTGTCACCAAAGACTTGAGAAATGCAGGGATTATTTAAAAAAAATTTTTGTTGTCCATGTGTGTATGTGTGTGTGATGGGTGTCTATGTGTTTGTGCATGTGGGTGTATGTGTACACAGGTGCACCTGTAACCCATTTATGTGGGTTCCAGAGATCAAACTCAGGTCTTCAGGCCTCACAAGCCTGGTGAGTCTATTCATCTGCCCTGGGTGGGTGGTTTCTCTCACATTAACTTTATTCCTGTGGTTTTTTTTGTAGAGATTGACAGAGTTCTTAGAGGATGACAGGGCACGCCTGTGAGACTAGGTTAATGGTGACTTTTAGTCAGGCCATTCTAGATATTATGTTCTCATGAGAACATAGTTGTCACTTGGTGTGAAACTAGCTGACAGTTTCTTTCTCTGTAAGGTATTCCTGATGAAGTTTTCTTCCTCTTGATAGGGTCGACAGTATACCTTTCTCATCTTGACTCATCAAGTCTCTGCCTTTCTGTTATTTAATTGGTGGAGATTTTGAGTCCCTCTTCATTCATCTCAGGACAGCATCCTGCCCATTACATCAGTTATCCCATGGTCCTAGTAAGCAGCAGGTTTGTTAGATGCAACAGAGAGACATAGATGTCCCTGAGAATGGAGAACAAGCATCACAGACGGAGGTACTTCACTGTACCTGAGTGAAGCCTCTGGGTGTCCAGTAAACTGGATTGTTCCAGAAAAGACCTACAGAGTACAGAATGGCTTTCCTGAGTACAGAAAGGCCTTTCTGCCTTTCGTTGGCGGTAGAAACGCTGTACAACCCTTATTGGGCTTCTGTGTGTTTTAGAGGTGACACTGGTCAGATTTGGTGTGCTGTTCTGACCCACTGTTGAGTATCCAGGAAGGTAGCCAGTCCAGGAAAGTGGGAGATGCTGGGTGGCTTAAGATGAAGGACAAACTGCTGTGCCTTGTGAGACAGTGATGCAGAAGACCCAAAGGTGATGAGCAGCAGGTGGGAATGGTGTGTGGACCCATGTAAACCCTGGGGAATGAGCTGGGTGTGAAGCTGAGTGCTTGTCTCCCCACCGAGCAAGCTGAGAACAAACGGTCCCTGTGTAGGAGGCACCAAGAGACCTGGGAAGTCACAAACTCTTCTCTCTTCTCAGGTGTTCCTGGTGTGTGTCCTCTGACCACTAAATGGGACTCAGTAAACTATGTGTCATGTAGGGAAACACTTGGTTTCTCCCCTTACTTGTCTCCTGTTCAGTAGATTCAAGTTCCTGTTCCCTCTACTCTAGACAGTTAGGGATTGCCAAGGTTACCAGTAACTGTTACTGTTGGCCAATGGACACTATAGAAAACCTTATTTTAGAAACAGGAAAGTTTGTGAATATAAATGAAATCGAGAGAACAGTGCAACGAACTTCCACAAACCTATCAGATACCTCAGTCTGTTTTACTCCTAGGAAATTTTATTTTTATTTGTGTGTATGGTATGGTATGACTCTCTCTGTGTCTCTGTGTCTTTTTCTGTGACTCTCTCTCTCTCTCTCTCTCTCTCTCTCTCTCTCTCTCTCTCTCTCTCTGTGTGTGTGTGTGTGTGTGTGTGTGTGCATATATGTACATGCTCGTGGGTGCCTGCAGATGCCAGAAGAAGTCAGATCCTCTGAAGTCAGAGTCACAGGCGGTTATGAGCTGCCTGATGTGGAAGAGGACCGTCTGTAAGAGCAGCAGGTGCTCTTAACTGTGGATGGTCAGTCTCGCTTCCATTCACCTTTGTGTTCAAGGGATCTTTCCTCCTCCACCTCCTCAGTGCTGGGATTGCAGGTGCATGTGCCTGGTTTTTATGTGGGTGCTGGGATTCGAACATGGGTCCTCACGTTTGTGCTTTCTGTTGCTGTGGAAGAAACACTCTGAACAAAAGCAAGGGAAGAAATGGTTTGTGTCCTCTTTTACTTCCAGGTAATGGTCCATCGAGAGAGGTCAGGGCAGGAACTCAAGTAGGACCTGAAGCAGAAGCCATGAAGGGACACTGCACTGGCTCCTTTCCAGGCTTATGTTCAGCTAGCTTGCAGGGACATCTGCCCAGGACTGGGCCCTCTCAAAACAGTCTCTTACAAATATGACCACAGGCTCATATCTGGTCTGAGTAATTCCTCAAGTGATGTCCCCTCTCCCAAGGTGACTCTACGTTTATATCACGGTGACAATAAAAACTAACCAGCGTGGGTAGTGAGTACTATACTGGTTGAGCAGTCTTCTCTGCTTCCTTTTTCTTTCTTTTCCCCCCATCCTGCCCTCACCTCCACCCTGGGGGCGGGGGAAGCTGGTGATAAATCCCAGGGCTCGAGTATGCTAGGGAGAAGCACGCTGCCCCTGACCTATATCCCTAAGCCTCTTTTTACTTCTCATTTTGAGTCAAGGTCTCAAAGTTGCCCAGGCTGCCCTTGAACATTAGATCCTGTGACTCAACCTCTGGAGTAGCTGGCAGTACAGGTCTGTCTGCCAGGCCCAGCTGAAGTCCAAGTTTCTTACACTCCAAATGCCATGCTATAACCCATATGCTAGATCAGCCCGTAGCTTTCCTCTGGTATTCTGTGACAAATCACAGAAGGTATTGCTCCAACAGGACCCTGCTTCCTATCCCTGCCCTCACCCACACTGTGCAGCCTTTTTACTGGCAGGGCACCAGCAGCTCTTCTGGGAGGGGATCTCTGTGTGAGAACATATCCATCATGAGTTCTAGCAAGCCAAACTCACAGAGAGGGTCTCCTAGCTTGGGCTACAGATGGACCACACTTCACCGGGGCTGTAGGCAGGGAAGAGATCTTCACCTTACAGGTCTTGATACGTCTTCTGTGCCTATTTCCCCAGCATTGTCCTTCCCGATATGTTTTGTAAAGCATGGTGTGATGAGCTGGGAGGGGTGTGCTTTAGCGGGCCCGTGCTGAGACACCCCCTCCTTGAGGTACCAGCCATACAATGGGTCTAGTATAAAGTGAAGTTTATTTGGAGACCTGAGAAGGGGAGTTAGGAAGGGACTAGAGGCAGAGAAAGAGGGGACAGAGAAGGACAGAGAGAGAGAGAAAGAGAGAGAAGAGTGAAAGAAGAGGAGAGATGTGGAGAGACAGAGAGGGGAAAGAGGGAGGGAGAGAGACCAGAGAGAAAGAGAGGAGAGAGAGAGAGAGAGAGAAAGAAAGAAAGAGAGAGAGAGAGAGAGAGAGAGAGAGAGAGAGAAGGGTCAGAGAGCAAGAGAGATGCCAGACAGTCCTTTTATAGCAAGCCAGGCTCCTACCTGGCTGCTGCTAGGTAACTATTGGGTGGAGCCTAGAGGAATGTTAACATGCTAAGGCTTCCCACTGCCTTGTTCCCATATCCCAGGGCTTCATGGGCAGAGTGGGTGGGAGCCCCTGGGGTTGGAGGGTGTACATACAGGCATATGGTCTTAAGCAGGTCAGCACGGTGAGACTGTCTCAGGCCTAGAGCTGAGCTAGGGCGTGAGCTGGGACTAACATGTGTGGAGTTATCCTCTGAGCCTGGAAACCTTTGAGATAGAATTGCTTTGTCCCATTCAGCCACCAGCCTACCATCTCTATGGGTCTGATTTGTCCCCAGGCCAGCAGTAAGGAGCCTCCCTTTCTCCAAACCTCCATTTGCCCACCCTCCTTCCTCAGTGCATGCCTGGACTTGGAAGGGTCTCCTGAGTCTTGTGAGGCTTCTGCAGGCCAGCAGGCCACACTGTGAGGCTAGAGAACGAGCTGCTTTAGGGAAGAGCCAGACCATAAATGAAGTCAGCCCCTAAAGGATGAGAGAATGAGGTCCACTCTCTGCCTTCTGATGCAGTGGAGGACTGGTGCATGTGTGTGTGTGTGTGTGTATGCTTACGTGTGTGTGTGTGTGTGTGTGTGTGTGTGTGTGTGCATGTGCACATGCATGCATGCATAGCCTGCTGTTCATAGACTGAGCCTCATCCTTATCCCTGTGCTGGAGGTTGTTTTTTTTTTGTTTTTGGTTTTTTTTTTTTTTTGTTTATTTGTTTTGTTTTTTAAATCTCTAATCCTTAAAATTATTTTACAGAGCTTGGGGTTGCTGGCACATGCCTTTAATCCCAAAACTCAAGGCAGAGGCCAGCCTGTTCTCATTACAGAGTCCCGAGACACATATCAACAAACTTGAAGCCTGGATTGGATGAGCTGACCCCATGACCAATAACTATCACCACAAATTGCCCCAGTTCAGCTGAATGCCTGCTTCAATTTCATCTGTGGGCTTCAACTCTGACCCATCCAGAGCCCAGTCTGCTGGGATTTGTCTCTTGTGACCTTTCATGGCTCAGATCCTTGTGTTGCCTAACTACCTTTGTGGTGCCCCCACCCCAATCTTCCAGCACCAGACAATAAGACAAACTAACAACAAATAACCCCATATGTTGCAGCTATTTCCTGGGAATTGAAACATCTCCTCCTGGAGGAAGGCTAAAAAGACTCAGCAAGTGAATGGAATTTTAAAAGTCTCAGGAAACTCCTGAAACAGGCAAGATTCACAAGGGTATATAAGTAAGAATCAGGAGAGTCCTGAAACATACAAGACTCACAAGGCTGTGCCCTAAGGCTGTATACATAAGGATCTCTAGTGCGGGAAGATTCTCCATTAAGTCAGGCAAAGATCTTCACGGATACAGCTTTAATGAGTCTTGGGTTTATGATACAACTGCCTTTGAGCCAGACATGCTCCTGTAGGTAATGCTGCATCCATAGTCCTCTTAGGTGAACCCAATAAACTCAATGGTTGCTAAACTAGGTGAGGGAGGATCATCTCTTTGTTCTGTCCTATTAGGGGCAAGTGGACATTTATTTGTTCATGTCTCTCCAAGGAAAACCACCCACCACCTGCCTATCCCTAGGTCATGCTGACAAACCCTAAGAACTGTATGTTTCTGACTCCATAGCCTCACTCACTCTCAGTGTACATGGCATGCACACACACATGTATTCCAACACCACAGAGCCAGAGACACTGTTGAGCCAGACGAACCAATTTTATTAGATTCCAGAAGACTATACAGCACAGTTTCATGCAGAGTAAATATATATCTTTGCTTTCCCAGGAGGGAAGCACATATACTGCCAGCTCCATCATGACATTTCAGGGGAATCAAGGGGATCCCTCAATATATTCCGTATGGGGAACTGTTGGGATCATGACTGGGGGTGAAGGTGATACCGTGGGCAATTGAGGGCCTCTGGGACCTTGAGTCTTCAGAGGGTCAGGGGCTGTAGGACCTTGGTCCTTTGTTGGGGGTGGCACCAGGGGATCCTGATCCTTCAGAGGTACTGGAATTATGGGATTTTGATTCTTTATAGGCCCAAGGACCACAGGGCTTTGATTCTTTGGAGGCTCTGGGATCATGGGACCTTGGTCCTTGGCTAATGCTGGGATAATGGGGTCTTGACTCTTCACTGGCTCAGGGACCACTGGACCTTGGTTCTTCACAGGTGCTACAAACACAGAATCATGTCCCTTTAGATGCCTGGGGGCTGCTGTATCTGTACCTGTATCTTTGACTGGCTCTGGGCCTGCTAAGCCTTGATTCTTCACAGACTCAGAGACCGCAGGAGCTTCGTTCTTCAAAGATGCCATGATGGAAGCATTCTGGTCCTTCCTACGCTCTGGGACCATGGGAGCGTGCTCTCTTTCAGGCTCGGGGATCACAGGACCTAGGTCCTTCAGAGGTGCTGGTGCTGGTGCTGGTGATGGTGCTGGGAAGCTTTTATCCATAGCTCTTGCTGGAACCACAGGACTCTGATTCTTCTGAGGCTCTGGCAACAGAGGGCTTTGGGCTTTGGCTGGTGCTAAGGTGACAGAATCTTTATTCTTTAAAAGCTCAGATGCCATGTGGTCTTGATCCTGGATGGGTGCTGGGGCCACTGGACCTGGGTCCTTCACAGGCCCTAAGAGCACAGCACCTTGATCCTTTGGAGGGCCCGGGGCTGTAGGGCTCTGACCCTTTAAGGACCCTGGGGCCACAGGACCTTGATCCTTTGGCAGTCCTGGCATCATGGGGCCTTGATCCTTCAAAGGCTCTTGGACCACAGGACCTTGGCCTTTCAGAAGACCTGGGGCCACAGGACCTTGATCCTTGTGTGGCTCTTTGGCTACAGGACCTTGATCCTTGTGTGCATCACTGGTGGGTTTGACCCGGCTCCTGCAAAGGAGAGAGAGATGATCACTGACGGCCAAATACCAGCCAGGGAGAGAGCAGAACACAGATTGCCTGATGAGACTTGGCCTCATGGGGCCTGGGCAGGGTAGCTTTTAGTGGAGGAGCTAAGAAGAAATTAGATTTCTGTATCAATAGGGAAGGCAGAGTGGGGACAGGGCAGCCCAGGGAATTTGTCATTCAATGTGTTTGCCAATTGATTAGAACCTGCAGGTGGCAAAGGGCACAGTACCAGGGAGACAGCAGCAGGAATGTCCCCAGACTTGAACCATCAGTGGGCATCCCAGCAGCCTGCCCAGCATATACTCCACACAGCCCCACGTCTTCCTGTGTGGCAGGCCCATCCTTGGAGCCCTGTATTACTATGTACCCAATGCTCTCAGAGACCCAACTTCTCTGTTGTTTTTCTAGGTCCTTCCAAGGTTCTTTCCCCCCCTGACTCTATTAAGGGTTGGCTACTGGCAAGAACAAGGGGTCTACAGTGTATCAGAAAAGGGCAAGAACATCCTGCTTATCTACGCCCTCCACTCATACTCAAGAGCTGCAGCTCTCAACCTGTGGCTCACACATCAAATATCCTGCATATCAGATATTTACATTACAGTGTATAACAATAGCAAAATTACAGTTAGGAAGTAGCAATGAAAATAATTTTATGATGGGGGGTCACCATACATGAGGAACTGTATTAGAGGGTCACAGCATTAGGAAGGTTGAGAACTACTGTCTAAGAGAAAGAGTATTTCATTACTCACATTCAGAATGGTCTACACATCACCATCACCATCACCATCATCACCATCATCATCACCATCATCAACAACAACATAATAACAATAATAATAAGTGAATTCTTTTAAATATGATTGCTCTTTATGATTTTTTAAATATGGTTCTTTTCGTCCAGTGTGCCCCATATTGTCTGCTCCCCACAAGCCTTTGGTAGATACTATCTGGGGATCCCCGTTCAGGCCCTGGTCCCTTTCTCTACCCCCATTTCCACCCCCTCAGACTCTTGCACACACTTGCTCTAGGACTCCTGGGTTTATTTCCCAAATCCAAGTGTCCAAGCCCCTCTCTAGAGCCCTCATGGGATACTTGCCCTGTGTGGCTGACTGCAGCCACCTGCCCCATCCCTTGGTGCACCCTCATTGAAGAGAGCATGCGCAAACACTGCCACCTGAAGGCAAACGTTGCCAACTCAGACCTGGCCATCCTTGAGCCGTCTGGTCTACAGTGCACAGACCTTCTGTGTAGCCCAGACTGACAGTTACTACTTAAGAGTGGCTTGTGTAGCCAGTGCCACAGACCCTGGCATACCTCAGCACATTCGTCCTTCCAAATCCCTTCTTTCTACAGCTCATGCCAGCAACACAGAAGCCCTGTAAAATTCATGGGTGTGAGGCACACAGCAAGGGGTTTACCACCCTGTTTGTTGGAGCTAGAAGTTGAGGTCTGGAAGCCATCAATGAGGAGCTGAGGCACCTGTAGGAACTAGATCCTAGATCTTTCTGCTTCTGGGGCCTGTGCATTTTCCCTGAGAGGGCTTGGCTCACAGCAGTCTTCAGTACAAGGTACAAGGCTCTTCTTGGTATTATTCATTTATTTTCATAACAACAAAATCTGTTAGCATTTTAATAGACCCTGACAGTGTGTGTGTGTGTGTGTGTGTGTGTGTGTGTGTGTGTGTGTGTGTGTGCGCGCGCGCGTGGTGTGTGTGTGTGTGTGTGTGTGTGTGTGTGTGTGTTCGGTCTGTCTGCATATGTGTGTATCACATGTGTATCATGCCCAGAAAGGCTGGGAGAGGGAGTCCGATCCTCTGGAACTGGAGTTGCAGATGGTAGGTTCTGGGAATCAAACCCAGATCCTCTGGAAGGACAATGAACGTAACTGCTGAGCCAGCTCTCAGCTCTCCAAGCCCCCAGACAGGCTTTTGTTTTTGTTTTTGTTTTTTTTGTTTTTTGAGACAGGGTTTCTCTGTGTAGCCCTGGCTGTCCTGGAACTCACTCTGTAGACCAGGCTGGCCTCGAATTCAGAAATCCACCTGCCTCTGCCTCCCAAGTGCTGGGATTAAAGGCATGTGCCACCACTGCCTGGCCCCAGACAGGCTTTTAGAGGAATTTTTTGCCTACTTCTTTTATTTTATGTTTTCCCTTTTCTTTTTGGTGATATTGGGGCTGGAACTCAGGGTTTAGTCATATAAAGTAAGCATTCGGGGTACCACCGAGCCTAGCCCTACTGCTTCTTAGAGATAGTCTACTGAGACCATTTCTAAGTTTCTCTCTTTTTATCTATCTATCTATCTATCTATCTATCTATCTATCTATCTATCTATCTATCTATCTTAAAGTCACTTGTAGTCCAGGTTGACTTTGAACTGGTTACATAGCTGAGGATGACTTTGAACTCCTGCCTTCACCACTGGAGTGTTTAGGGACGCAGGTGTGTTACAACCACACTGTTTTTGTTTTTAAAACAGTGCTGAGACTTGAACTAGGCAAGTACTCTACTCCCTGATACACTCCTAGCCCATCGCTACACCTCAGGATATTTTCTTGGCTCATTATGGTTTAACTCTCTGGGTGTCGGGCTTGTCATCTACTTATTGTTTGTAATGATATTAACCAAGAAATATATGATTGGCAGACAGGGACACGGCATTTTGCACCGTGGCCAGCATTAGGCAGTAGAATGCTTATCTATTTAATTGGAAGCACCCCTTCCCCACCCAGGTTATTTTTATTCTGCAGTGCCCGCTTGATCTACAAGCTCTTTACTGTATTCAGCATCTCAAGTTACCTGGGGAGTCTCTGACTCAGCAGATTGCACGGTGGCGGAAGTAAGTTACCTGTCTGTCCTGTCCCCACTGCTATCCTGGAACAACACAGGGGTAAGAGAAAACCAGGGCAGCCTTCTGGTTCAGCACCACAGTTAGGCAGCTGTCCTGGCCAGGCCGTCACTAGGGAAACTAAGAGTGAGGAGAGAGACGGGCAACGCCAGGAGACATGCAGAATCCAAACATGGCACTAACACCCCTCCAGTGCTGGGTGGTGGTCAGAGGGAAAGTAAAAGCTGGACTTAGAAGAGACTCGAGCGGGAAGTCTGTCAAATGTATCCTCTCAGATCTTTGGGTGACCAGGTACAATCTTAAAGAAGTTTAGGCAATGGGGCCCTACTTAGCTGCCGCTCTAGCCCACTGACAGGGCATTGGCGCCCCCTGCTGACATAAAGTCACACAGAGCAGTCCTTGAGCCTGGGCTGGGACCTGTGTGCCCTGGGTGCCTGCAGCCTAGGCTCTAAGCCTACTAAGCACTCTCAGCCATTTTCATTAATACAGGCCTAACCTCATATTGATCTGCCAGCAAACGTCTTACTATAGTAGTTAAATCTCTGCAACTACTCACTAACTACTCTTTAACTACTTTAAATCTCATGAACGTTAGAATTAAGATTAGAAAGGAGGGCCAGTAAGATGACCCAGCTCCAAGCCGGACACTCACATAGGGTCATTCTTCAGAATCCTCACGTTGGAGGGAACCAGCTTCCACATGTGTGCTGCGGAATGCACGTGTCCATACACACATGTGCACACCTACATAAATGCAATTAAAACTTTTAAACATTAGAAAAGAGGGCTGGAGAGGTGGCTCAGTTGTTAAGAGCACTTGCTGCTTTTCCAGAGAATCCAAGTTCAGTTCCCAGCACCCACACGGTGGCTCATGACTGTCTGTAACTCCAGTTCCAGGGCATCTGAAACCTCTTCTGACTTCAGCAGACTACAGCACACACATGGTGTACACACACACACACACACACACACACACACACACTCAAAATACATATTTAAAAGGATTAGAAATGAGTTAAATAAACCTAAAACATGCTTTTTTCCCCCTTCTCTCTCTCTCTTTTTTTTTTTTTTTTTTTTTTTTTTTTTAGCTTTGGAAAAAGTCTGTGTGAGTCAGAAGTTCAAAGTAGTTTGGAGAATTAGATTATCCAAATTAGCATTGTGATTTTTTTAAATATAAAACATGTAATGAAATTAGTTTATAAATTATTTCATTTTTTCTTACGTCCTTTTTGCAAATACAATCAAGACATGAACAAATAATTTAAAAAATTCTTCTGGGGAATCGAGGTTGTCATTTGGCTGGCAGTGTGCTTGCCTAGCATGTACCAAGCCTGGGCTCTATCCCAGCATTACATGAACTAGACATAGAGGCCCAGGTCTGTAACCCCAGCACTTATCTGGTGAAGGTGGAGGCAGCAGGCAGATCATGAGTTTAAGGTTATCCTGGACTAATTAAAAGTTGGAAGCTAGCCTGGGCTGTATGAAATCCTATATCAAAACACAAAATCAATACCATCTTCTGATTTTGGATGCTTCTAAGGGAAATCCAAGCAAGCATCCCTAATATCTTATCAGAAGTAAAATCTGAGAGTAAAAGTAGCTCTGGGGAGTGAGTCATTCAGTCAGACTAGGGAAAGATTAGCAACACGGGGTCTTCCCAGTAAACCCTCAACACTTCTGGTGAGTGGCACACAAGAATAAGCAAATATTCTGGGTGTAAACATACACCTCTATTCCCAGCACTTGGGAGGCAGAGACAGATCTCTGTAAACTTTGAGGCCAGTTTCGTTGAGCTCCAGGACAATCAGAGCTACACGGGAAGACCCCCACCTCGAATAATGAAAAATAAAAATAGCAGCTATACATGTTTAAAGGCTACAGAATGGCGGCCAATCCTGGTGTCTGATGTCAATGAAGCAGAGGTAAGTATGTCCCAGTGTGTCTCAGGCCTCTATAGAAAGAGAAGTGCCTGGCCCTGTCCCCAGCAGCAGCACACTGTATCTAAGCCAGCCGTTTGCCTGTCAAATGAGACATGTCATTTAAAATTAAAGAACCTCAGGTGGTTTTACAAAGTTTGTAAACACTGATGGAACATTTATAACCCACCAAGCTGCAGGATTCTTGTCCTTACATTATTTACGATTTGGTTTGAATAATTCAGAAGGGTTGAGACATAAATCTTTCTTAAATGGAGACCGCTATGTTTAGCTGGATATTTGGTTTTCTTACTTTTATAAATTAGGCACTCATTTTGAAAATCAGGTGTCATTTTGACAGGGTTTCCCATGGGCAGAACCACCCTCATGGTTATTGTGAGCCCTCACTATCTCTAGGCAGTCAGTGTGGCTCCGCTGTCTCTGCCAGCCTTCCTCTGTGGCATGTGCCCCCTGCCTCTAGGGCAGCTGGGGTTACACTCACAGTGCTGTATACAAGGGACAGAGGGCCCCTCCAATGGGGCCTGGGGAGGTGACAGGCTAGCAAAGTGACTGGGTTCAGTTTCTCTGGGACACAAATCGGCTCTTCATCTTGGGTATGGATAGTCTGTACAACTGGATCTGCTGCCCTGAGCCAGCTTCAGATCCTCCGTGATATGGTCCTTCTACCTCCCGGCCTCGGGGCCCCACAGCGCAAACCTCTGGAAGTGAGACAGACAGGTTGGCCTGATCTTCCTTTCTGTGCTGCTTATTGTCTGAGAGGTCTTGGACAATTACTGAACCACATGGGCCTTGGTTTCCTCACCTGTAAAATGGGGATACCGATTATTAGGGACTGTTACGACAGAGAAACAGAGGATCGCTATTGGGAATTGAACTATATTTATCAAGTGCTTGGGTATATGACACAGGCACACCCAGCCCCAGGGTAACTGTAGTAATGGTGTATCTATTTCAACTCCATGGATCCCTGCAGAAAGGTGGGCCTTCCTGTGACCTTTGTCCTTGTCCTCCCTGATTGTCTAATGCTGATTAGAGCCTCCTGGTGCTGCCTCCATCTGTGGTCTCTGCTTCCTGGTCCAACCTCTCCACATTCTCTTCCCTGCCTGTCCCTGAAGACTTGGCTAGGTGGACTAAACTTCCTCACAAGTTATTTGCTCACATCTCTTACGCACACCCCTTGTCTGACTCTCTCTCCTCACACTTACATTCTCTCATTAGACCCTCAGTGTCTGAGGGTGGGACATGTGTCTTGTCTGAAGAAGATCCAGTACCTAGCACAGTATTCAGAATGAAGAGGGCCAAGTGAAAAGATTTACAGATACTGGTCCCAATACCTGGCTCACTCCGAGTTCACCAACCTTGGTGTCAATCAACCTTGGTGTCTTTTCCCCCCTTAGACGCCTCCTTCTTTCCATTGGGTCTCAAGATCCCAGCTCCTCTCATTCTACACCCCTCCCAGCTGCCACCAGAGCACTGTCCCAAACACTCACATAGTCCCTCTCTGTCTTGTCCTCCAGTGTATGCTCCATACAGAGATGAGAATCTTCACGAAAGCAGACCCGATCCCACCCCTTCCCTACTTCAATCCTCCAGGGACTTCTTTCTGCACTGGGGACAGAGAGCAGGATCTGCCAGGACTCGGTGACAGCAGTCTACTCCTCTCTCCTACATAGGTGCCCCTCTCCTTTGAGTTTTCTAGTTTTGCACTGGCTAAGTCTTCCAATGCCCACCCCACCCCATCTCCCCAAATGTTCCCTTAGCTCTTCACCTGAATAAAGCCTACCCACTCTGAGGGCATTTCTCAGCTCACTGCGGCTGCCCTGGAAAACCTGCCCTGCCCTTAGTCATGGCCACAGGGGAACTGCCAGCTCTGTCTCTTTTCTTAATCAATTACTTGCATACTCTTTTGGGTATTTTTCCCATGCTATCTGGATGTGTTCAGAGGGTGGAGACCAGGCTATTTAGTCACAACTGTATCCTCTGAACCTTAAACAAGATCTCACTCAGGGACTGGGTCAAACTATAAGGCTATCCAGTGAATGGATGAACACGAATCTTTTCTGTGCTAGGCTCTCCTATTTCAAATTAGCATTTCAAGAATGCATAAGATGCTGAGCCTCAGATACTTCACCCACAGCATCTTGTTTCCATGGAGACAGACAGTCAGAGCCTCCAGAGCACAGTGACACTGGATCCATTCTCCCAGAGTCTGGATGTGAACGTGACTGTGGTGGTGTGTGCCTGTAATCCCAGCACTTGGGAAGCTGAGGCAGGAGGGTTTGTTGTGAGTTCTAAGCTATCCGAGGATACATACTAAGTTCAAGGCCAGCTTGGACCACATGGTAAACTCTTGTCTTAAAAACAAAACCCAACAAAAACCAAATAACAAAATAACTATCTCTATTTCTCTTTCTCTCTGACTGACACACACACACACACACACACACACACACACACACACACCCCAAAACCAAAACCAGGCAAATAAAAAAAAACAAAACCAAAAAAATCAAACCAAAACTCAACCCAGAATCTAGAAGTCAGACTACTGAGTCCTGGCCTGGACTAGCTGCAAAAGGAACTGCACTGGCTGCCACCGGTGTCCCCCACCCCCGCCCCTGACCCCTCAAACCTAATCTTCTTTCTTCCTAGATTTCCCCCAGTATACCAGAGATAGGGTAATGTGCATAGAGTCCTGCCCAGGAAAAGCCCAGAAGGAGAAAAAGAGCCTCATTAACTGAGCAAAAGCTGTATACTTGGCTGCGCCATCCTGATACTGCTTCACGTAATATAAGAAACAAACTCACAGAGAGAAAAGTGTAAGGGCTGGCTCAAGATGAGAAGAGCTGAGCTCAAACGCTGACAGGGCTCCTTCCTGGCTATGGGATGACGCGTGGACACACCATTCTCTAAGCAGTGGTCTCCTATCTATAAAAGGGGATTGGCCGATAGACTGCTCAACGTGACTCCTGCAACACAGGTCATGTTTAGTGAATGGAAGCCCCAAAGAAAGACTCCCTCGTCTGGTGAGGGTGGGCAAGTAGTTTCCACCACGGACAGCAAGCTGGGGTCAGAAATATGATCCTTCCAGCACCTTGGTGAGTGGGTGGCCTTGGATATACAGTTGGAGCAAAAAGGGCTTGACGGTCAGGGACCAGGCCAACCACGTCAACAGCACCCAGCAGCTGGTGGACAGCAGACCAACTAATGGACGTCATAGCTTTGACCCTTCGCTGCCTACCTACCTCCAAGGTCCCCACACTCATGTGTCTCCTGGGTACAATAGTTCCTATGTTAGAAATGGGAAATACAGCACCTGAGAGACATTGCCAGGGAAACTGTCTTTGGAAGGCTCACTATTCTTTGGAAGATGCATGGAGATGAAGAGGGCTCTCTTATTCTCTCTCTCTCTGACAGAACATGGTGGGAGCCTCTGCTTGGGTAATCAGCACATTGTCTGCCTTTCCCTCTAGACTGTGGGCTATGTTTTGCTCATCTTCATTTCAGCATATCTAGCAGACATAGAAGGACAATAACAGCTGGGGTGTGGCTTCTTTGTTCTCTGATTTATTTTTCTCTTTTATCCACTCACTGGGCTAACTCTGTGGTGTATACACTCTACTCAGCCCTGGGCCAGGCGCACAGAAGTGAGATCCAGGCTATGCCTAGAGCAGCCCCAGACACACTAGTTAACACACTCAGAACACAACATTACGACCAGTGAACAGGAGCCATGACAGCCCTGCCTGGCCTTAACCCTGTGTCTCTTCAAACAGATTCAAAAAGTGATGTCTTTAGAGTCAAAGACATCACTTTTCTTGGACGTCTTTCCTCTTTTGCTCTGAGAGTGTATCCCCATACAGCCAGACTACTGGTACCTGGGGCCATCAGGCCTCCTGGCCTCTGCTGGCATCTTTCTGGCTCTAGCTGTCTTTAGTGTTCTGGGGTGGGTATGTATTCCCATTGCACAGCCCACCTTAGAGTCTCAATGGTTAGATCTGAACAGTGACTGGTGTTTGACACTCTGTGGCTACCATTCCAGGACCACCACACTGCCTGCCCCAGAAGAAATAGCAATCATGTCCTTGTCCCAGCCCCTCTGGGTAGCATGTACCCCACAGTTAAGAGCTCAGTAGCCCTCATCGGCCAGACTACTATCCCTTACAGGGCTCAGGCAGCTCCCACCACTCAGAACTGGCAGCTAATCACGACCTCCAAACAGAACACAACTTCTTAGCTCCGAACGCACCCCTACCAACTGGCCTTCCTGCTCTCCTTGCCTGCCTGGCTAGGAGACCCTCCTCAGGAATGAAGACTCAGTTCTCGGGCCGTCTACCCAGTGAGACCATCTCTGACTCCCACTCTGTGTCCTCATTCCTCCACGTCTGCTACTCCCATCAGGCGATAACTAAGTTGTAGCTGTCTCTAAGGACAAGGATGATGCTGGCTGCTTCCCTCCCTTCCCTCTTTCCTTCCCTTAACATTTCACACATGCCTACTGAGTGTGTGGCCACTGACTATAGTTGAGACACAGGGAGCTGTGGCATCGATGGTACACAGTAGGGACTGGCATCCTAACCGGGAAGCTAAAAAGTAACTTGTGCTAGATCAAATTCTAATGACATGCATTTTCCTAGCTTTGTTTGACGCAGGGTCTCTGGTCCCCTTCAACAGGGCTATCTAAGTTTAAGAGAACCTGTGATAGGATACAGTTTTTTGTTTTCAATTGTACAGGCCTTGCAGCTTGGGACTGTTCTCACTTGAACTTTCTAGAAGAGGAGAAGAGGCTCAGAGGGGAAACGCGAGTTACCCAGATTGCGCAGACAGAACAAGCAAGGCACGACTCCATGGAGGAGCTTGATTCTCTCTGCAAATACAACCAAATACATCTGCTCAGAACCAAGCTTGGCTTGCTCTGCAGCTGACTAGTCCTGGCTGTCTTCCATGACTTCTGCAGGACTCAGGCTCTGAGGCCTCAACTGTACCTCCCGAGAAATGCATCTTTTAGAACACATCCCCAAGCAGTGCTGGCTCAGTGGCCCTTCTCCTTAGCCCTTCCTGAATTTACCATGCCAGACTGCGCCATCCCCAAGTTTACCGCCAGCATGCAACACACCCTAACAGAGAAAACAGTTCCAGGAAGCAGCAGTTTCCTGGCTCAAGGGCTAGCCTACCTGAGCACAGTAGCAGAAGGAACACCAGCCGGGCAGAATCCACCCATGGTGGCTGAACACGTGGACAAGAAGCTGGAATCACAGGTAGGGAGGGGGAGGCTGCATCCACAAGGCTTGCCCTCAGGTGAGTGTGCCCCACCCCCAATTTGCCTAGGAATCCTGGGCCTTTGGTGAAAGGTTACTATAGTCCGTGAGGAGGGGGAAGGGGAAGGCTGCTTACAGTAGGGTGCAGGTGTTCTGGGATAGTAGGGATCCTAGCTGCATCCAGGGACCAAGAATGATCTGTAGCATCAACCATTGGCTTCAAATCCAGGCTCACACTCACAGGCTGTCTGATTTTTGTGACTTAATCACTGAGTTTTGATTTCTTTATCTGTAAAGAGCCTTATTGTGAGACCAAGTCAGGTAAAAGCAAAATCAATGCTTACTCCCTTCCAGTGGGCTGTGCCAGCTCTGCAACTTACAAAAACCAGCCTCCAGGGCCAGGTTCCTGGTTCCCAGATTCCTCTAAGACTTGGGGATTCCATATCTCCACGTGGGCATGGGCTTCTGAAGTCAGCTAAGTGGCTAAGTGGCCCTATAAATGTATTTACTTATTTATTTAAAAAATCATTTAATTTATTTTGTAGATTTGACCTTCTAAAAATGAAATGAATCCCCAGTTGTATATATAAGGAATATTATCAAAAGCATCTTCGGTTGTTTTAACTCCAAGAAGGCAAAGTCAAGGGCAGAATTGATTTTCTGAATGGGTAGCCAGGAACCTGATAGTACTGCTACTGACTCTTAAAAATATAGTGCACTGGACTGAGGTTGCCGGACAGAAATGGCTCAGCTCTTATCTAACACTGTGCTCCTGGGAACTTGCAAATTGATCTTTTTTGTGTGCCCCCCGCCCCCGTAAAGCAAAGGATAGTATCTTCAGCAATTAATCAAGATCTGTTCTGGGTGTCCAGAGAGACTCCGTGTAAAAAGACGTGTAATTGCAAGACTGGAATCTGCACAGGTAATTTATAGAGGCACTCAGAGAAGAGGAGGGCCAGGAAGGGCTGGAGCGGGGTGAGCCAGTGAGAGCCATCTCTAGACAGTCTGGATCTCAGTCCTGCTGTAGAGAGAGTGGCTTCTCCTCCAGTGGCTGCAGCTGCCACACTGTGACTCAAGGAGGTGAGAGGGAGGAGATGGAAGAGAATTGGTTTGCAGTAAAGCATCAGGAATTAAACTGTTGCCAAAGGTGGTCCACCTTCCATCCACCTGCATCAGCCTCTCACAGTAGAACAGGGTCCCGTGACAGGTACCCTTGCTGTAAGCACTCTTCTCAGCTGCCACCTGCAAGCTCCAGCACCAAACAGATTCTAAGAACACACTATTCCTGACTGGCCCAATCTGCATTTCCTGAATTTGGATACCACATCAGTTCAGAGGACGATACAATCTAGTATTATAACAATAACTTTGAGGCTTTTAGAAAGTCTGAGACTCGGCCAAGGTCACACAGCTAGCAAACGGCAGAGTTTGGATTAGAAACCAGGGCTGCTAACTGACTTCAGAGTTCAGAGCGGGTGGTAGAAGGAGATACCTCTTTACTACGTCAGAGATGAGAGGGCTCTGCTCTGAGCAGGGAATGAGATGAGGCCTACTCTGAACTGAACAGAGGTGGCGCACACCTTTAATCGCAGCAGAGGCAGAGGCAGGTGGATCTCTGAGTTTGAGGCCAGCCTCGTCTACATAGCTAGTTTTAGGACAGCCAGTACCACACAGAGAAACCTTATCTCAAAAAACCACACCAACACAAACAAAACAAAATATTATTTTGTATCTGAGAGCTTGTGATTTTTTGAATTTAAGACGGCCTAGAAGAGGTAGCAACTGCATCAAGTGCAAAGGGATGCTGACCCAAACAGAGGCTGGTCATCATAAAGGCAGTTGACCTCTGCTTTGTTGTTGCCATGCCGCATATGCCACAACCACTCCTTTCTTATGAGCAGAGGAAGTTACCAGGCAAAGTAAAAAAGCCTTGTGGAGGCACCATGGTGAACGTGGGCACACAATGCTTATGGTCACTCACCCATTCACGCATTCAGGAGTCACTCAACACTTCAGAAGACATTCTCTGTGGTAGACATTGGGCCAGGAAGTAGATGACAGAAGGAGCTGACCCTTCCCCTGGAGGAGCATGATCCAGTTTTGGGGGGGAGGACACACACATGTGAGCTGATGACACAGGACATGGGATGAGTTCCATGATGAAGACACACACAGGGAGCATCTTACCCAGCCTGGAAGGTGCAGGCAAGGCTTCCTGGAGCAGTCCCCTGAGCCGAGTCTTGAAGGATGAGTTAGCCAGGTGAGAAGCAGGAGAAGGGCATTCTGGGTAGGAGGGACAGCGTGGGGAAGGCATGGAGGTGAGAAGCAGCATGGTAACTGAGAATAAGCTTCTGCAGGCCGTGGAAACCGGAGCCGATGGTTCAAGCAGGGGATGACATGGTCAGGCTTGCAAGGCCCCTTTAAGAGCCCTCCAGCAGCGTCAGCCCATAGCAGTGGCAATAATTTACTTTTCTATGCACTTGAAATTTAGTTGGCCCCAGGTAGGATGCCTGAGACTCTCTATTGAGACAGCTGAGTATGATCCCTAGTGGGCAAGTGGCCAAGAACCACTCACATGAGGACAGAGACAGACATTTCAGCTCAACTCCAGTGTTGGGAATAAAAAGCACCAAGGAGTGGCCTCCAGTCTGCAGCCACAGGGATCAGATCCCTGTTTTATCATGGCTTCTCCAATACCAACTGTGTTGCTTAGGAACGGAGTGTCCTGTGGATTCCATCACATAGTTGGTAACAGAAGACCTGATCCAATTCTGATTTCCTCCCAGTTTGCACTGGATCCTAGTATCTAAAGAAAGTGCCGGGCAAACTCGCTGGAGGGCTTGCGATGGCCAGGCCACAGTGTCATTTTGCGGGCTTTGGATGTAATTTTCCTTAAGGGTCCCACTTGTTTGGAACCTGATTTATTCCAGCCAGCCCTAAGCTTCCCATCTTTCAAGCTGGGCCAAGCTAGCCAGCGTCTTCCCCTTGGAGCTACCCTTCCTCATCTGATACCTGGGCAAATGCCTGCCCCACTGCACTCATAGACAGACTGCCTTGTAAGCAATTAAAGTATAAATTGTTCGGACATTATTCAGTCCATGGACTCCAAAGAATCCAATAGCTGGAATTCTTTCAAGGTGGCTGTCTTTAGACTGTTCGACTCATTCAGCCTCTTGTAAAACTGGTTCTCAGCTGCATTTCTATCGATGAGGAAGTCATCACGTACCATCCCCAGTACTACACGGTACTGAAACAATCTGCCTAGTGTCCACGTCTCTTGCACTCTGGTGTTACCTCCCCATTCTTACTGTCCCTCCTTCTAGAGAAGGGTTCTAAGACTTGAAGAGGCCAGTGAAGACCCAGCTTCCACTGCCAACTCCACAGTGTCTGAGGGCACATTCCATCTCAGCCAAACTCCCTGAGAAAACGCCTGAGGCATTTAGTCTTGCTCTCCTGATACTGCATGTACTATGGAATGACCTAAACGTCAGGGGTTACTGTGAGCCCTGTAGGTTCTGGGGTAAAAATCTGGGTACCTATCAAACTGTGACGTGTGGTCCAGGAAAGGGCATTTCTGTCACCATGGTCTCAGTGGTTCCAGCCATTGCCCAGGCTGTACTGGGACAGGGTTTAGGGAGCAGTGGCCTGCTTCAACTGCTTGATGGCCTACGGGGTGCATCCTGAAACTTTTGATACCTGGGATGTGAGCACTTCAGCATTTGAGCAGTCTGTGGCCCTGGAAACTACCACAGGGGTCCACAGTCTTTGTGAGATGGGGTTGACCCTGGGTGGAATTGCACCAAAAATATATAAATCTGAAGCAAGAATCGAAACTCACTTCTAACTAGTTTAGCAACGATGACCTGTTCTAAAGCTACAGGCCTTGTTTAGTTGTTGGTTGTCTTAGAAACGTGATATGAGTCAAGGCTTGTGCTTGATTCTTGTGCTGACGCTCTCAGCTGTGTTAGGAGCCACAGCTGTGTGGGCTTGAACTGGGTCACCTGGCTGATACAGACGAAGCAGGCCAGGTTGACCGCTGCCCGACCTCCTCCCTTGGACAGTTCTTGCCCTGGGTCTGGTTCTGGGAGCATCTCTTCTTCTCTTCCTCTCTGGGCTTACTCTTGGTGTTCTGATGTTCTGAAGCGTACTTTCCTTCTTTTCTCTCTTTCGCTTCTATCTGCACCTCCAATCTCTCCTGTCCTATCTCCCAAGCCTAATTAATCTCTCTCCCTTAACTGAGGGGAAGAGAAACTGACTAATACCTATCGATTTTTTTAGTTGTTGAGCATTTTTTTCTGTATCCTGTCTTATAAAAAAGTAACAGGTGAGTGCAAATGTCTTCCATTCATCTGGAAAATAAATATATAGTAATTTCAAAATGTTAATCCCCTAGATTGATTTTTAACACTGCATTTACAAATGCAGGGGTAGGGCCAGCAATGGATGTGCCGCCCTATGGCTCTCGGGTGGAACAGGAGAGGACCTGTGGCTGTGGCATGGAGAAGCAAGAAGCATGAAGGCAGGCATGCAGGACACGGGTGCGACCTGGGTACGTGGAATGGAGCCCCAGTTAGTAGCCACCCACAGTGGAACATTAGGCCTTCCCGCCACGGAACTCTGTACTCTCCTGCCCTTGCCACCCCCACCCTCAAGTGGACTACCCCCAAAACCTAAGCTTGTCGAGCCCATGGTCCATCCACACCTTTGCTTGGGCACATCCCTCTGTTTGGCATGCCTTGGGTAGGTTCCATTCTATTCACCCGATCAACACCTACCCATCTGCTGAGTCCTTTCTCATCCACGGAACCAGCTAGAACAGACTCCTCCTCCATGCCCACTGTGATCAGAGGTATGGTCTCAGTCTCCTGGCTCCCCTAGTGCCTAGCACAGAGCCTGGCATACAACAGTATCCAATAGACACATGTTGGAGAAATGACGAGATCAAAGTCTTTGTCTCCTGCTTTACTAGAAGGACAACAGAGTGAGCTGTGGTGGTTCTCGTCCTGAGGTTCTCCACCGACCCCACCCCTTCCCATCCCCGAATCTACTCCCCTGCCTTCACACCTGCCCCTTGCCACCTGCCCCAAACGCCCAGCACACTTATATCATGCCGCCCTTCTTAATGCCCTCAGACAGGCAGCTTTTTCTTATTTCCCACCCCCATGGGAAAAACTGTTCTCCATTGAGCTTCCAAGCTCCCTGACTCCCTGGGTCCTTGTCTGAGCCACTCTTGTGACCATTTTTTTAATTCCCATGTCAGGCACATGCACGACACACAGAGCCAACCCCTGGGTGCAGCCTGTAACATGACCAGGGGTTAAATGAGCAAGTTGAGATGCCTCTACCATCCTGCAAGAAAGGAGGCCAGGGACAATGCTGCTGTTGGCCACAGGAGAGTTAGGCGACAGCGTCTCACTGCAATGAGGCAGTGAGTAGCTCAGGCAGTCGCTGTTCCAGGGACACGGCATGAAAATATGACACTACCTTGTTGGCCAGGGCGTCTCCGGGTCCATCTTCGCCTTTCCCAACATTTAGCTCTGACTGCTTGCACTTAGTCCCTGAGAGGCAATCTAAAAGAGGCAAGCTGCATTATGGAGACCCCAGGGGAGCCTGCAGGGAACCGCTCATCTTGTCCGGAGAGGCTCAGATGCCAAAAGCTGTTGCCTTTACACTACTCAGGCTGGGCCTCACCAAGGAAATACGATCAAGAAAGTGGTGTTCTTTAGCATTTATTTATAACTGGAGGTGGGGGGGACCCGTTGGTTTGCTTTCTGAGCAAGCACAGACCACGAGACGTCACAATCAATTGGCTATACATGAATTGTTCTTTGTCATTCTTTTACTAACATCAGGAATGAAATAGCACCAAGAGAGGGGAGCACTACATGATACATAGACAATCTGTGGTATGCAACAAAACCCGGGCCACAAAATCCTAATTAGACACTTCCTCTCTGTCTCAGTGTGATACAGCTTCACCTGCTGTCTGGGAGCTGGGGCAGAGAACAGAAAGCTGGGCATAGCTTCTGGGAGTTTTGCAGGCAGGCCAAGTTAAAAAAAAAAAAAAGTCTCCATTCCAGCTCTCTTGCCCCAGGGGTGAACAGAGAACAGAAGGGAAATGTACAGAATGAGGAGCAGGCTTGGTCACCTTCCGAGAGGTGACACCAAACACTGCTTGAGAAGCCACGGGCAGTTCTGTCCAGTAAACTTGAGAGACAGAACAAGACCAGCAGAGTTTTGTTTGTAAACAGTAGGAATCAATGGACGTTTCTTGTCAGTGGAGTGAAGCATTCAAGAGCAAACGGTGTTCATTAGGTGGGTGTGTGAAAAAGAGGGGGACCCTGAAAGCCTGAAAAGAACATTATCCAGGTCACCTAAAGCCTCAGACAGGGCAGGGTAAGGAATTCAGCCCCCAAGGCTCTGGGGGCCCTTGTGGTAAGCTATGGCAAACTACAGTGTGCACAACACCAACTCAACTCAGTCACAGCACATGTGGGGTAGTCATGCACCTCTGAATGTGTTGCTATAGAGACCTGTCTGCTCACCAAGCCTGGCACAAGGTATGCAGAACATGAACACCAAATGAAGGATCCCTGTGGACTGTAAACTCTGACTTACTCGATCTACAAAACATACGGTTATTCTACAGGGAAATCAAAGTGTAGCTAACAGCAAATCTGACTGATGCCAGGGCTTGAGAGGAACACACACTGGCAGCTACAGTTGGAGCACTTGATAGAGTTCTCTGGTAGACAGTAAGGCTGGCTAACAGGTAGCCAGGACAGGCCTGTGAAACCTGTGAGTTGTGGTAACGAGACTCATCAATGTGTCTCCTCCCTTCTCCAGCCTGTCTCCTTTAGAGCCCGTGCCCTGAGTCAGAAAAGATAGCATCAGGTTATACTGTAGACTTTGTTTCTAGTCTGCTCTGCTAAAAACAGCGGCTTGCTGGGCACTGGTCATTCATTTCCAAACACGTCTCAGGCAGGCCCACAAGGCGCAAATGAAGCCTTCCCTGTCTGTACAGAGAGAATGAATTGGCACTTGGGGGCTCCACCTTTCCAAACTTCAGGGACCTGAAGGGACCAAGGAGCCACCAGACCTGCCATCTGAACCACTCACCACAGGAGAAAGCAAGCTGGGACATACCATCCCAGCTACTCAGAGCACTGCGCAAATGAGAACTTCCAGGACAGGAGCAACATACATTTCACCAGGACATTTCCGGTGGACAGTTTGGGTTCTCTCATAAGTAAGGAGGGCAGGTTTCTTTCATAACCATTCCCTAATTCCTACAACACAACTCTAGGGGGCTTTGGCCCCACACACGCAACGCTGCAACACGGAGTACATCGAGAGCCGTTTCTAAGCATCGGAAGTCACAGATGCTTGCTAAGCTCTTGGCAAGACTCGCCACGCACTCGGGCCAGATGCTCAGCACGCTGACCTCTCTGTGGAGCAGAGCAAGAGCTCGGGGCTGGAGGGGGCATTGCCACCCTCGCCGTCACGTCTACACACTCCACCTGCACACTGCAGGAACAGAAAGTCACAATGAGCGTGCTACGTGCCATTTCACACCTGACCATTCTCTCGTAACCACATCAGCAGTATGCTAAGGGCAGAGAAAAGCGGGCTCCATTGCTCATGGCTCCTCCTACACCATCTACAGCATCCCAAATACTCACTGTCTGTCACTTCTGGCTGGCCTCAGCCAGTGGCCTATTACTTGATACACTCACTACTCAAAGCCCGATGGGCACAAAGCACAGGCACACACACCTAACAGAGGTCCTAGGAGAGGGTTTCTTTTAGTTAACAGACACAATTCCATTTCACTGACAGTAAGGCCAAGGTTGGTTTCTTGTTCTTTTGTCTTTAACATTTTCACAAGTTCTAACGGCTGAAGCCCAAGCTGAACTTGGGTAAGCATGCAAGCTTCCAATGAACTTGGGAAAGAATATTTGCCTGAAGTCCAAAATGGAGTGATGCAAACTGTGGGAGGCTCAGGGGAAATACCCTGCAGCAGACACTTCCAAGTCCCACCAGGAGCTGGGCTAGGTAGTAACTAAGACCTGACCCAACCCAGACCCACAGGAAGGGCACAACCAGTGCACACTGCTTCCTGGTTTCCCAGGGGGGCCCTTGGCTAGATGCCATGCCACTTGTAGTAAGAGTCAGTGGCCTCAGAAACCTGATTTCTCCCATAAGAAACCAACCACAGGGCTCCTGGGACACTTAGAACCAAGGCAGATGTGAAGTCTCTAATTAGTTTTGTGGCCTTTTTTGTTTGTTGGTTTAAATATAGGGGGTGGGGGAGGGGAGAAAAGGAAAGTGCGGTGACATTTACTCTTTCGCCTCAGCCAGTTTATTGTTCATCTCTTTGCTTTGTTCCTTGTCGTCGGGTTTGGTAGCACTGGGGCCCTCTGTGGTCTTTTTCTTGGCAGCCTGGCCCGACACCACCTGCTTGTCTTTGGCCTTCCTCGGGGGCTTATGGCTCGTTGAGGTCTTTTTTGGTTTGGAACTCTGAACACTAGGCTTCTCTACCTGCATGGGGAGACAGACAGACAGAGCACACATATAGAAACACAGAAGGGAGGGATCAAGAGAGGGAAGGGATTTAGAGAAAGACATTAAAGTATTAACAAAAGAGTCACGATAGTGGCTAGTGACGGAGCAGACAGGCAGAGCAAGGACAGGATCTCACAGAGTCTGGGCACCTGGCTTCTTTGTTCTGAATCCATAGGCAGCCTGTAGCATCGCTCAGCTGCCCTGTGCTTCCCACCCTGCTATTTCTCCCTGGGAGCAGGCCAGGTGGTTGGTGGGCTTAGACAATCTCCTCTCTGAGATGCTAAGTCATCCAGGTTCTGGACTAAAGAGGGCAGGTAGGTATTCACAAGGATGAACAATGGTGGGCATAGCTAGGACAGAGTTTTGGAACAACTCAGGTGTCAGGCAGGCAGTGGGCACAACCAGCCTCGTGCTTATCTCTGGCTGGATCTTGCCTGCTTCTCCAGAGCAGCCACTCAGTCTCCAGGCCTCCCTTCTGATCTTTCCTTTCTTTCTGAAGAGGCAGTCTTGCCTTCTCTTTCTCAGAGGACTCTGGGGCCACTGGGCTTGATGAAACCATACAGCAAACCCTGCTGTCCATACCCGACTTCCCTTATCCTATTTCCTCCCTCAGTTGGAATCTTCTTTCATTCAATGTCAGCATATATGCCAGAACCTATTTCATCTGTGGATGGACAGAGCTGATGCTGGGTCTCCCAGGCTGGACCATTCACTAATGGAGGCCCAGTGATCTCACTGAGAATTGCTTGGATTGGGGTGGCAGTTCCCGGGAATGTGAAACGGTCAGTGCTAAAACTAGTTGCATCCCAGACAAACTAGGTCAGGTGGTTACCTTAGCTATAAGCTAGTCCTGACAATGGAAATGCCACCTGAGTGCTAGACTTGAGGTCAAGAGGAGAGGAAGGCCACTTAGGCTCTGGAGTTATTTTGCTCCTCGAATGTGTTCTGCTATTATACATGGGAAAGTGCTATGTGCCCAGCCTTGTCTGGCCTGAAACACAGCAAATGGGACTGTGAGGCCATTTTGCTAACTCTGTCCAGCCTGTCTCTCCTGTTAACAAACCCATACTGAGATGAAAATAGGTTGGGCAGTGTTAGCATTAAAAAAAAAAAAAAAAAAAAAAAAAAAACAACTCCCAAATCTTCCCGCAGAAACTGCTACACTGGTAATAGCATCTCTTGTTCTCTATGTGATAGGCACATTTTCTGTCACACATTGAACACTCTTGGATGGAGCTGATAGGGGAAGGCTGAGTGAAGGTGAATGTGTTCCAGAGCCCGAGAGGAAGGAAATGTCCAGGGACTGGAGCGGGTAGAGGGGCAGCAGCCAAAGGCAGGCTGTGAAGCAGGCCAGGAAAGGGGCTGTAGCACCGGCGTGAGGCTTTTCTCTCACGTTTATTCTTCATTTCTCAAATACAGAGTCTGGTGTACCAAGTAAGCTACTTTCATGTAGTGCTCCTTCCTAATGTGCCCTTGGACCTTAATAGGACCTTAACCATCTGTTGGAGATGCCCCTGGGTCAGTGTGCTGAGAAAGAAAGGTATGATTTGTCAGGAGCCCCTGAGGACTAGCCGGAGTCCCACGTTCTGCTTCCTCCAGGATGTGCCGTAAGAGCTGTCTTACCTTCGGGGATTCCTTGAAGGGTTCACTGTAGAGGCTTCGTATTCTTCTGCGATCCACGACCTTGTTGTCCGCTGCGGTGGGCTTATTGGCCTCCCCTTTGAACTGGGCGCTGTAGCTGGTCTCATGAACCATCTTGTCATCTGGGGGCTTGTACTGGGGCTTGGCTTTGATTGGTTTCACAGGCTTGATGTCTGTCCATGCTCTGAATTCATTCCTGTGAGTCAAAGAAAACACCAGTGATGAGAAATATCACAAAGCAGAGAAACATTCTCCACTCCAGCTATACCCAAAGCCAGCTCCTGACACACTGTGGAGCTGAGGGATGGCTGGGAGTGAGCACCACAGAGACCAGCAGTTTTCTGTCTTTTAGAGTTGACCCAGGTCTGAAGATGGCAGTAGAGATCTCAGAGAAAGGACTCAGGGTCATTTCCAGACCTAGACTTGGGGGATCCAGAACAACTGCTCTCACCTTCAAGACTTGTGTGCCCAGGCTCCAAAAGGAGACTGAGACACCGGCCCAGTCAGTGCTTTAGGAGTTCAACATGGGATGCCTGTATGTGCAAGACTAGACTTGGACTTGCTGAGACAGGTAGACTGCAACCTTGCAATATGTTCCCAGTCCCCCTTGCCACTTTTTGTGTGATGATGATCAGCTTAGGGCTCTGGGTACCAGAGGTACCCAGGTCTTGCTGACCTCCAGCCTCCAGCCTCCAGCCACTTCCCTTGCTTGCTTCTTATGGTGCCAGAACACTAACAAGCAGGTCAAGCAGGTCCTCTTAGTTGAGAATCCCTGTGACATGTCTTAGTACAGAGCATGTTTCCCTGCATCATTTGAACCTTATAGCTTGTGTTCTCTTCTCTCTCTCTCTCTCTCTCTCTCTCTCTCTCTCTCTCTCTCTCTCTCTGTGTGTGTGTGTGTGTATGTGTAGGATGGCCATGTGCATGTAAGTGGCTATTATCCTGTCCCTTATGTGACTCCCGTCTGCTGCCCCTCCCCATCCGTGTTTCTGCTCATAGCAGTCTCTCTTGTGCATCTCACTCAGCTGACTTGTGGTTCTAGGTATTGAACCTAAGGCCTCTCAAGTGCTAGGTAAGCACTCTGTCTCTTAGCCCTGCTCACGGCCCTCTTCTTACTTTTTACCGCATTATGTTGCCCAAGATTTGAGCTTACTGTTGCTCAAGCTGGCTGTGAACTTGTATCCTCCTGCCTCTGCCCCCTGCATAGCTCCGTGCACCACTAGGCCTGGCTATGTGGCTGTTTCTTTTATCTTTTCTTGCCTTTCTTTCTCTTTCTTTCTTTCTTTCTTTCTTTCTTTCTTTCTTTCTTTCTTTCACAGAGTTTCTCTTCACAGTCCTGCTGTGGAGACAACCCAGTCAGTAAAGTGTTTGTCTTGGAAGCACCAGAACCTAAATTCAATCCCCAGAATCCTTGCTAAAGCAAGCAAGCAAACATACTGGGCAAGATGGTATGTGCTTGTCACCCTGTGCCGTGGATGCCGTGAAGGGTGGATCCATGGGGCTTGGTGGCCAGCAAGCCTAGTCTACTTGGTGAGTTTCAGGCCAGCGAAACATGGCACCCCAGGAACAATGCCTGACGTTGTCCTGTGACCTCCACGGGCATGTGTGCACACATGAACAAGTATACCCATGCAAAAAATAAAAATATAGCAAAGCTTCCTGCCCAGCCAAGCTGATAAAGACACGCTGTGTTGGTCCAGCTCATAAATAGCAGAAGCAATGCTACACAGCTGTCACAGTAAGCTCAATGCCTTCAAGCCAAGCTAAACCACAGACACTGCTACTGATCCTGGGCCAAAACAGAGAAGTGGGTCTTTAGAAGAAACCCATAGGCTTGGTGTGCTGGTACAAGTCTTTAATCTCAGCAGTCTGGAGGAAGAGGTAGGGAGATCCTTGTGAGTTCCAGGCCAACCTGGTCTACACAGCAAGTTCAAAGACAGCTAAAGCTACATAGCGAGACCCTGTCTCAGAAAGAGAGAAGGACAAGCCGTCTCAGTTCTGGTCCTCTGGCCATTTGGGGTGGGTTGGCACATTACAGCACCCATGTAGGGGCTAAAAGGCAAAATATGGGTTCCTGTCAGAATCACAAAGCCACTGGTGAATAATTAGATAATAAATATATTTGGTTTTCAATAGAGGTATGTATTTAAGAAAAATTATCTCAGCCGCCTTGTATTCCGGGCATGAATGCAGTCTCTGCCTCCCAGCCTTTGTTGTCACATGAGGAGATGTAAACGGTTATAGACAATCAGATACTTATCCAGCTAGTATTATCCTTCTGACCTATGAAAGTCAATATTCTGGTTCCCCAGGTGGGTAGAATCAGGACAGCAGTTTCTAGGACCAGGCTTCTTGCTGAGCGCACTTCAAGTCAGACTGCAAGACTACAAGGCAGCATTCAGTAAACAGCCAATGAACTGAGCCTCTGATACCGAACCCACGATAAACAGATGTTCCTTCACTTAGTAAAGCCCTGTCTCACTTCAGCACATTTGGTTGTAGAGACCTAGGATGGATTCTGAAAGAGCAGTTCCAGAGGGGCAGACCACAGACAGCTGCTAGAACCCTGTCACTGCTGAGCTGAGTCCCAAAAGAGGGAGGAGGGGAAAGCAGGCTGGAGAATGGGGACAGGGTGTGGCCTCGGAAAGGGAGAAATGTGAAGGAAGAGGATTGAAGCCATTATTTTGTTATTTTGTTCCCAGTTTGAAAAGGACTGGCATTTATGAGTAACGATGAAACAGAATTGTTTGAGAAATAAATTTTACTGTGTGAAGAGCGATTGTTTCTTACAATGGCATTGACTTAGAATAAGAGATTGCTGCCAATTACCACCATGTAAAAATTTCGTTTGTCTTCTTCCCATAGGCCCCAGATTTATATATTATGTATCTAAATCCTTGGGAAATCAAATTTTGTCCCCCAGCCTCTGCACAATAAAAATTTCAACATCTCCCAGTTGCTTTGTGCAGGAAGAAGACTGCACTTAACTTGTAATGGTCCCAAATCTTCCTACAGATTTTCATAAGTAATTTATGTTGCCATGGAAACATATCAGGTCTCTGTTCAAAAGTCTCGTCTGTGTTCGCTATATTAACATGTCCTCTGCGGAAGGAAAGAGGTTAGGTCATGAACCCTGGCACAGGCAGGCAATGAGTGCTGTCAGCTGCCAGGCTCTTGTCAGGGCTGGTTAGAGGAGGGAGGATGTATAGATTAAAAGAAACGGACTGATCCTGGTCCTGTTGTTAGAACAGCTTAGGGAGCCTTTGTTCTTATAGAGAGAATGGAAGACTGAGTTCTGCAGAAACAGCGAGGTCAGAGCACAGCTTTCAGATCAGTGTCTGGGCAACAGGCTTGCAAGCACCTTCAGAGCTTTTGTGTGAAAAACATAAAGGATGGCCACACTGAAAATGCAGTGCTCTGCTCACTAAGGAGTTCTCCTATCCCATTAAGATTGAACAAAGTCATTATACCATGTGAATAGACTGCTGTAATCATATTCTAAACAAGGAAAGAATTCTCTCTCTCTCTCTCTCTCTCTCTCTCTCTCTCTCTCTCTCCCTCCCTCCCTCCCTCCCTTCCTCCCCACTCCCTCTCCTTCTCTCTCTCCCTCTCCCCCCTCCTCTCAAAACTATATATCATCCATGGAAGGAAGACATGTGTAACAGCTGGGAATGACAGGTGTCAAGGCACCAGTGCCCTCATTAAGGAAGTGACATTCTTCACTAGCTGCCATCAATGTCCACTGGCAGGCTGCATGCAGCTCACAGGCCCCTGTGCACCTGGGCAATGGTCTGAAACAAAGAGAGCCCATGTGTGCAGCATGTATAGAGCCATGAGGATAGGTAGTTAAAAATAGAAACCAGGAATCAGTTTAATTCCCCAGGAATCTGAGAAAAAGCCGGTAGAAGAATGGAATTTAGGGAGGTTGTTGGAGACCACATGGATGTGCAAAGCCCAGTATTCCACATGTGCACTACTAATAAGCAACGGCAATGGCTGAGGAGAAAAAATGAAAGGGCTGCTATGAACAGACTCAATATTGTTAAGATGGCAATTACATAGAAATTGGTCTATGAATTAAAGCAACCATTAACTATCCTAGCAGAGCTCCCCATAGAAAATGGAAAGCTGATATATATACATACATACAGTATATATATATACACACAATATATATATATATATACTGATGAAACAGTTTTGAGGGGTTTTGATACCTGATTTCAAAACTTAGAATGCTATGGTAACCAAATACATTCCCCGTATGAGGATAGGTTCCTGGGCACATGAATGGGAAGGGGAAGGAGAGAGCAGATGTGGGTTGTGGCAGACTCGAACTGGCTTACAGAGCAGACATTCTCAGGAATTGGGTGGACCGATTTTGCTAAAGGATCGGTAACCGGCAGCCTCAGCTACTGAGACGAGTCACAGCGGGAAAGCGGCCAACACCACCCACAGGTCCCCTCCTTTGTTCCAAGAAGTACTTGTTAAACATTTCCCACGAAACCGCTGGCTTATAGATGTGGTTTACAGACATGGTCCATCTACTCTGGACAGATGTGCTAAAGCAGATCAGAGAAAAGGATAAAGGTCTCAGCAACGCTGGGGAAGATGGATAGCCAAATAAATGAAAAGGACCTCAGCTGCTCACTCATGACAGACAAGAATGAATTTGAAATGGATTATAAACCTAAAAACAACAACCCCCCCCCAAAACCCCAAATCCCTCAAACCCTCAAAATCCTCAATCTCTAAGAAAAACAAACAAACAAAACAGAAGGATATCTTTGTGGCCTCAGAGTAAGCAAATATTTCTTGGGGTAGGGGACACACACACACACACACACACACACACACACACACACACACAAATGTAGGAGAAAGGTAAATTTAGATTATCACAATTAAGCACTTTTAAGAGCCAGGTATTGGGGCTGTGGGTGGGTGGGGGGCTTAGCTGCTGAGAATACTTGTTGCGACTCCAGCTACCCATACGGTGTCTCATGACCATCCATGACTCCAATTTGAGGTGAGCCAACGAGCATGCACAGGTGTGTGCAGGCAAAACATTCCTACACATAAAACAAAAAATAAATCTTTAAAAAGACCAGGTGTGATAACAGCCCAGCCCTGTGACTCTAGTACACAGAGACTAAGACACTAGCATTCCCGGGTCAGCCTGAACACAGTAGTAAGACTCAAAAACAGAACAAGAAGTAAAGCAAACGTTGGGCGGTGGTGGCGCACGCCTTTAACCTCAGCACTTGGGAGGCAGAGGCAGGCGGATTTCTGAGTTCGAGGCCAGCCTGGTCTACAGAGTGAGTGCCAGGACAGCCAGGGCTACACAGAGAAACCCTGTCTCGAAAAAACAAAACAAAACAAAACAAAACAAAACAAAACAAAACAAAACAAAAAGAGAGAGAGAGAGAGAAAAGAAGTAAAGCAAACAAAGACCTCAGATAAGGAAATGACAAAATAATGAACGTTAAGCATCTTAGTTTCCAAGATACCATGGGGAAAATGAAAAGACAAGCTGTGCTCAGGGAGGGAACATTGGCTGACCAATATTAGATAAAAAACTATACACAGAATACATAAAGATCTGACTCACTAAGACAAGCAACCCAATTTCAAGACAGGAGAACCAGGGACACTTCACTAGAGAAGGGATACAGCAGCTCACGAGAGATGCTGAGTGCTATGAATAGTTAAGAAAATACAAATTAACGCCACAGCGTGACACCGGTTGACACGCTCTCTCTCTAACATGGCTGCAATGAAGAACACAGGTGATGCTGACAGCTTTGGAGGATGTGGGGACATCTGGGCCTTGAGTGCATTTCTGAGGAGAATGCACAATGGGCCACCACATTGGGAAAAGGTTTGTTTTTCAAGTTGAGCACACATGTAGTATGTGACCTAGCAATTCTAGTCCTAAGCTGCAAACATAAACCAAAACGTACAAGCACAAGCAACCTGCACATGAGTGTTGGTAACATTGATAGCAGTCCCAAAGTCAGAAACAGCTCACATGTCCAACTAACAAGTGAAAACACAAAACAGGTCTGTGCATACAATTCAGCTCAGCAGCGAAAAGAAACGACTCTTTAGGATTCCACGCTAACAGAGGGGCTAAGGAGATGGCTCGGTCAGTAGAGCACTGCACAAGTCAAAGAGCCTGAGTCTGGACTCTCGCACGCGTGAGTTTGGGCACAGCAACATGCGATGTCCCAGCACTGGGGAAGTGGAGGCAAGAAGATCCTTGGGGCTGAGGGCTTGCTATCCTGCCACTCTAGCCAAATGGTGGACTCTACCATGTTCAGTGTGACACCCTGTCTCAGAAATGATGGCAGAGAGACTGAGCACTTGCCTATACACGCACATGCATATACAGCATGCACACACATGTGCTTGCACATACCACACACACACACACAGTATGTGCTTATACACATCACACTCACAGCATGCGCACACACACACACACACACACACACACACACACACACACACCACACGGCATGTACATGCACACAGGTGCTTGCACACATTATACACAAATTTATACCATGTATGCATGTATACATGCACTTGCACACATGCATGCACAAACATGTAAATACGATAAATGAAAGAAACCCAACAGAAAATAGTACATGCTATATAATTCCATTTATATTAAACTTCTAGAAAGACAAACCATGGAGACAGAAAGAGCAGTGGTTGTCTTGGTGTGGAGTGAGGTGCGGGCTGTCTTTTGAACATAGCTGCATATGAAATTTGATGAAAATTTCATCAAAATAGTCACAAGGGGCTGTGGAGATAGCTCTGTGGTTCAGAGTACTTGCTACTTTTGCAGAGGCCTGGGTTTGGGTCCCAGAACCCACATCAGATGGTTCAGTCACAACTGCATGTGACTCTGTTTCCAGTGGCCCCCACAGACATCTGCATGCATGTGGTGCACATGGGATACATAAATTTAAGAAATACATGACAGTGGGTGAGTGATTTTATGCTTTGATAAAGCTGTCTTAAAATCCAGTTGAGCCAGGTGGTAGTGGCATACACCTTTAATCCTGGCAGAGGCGGGGATGGAGCAGAGGGGCAGAGGGGCAGAGGGGCAGAGGGGCAGAGGGGCAGAGGGGCAGAG
>JANHMN010000003.1:90278046-90300494 GCA_030674055.1 Rhabdomys pumilio | reverse complement strand
GGCAGAGGGGCAGAGGGGCAGAGGGGCAGAGGGGCAGAGGGGCAGAGACAGGAGGATATCTGAGTTGGAGGCCAGCCTGGTCTATAGAGTGAGTTCTAGGACAGCCAAGGCTACACAGAGAAACCCTGTCTCAAAACAACAACAAGGTTCTTTTTGATCCCAGAATGGCATCAATATTTATTTATGATTTCTTTGTACATGTATGCATTTGCAGCCAAGTCTTTAAGCTACGAAGGCTCATCCCTGGACTTACGGAGACTGACAAAGAGGATGAAGCCTGCCAGTGCCCACTGCTGGTGAGGAGGTGGGAGAGACCAGTGTGGTCCAGAGGCTCCATGGGGCTGTGGAGAGCATAGGGGGGCTGGTGCATCTGGCTGATTATTGACTACTTGTTCAGTGTGTGAATTAATGAGTGGAGCCTTTCACATTGTTATCCCTTGGGCTGGCAGTTCCAACTTAGGAACTCATCATAAAGAAACACCTGTGCTCCTGGTTACTGGAGTGAGTGAGGGTTTTTTATGCTATTGTTTAGAAATGAATGTTTTCTAAGCCAACAGTGGGGGGCAGGACTCAATATCAGAATTTATTACATACTATTATTTATTTATTTATTTATTATGTATTTATTAAATGCAAACATACTAAATTAGTGACTCCTCAGATGCCTTTTTTTTTTTCTGCTTGTAATCGCTGGAGTGATTCCTATTAAGTTCTGCCTCTGGCTGCCCACACGCTCTTATCTGAGTGATGAGAGCCTTGGAGCACCTCACAGAAAGTGCAGCCTCGGGCTCATGGAGCTGGAACTCTGGTAAGGGAATTACATGCCTCTGTTAGGCACAACCAACCTTTATGACTCAATTTATTTTTCTTTCTATATAGCAATTCTACTTCCACTAAGTTTTCAGGCCCCTGTTCACTCGTGGAGAAGGAACAGATATACTCAGAGTTTTCAGCATCTAAGGAAATGGAGGTATTGTTAGGCTTTGAGGAGGGAGAAGAGATGGAGTTCAAGAGAGACCACTGAGTTGAATCATCATCCAGGCAAGATTAACATTACAGTGGGCAGGACTGAGTGTGCAAACATAGCATCTACTTCTAAGTTTCCAAGGAAGGGGAGGCTTTCTATCGTAAGGAAGCAGGTTTAGTTAACATGTGGCCTATTATACTACATGATCAAGGTTGGGGAATGGGACATTCTTTCTCTGAGGAGGGAGTGGAGTTCAGTCAATGAATGATTTGTTCAACATGGCAGTAGTCAGCCTGCCCCAGGCTTCCAGATGCCAGGTGTGTGCGTGTGCGTGCGCGTGTGCGTGCGCGTGTGCGTGCGCATGTGCGTGTGTGTGCGCGTGTGCATGTGTGCATATGTGCATGCATGCTGGGTGTGTTCTTGACTTGTTTGAGGTCCTATCTACGTAGGGCCTGTGTACCTTGAAGGCCCAGGTTTTCTAATGTTTCCAGCCTTTTTGTTTATATAAAAAAGAACCAGAGAGGTGATTTTATTAAAAAGGAGATGGGGGAATTAGTGGGCATTGAAATCAGTCCAGCTGGTTCCTGCTGAATTGGGGCATCGCTGGATTTGGAGATCCCTGTCTTACGGTGGGTAGTCACATGGTAATCTTTGGATCAGAGGCTGTTTTCTGCATCTGTTTGTCAGAAGGACACTCACCACTTGTAAAACATTTAGAGTTGGATTTGATGACTTCTGGAAGAAATGAACTCTATAAGTTTGTGGAGAATAGGGGGAGCCAATGTAAAGAGAACCGTGAAGGGCTTAATAGGTACCATCAGAGGAAGGACCTACAAGATCAAGCTTCGGGCAGTATCAACCCTCTGAAGGATATTTTGATAGCTATGGATTTTAATATATGATAGGTTGGAGGAGGTTGTGGGGGAAAGCAGCAGGATCTCTCTATGTAGCCTTGGCTGTCTTGGAACTCACTGTAGTCTTTACACTCACAGAGGACATCTGCCTATCTCTGCCTACTAAGTGCTGGGAATACAGGAATATACCACCACACCCAGCAGTAAGGACCGATTTCTAATAGGGGTATCATGAGTGTTTCTAAGGTTACTCCAGCTGAGTGATTAGATTGGTAGAGAGTAATGAAGTTTTCCACCTGTGAGCGAGAGCCTTTTTGTAGCATACAGAAGAGAACTTGGTAGTTGTGTCCCAGGTTAACTGTGTGAGCGACCATCTAGTAGGGAATACACAGGAATAGACTCCATTTTGGGGTATTTTCTTTAGTCTTTTTCTGGGCCAGTAGCTACCAACTGATAAAGGACTAGAAAGACCGGCCTCACACATTTCCTTATATGAAGATGCTTCTCCAAGTCCATCCATGGGCTGGTGCTGGGAGCTCGAGCATCAGAGTGTAAGCAAATAGCAAGAATGGGAGAGATTCGAAGGACAAGAAATTCAGTTAGCTAGGCTGCACACAGTGGGTTCTTTAGGCAGGTTTAATGTGGGAGGGAATTGAAGATTGTTAGGAAATTCATGACACTGGAAAGCTCCACTAAAGTACTCCCTGTCTCTCAAAAGACTGAGTCCACCCTACAGGAAGCATGGAGTCTCTCGTGAAGAGTACAAGAGGGCAGGTAAGAGCAGCTGCCACCCAGAACAGGGGGTGTCTCAGAGCCTCTCCATCGATCTTCAGTTATCTGTTTGGCTGGGTTTCTTCTGAAGAGGGACTTTACATCTATCCAGTTCACAGGAGTGCACTCTGAAGCAAGCTGCTGACTCCTCTGGTGCCAGAGTGCTTGTCTCAAGGATGTTAGGTTAAACACAAACATAGGCAATGAATGAGTGGCTATTTAAGGGGTTAGGATAGCCCATCATGATTCGGCTTTCGACCTGCAATAGTTTAATGTCTACAATCATTGCAGTTTTAAACAGCTCTGGATGTTAACGCAGGAGTGGCTCCCTGCTCGTCTCCTGCCCTCTCCCACATCAGGGCCTTTAGTTCATGATTCTCTCTGATGACCAAGCTTTACATTTTGTGTAGCAGAGGTAGGTCAAACACTGTCCCCCAGTGGTAGGAACTCTCATTCTTAATACAGATGAAGTTGAAAAGGCATTTATTATCGCCACAGTAGGCAAGTATGCTGGAGGGTCTGAACAAGTAATCTGCCTTGTCAGACGAAGCAAAGAGGCAAAGTGCCTACCGTAAAAGGTGTCTGAGGAAAGATGCCCTGTATCATGAGGAAGCAGGCTTAGTTAATATCTTTCCTATACTATATGCCCAAGGCAGGGGAACAGGACATATATGATTTAGGCTCTGTGAAAGGGGTCACTCTTTGGGCAGTAGAGCTTGGTAGTCAATAGGCTGCCTCTGATCCCCAGGTAGCAGGGGCCTTCAGGGTGGGGGGTGGGGCGGGAGGGCTGTTCTTACCTTGTTTGCAGTTCTTTTTTAGGGCCTGGTTACCTGGCGGTGGGGCAGGGTGGCAGCAGCAGCTGTGTTCTCTAACAGAAATGTAAAACTATTTTTCAGGCCATAAAATATAATGGTGTTTCTTCTTGGGGCTGGAGAGAGGGTTCAGTAGCTAAGGCCACTTATTGTTCTTGCAGAGACCCTGGGTTCCATCCCCAACACCCACAGCCATATGTATGTAACTCCAGTTCTTGGAGATCTAGATCCCATCAAAGAACCATGGCAGAAAGCTGAGTCACTTGCCTACGCCGACACCCCAAGTGACAGTGGCTTCACATAACTCACACCTTAAGACGCCAACTGCACGGCAGCAGGAGTCACAGCCTTGTTGACTACTTTGCTCCCTTCTCCACATAAGGAGGATGGGTGGCTCACACACCCACCCCAGCACCTCCCAGCATGGCCAGTCAATGGAGGTAGGCTCCTTCTCTACCAGGAGTACAGATCTTCAGTGAGGCCCCACTCAGGTGCTGAAACTCAGGTTTGCCCAACTGCCCAACTCAAGTTCAAAAGCTGCCCGCAGAAGCCTCACGTGCTGACTTAGTCTGTGTCTGTATAGCCTGTCCTTGCCGTGAATTTGTTCCTTCTTTCCTACTGAGGAAGCCTGTCTTCATGGAGCACAGAAAAAAAGCACAAAGAGACTAAAGGCGCAAGCCAGTATGAACGATGGGCCCCACGGAAGGGCCACGCTATCACCTGCTCGCTGGTTCACCAAACATGTGATGGGCACGTGCTTTGCATGTACTTCAGCTGCCATTGAAAGCACACTCCAGGCCATCTGGAGGATATGTTCGGTACACACAGAGGAAGCACATCAGCGTCACAGAAGGACACAAACTGGCCTTTGCTTGTCACTGAGCAGGCTGTGAGCCTCACCAAACACAGAGGCAAAGCTATCCAGCAAGGGTACTGAGATCAAGGCTGAGGGAGCCCCAGGGCCTCACAGAGTAATGTAAAGATGGTTACGGAGGAGGGCTGGAGAGGCCTGACCCCACACATCCCCCACCCCCCTCGTCTGCTCCTGTAGCTGCTCCCAGGAAGGCCTTGCCCACGGCCCTACTAAGACAGCTGCCTCCTTTGAGCTCCTTTAGGCTAACAGAGCACAGAAGAAGGAACAGTTATGTCCTGAGCCATCAGCTGGTCAAACAAAGCCAAAGAATAGCTGGTCTTTCAGGAAATAATGAACAGTTGACAAAACCTAGTTCACACCAGTACTAGGCACTCAGTCACCAGCTGTGCAAGTCCTCAGACTGGTGACCTGTGATAGGAGAGGGAGAGCAGGAGAGGAGAAGGGGATGCTGGGGCCTAGAGCACTCAGATGCTTCAGACAGGCAGGCATGTAACCTCCATGCCCGTGATAACGTTGTCAGTCAGACTTTATCTCATTAATAATTGAGAAACCACACCATAGATAGAAAACGGATTTGCTCAAGGGCCCATGGGAGACCAGGAATCAAATTTAAAAGTGCATAACTACAAATCTGATATTTTCTCATTCTTATGCATTAATCTTTCTGTATAGAGGGAAAATATCCCAACACAGACAAGATACCCAAACAACAGCCCTCTTGGGCTTGCAAACCAAAACACTTTGTATCTTGTTTCTCTTAACAAAATAAACTGTGGGAATGCCTACAATCTCAGCATCAAAGCAGGCAATTACAAGCGTAGAGATAACCTGGGCTATATAGCAAGTCCTTTTGTCTCAAAAAACCCAACAACATTCAGAAATGGGGGTGTAGCTCAGCGGGATGGTGCTTGCCTAGTATGGGTGAGGCCCTGGGTTCAGTCTTCAGTGTGGCTATGTAAATAAGGTAAAGAACACAGACAAAATCATATTTGCAAATTATGCTATAGAAAAGAGGCCTACTTTGGGCCACAGTGGAAGAGATATTCTATCCGCTTAAACACTCTGGTAAGGCCACGGCTGAAAGACCATGGCCAGGTTCCCAGCCAAACGGCTGGCAGTCCAGCTTCACTCACTAGTAGGCCATTGCCTTCCATTCTTGGCCCCTTGTACCCTAGCCACACCCTCTCACGCCTCTGGCCTTTGATGATGTCATTTCCTCCCTGTGGAATGCTCACCCACTTCCCATTCTGTTCCCAAACCTACTTAAATGTGATTCCCTTAAAAAAAATTACATTTTTTATTTGATGTGTGTGCCTGCACACACAAGTGCCACAGGGAACATGGAGATCAGAGGACAACTTGCAGGAGTCGGCTCTCTTCTTCCTTCATGGGAGTCTTTGGGATCAAAGTCAGGTGACCAGAATAGGTGACAAACTCTCTTACCGGCTGTCATCCTGCTGGCTCTCAAATGTGATTTCTGTGGTGAGTCTACTCCAGCTGCCACCCTCCACCCCTCCCAAAACTGCTTTAGATGTCTTTAGACAAGCCAGCGTCCTCTAGATGGGAGGCCCTTGAGCATAGGAGTGGTACTGAGCCCCAGACCTTGCCCAGGGCCAGTGCTGACCTCAGAGAGACCAGCTGTGCAAACATGTGGGTGAGAGCTGACAGCAGCTCATTCACAGTGAAACAAAGGCAAGAGAGGCCAGTGAGGTGGCTGTCAGGGGAAAAAATCACCAGAGTGGGAGCCTGGCTCAAGAACCTGGCGGAACCCACTCAGCCCTCAGACTAGAGGAGTGTCGGGTGCAGTCTGGGAGGTGCTTGGGTTGAGTGATTCAGGTATTTGGGCACAGTGAGACACTAGGGAGAGAGAAAGACTCAGGCTGCGAGGAGAGGGGCAGCTACTTGTCCTGGGCTTTGGAAACCCTGGTGCTGTGCCAGTTCCTGGCATGAGAGACAGGAGCTTGAAGTTTAGTGAGGGCCAAGGCAGAGAGGCAAACAATTTGGGTCATGTGGTATGGCTTCTGTGGTGAGCACAGCCCCAGCTATGTGCACTGGTCGAAGAATCACTGTGATGGGACGGGAGAAAACTGCCATGGGGTGAATGTAGGTTTACCATCTTTTTTTGTTTTATTTTGTTTTGTTTGTTTTTGAGACTGGTTCTGTCTATGTAGTCCTGGCTGTCATGGAACTCAGTATGTAGACCTTGAACTCACAGAGACACACACACACACACACACACACACACACACCCCTCTGCCTCCCAAGTGCTGGGACTAAGGAATGGGCTACCACTGCCCAGTCTCAGGTCTACCATCTTACTGTTTATCTCTTCTCTTTTTAGAGTAAAGTCAGATTGATAAAAACCAAAGAGGAAGGAAGCAGAAGGGGAAACGTGAGCATCACGCAGAACTTCACGATCAACCTCCCAGCTCATCACTCAGCACTGGGCCAGGAGGAGCCCAGACTCTGCCACCCTCTGGAAATTGTGCTATTAGGGGAGCCCCAGGGATTCTGAGAAAGATGGCTGGCAGACCAGCCACAGCTGGTTCTCACAGCCCTTAATTAGGTTGCTACCAGGGACAGTAGAAAGATAAACCAATTAGAGGAGAGGGACCTGGATGATGGTTGTGAGTACTGTTCTCAAATGGCCTTTACCTTGTGCCCCGGGCTGGCTCTGTGGCCTTGTTGTTTTTGCTCTTGCTTTTTTTTTTTTTTTTTTTTTCTTTTTTTCAGTGCTGAGGACAGAACCTAGGGCCTCACATGAGAGGTAAGCACTCTACCACTGAGCTGTGTCACCAGGTCTTTAAATTTGTGTGTTTGAGACAATTGACCAAGCTAGCTTTAAATGTGTGTGTGCGTGCACTTTCTTTAAGTGTGTGTGTGTGTGTGTGTGTGTGTGTGTGTGTGTGTGTGTGTCCGTGCACATGCACTTTCTTGAATCGCAGTAGGAGACAGGATGACGACATTAGACATGAAAGCAGGGTCTTCTCAGTAGATGACTGGTTTGCTTTGTCACATTGGGATAAGTGACAGCAGTGGAGGTGACCAGCCCACAGCCTCCTAAGAGATAGTCACTGGGTAACCACTTTGCACACTGTCTTCTTTCACATTCACAAAGGCCCCGTGGGACACTGTAGTCATCACTGTCAGCTACAGTGGAGGCAATGGGGAGTCAGGTGTCCTGACCTTGGACAGGACAATCAGAGATGCTGGAATTTAACAAGAACAGTACAAGTAATGGCTGTGTCCTAGCCTGGCAGGGAAACTTCACCCAGGCACCAACAGTTCCATCTTCCAGAGTGAGGCCTGCGCTCCAGATTCAGGATTTTGAAAGGTGGAGAGAGGACACTGAATCTGGGGGCTGTGTAGAAAGTTCAAGGGAATGTGGACCTTAAGGGCTGCGATGGACTAGGAGTGGACTCATCTGGGAAACCCAAAGGCCAAGGAGACAGCTGGTCAGTGGACCCAGGGGCAGAGAGAGTGGCAGGTAGAGCACATAGATTGTACTCTCTGTTGGAGCAAACTCTGTGATGCTGTTTCTTGGATTAGTGGTCGAGGAAGGGTCATCTCAAGGGGCAAGTGGCTCTCGGTGTAAGAAGCTGGTGGGCTGTGTGATACTATGGGGTGAGGAAGGCACATTAGAGCAGCTACAGAGACTCACATACAGTAAGATACCTGCACGGTGAGCTCTATAGCAGTGGGGTGCAAGACACTCTGACAGGTCTAGCAAAACACCCCCAAGACACTGAATCTACTGCAAACAGCTGCTGGTCCATACTTAGTACCAGTCTGGGCAAGAGCTCTCTTGCTACCAGGCCTCTCTTCTCTCTTCAAAAGAAAAGCAGTAGCTTTAAATAGGTTAGCTTTTTAGCTATAAAACCAATGGAATGTTTTAATAGCTAGTAGAGTCTGATTCACCAAGTTATAAGACTTTCCCAAATGTTGCATAAGTTACGTGATATGACTTTCCTTAAACTTCATGAAGAATAGAGAAAGAACCTCACTATAGAATAAATTATTATTATTAGTATTCATGTGTGTATTTATGTGGACATGTATGTATGTATTTATGTACGTCACATGTGTGGGGCTGAGCATGGAAGTCAGAAGAAGGCATCCGATCCCCTGGTTCTCGGGCTACACGTGGTTTTAAGCTGCCTAATGTGGGTTCTGGGAACAGAACTCAGGACCTCTGGAAAAGCAGGAATCAATGTACCGAGCCATCTCTCCACCAATTATTTTTAACTGTGTGAGGTTTCCCTGACTCTTGTTATTCCTCTGAGACTAGCTCCCCACACACAACCACGCCAATGCAAAGCTCTGTTTACAAACAAACTGAGTCCTTCAACGAGCTATTTGGCTGTGACTACTGCAGTTTATATTAATTCGTTGACAGGCAGTCAAGTGGCAGCTGCTACCGAATGAGGTTTTTCTTTCCAATCCTTTTTATCTCCAAACAGAGGACTGTATTCTGCACTGGTACTGAGAGCAGAGCCTCTTTCTCTTTGTAGTGAAATCTTCCCCAATGAAAGATTATACTGCAAATGCAGGCTACCAGCTCACAGCAGGAACCACTCTGTCGCCTGACATTGACCTGCTGGAGTCCCAAGCAAAGACATAATAGGAAGACCTAAATTGGAGCTGGGTGACTCAGTGGTTAAGAGCGCTAGCTGCTCATTCAGGGGACCTGGGTTCCATTCTCAGCCTCACACTGTGGCTCACAACCATCTGCTACTCCAGATACAAAGCCCTCTTCTCTTGTCCACAGGCACTACATGCTTGTGGTGGACACGCATACATGCAGACAGAAACCTGTACATATAAAAATAAATCATTTTTTAATGGAAGACTCAGATTTAGAGTTCTTGGGGTCTGGGTCCTGTCAGGGCCTTGTTCAGCCAGCTGACCCTGAGTCTTGGTGTCCTCATCTATTAAACAGGAATAGCAACTTTGTCCTTGAAGAGTAGCTTGAGATTCAGTTACATCAAGTGTGCATGTTTATGTCTAAAGCTTCTAGCACATGGTCTGTACTGGTTATAAATGCATCGAACAAATACAGCATTAAGAGGTGGCTACTTTCATCCTTTTAAATTTATTGTAGAGGGCTGGGGAGATGGTTCAGTGTTAAGGACTCATATCCCTCTTACAGAAGACCTGAATTTAGCTCATAGAACCCAGGTTAGGCAGCTCACAACAGCCTGTAACTCCAGCTCCAGGGGATTCAGTGCCTTCTTTTGGCCTCTGTGGGTATTATTACACTCATGTGCCCACCCTGTCTCTCTCTCTCCTTCTCTCTCTCTCTCTCTCTCTCTCTCTCTCTTTCTCTCTCTCTCTCTCTCTCTCACACACACACACACACACACACATACACACACACACACACTATTTAAAATAAATCTGAGCCAGGTGCAGTGGCATACGTCTTTAGTCCCAGCACTTGAGAGGCAGAGGTAGGTGGATCTCTGAGTTCAGGTCAGCCTGGTCTACAGAGGGAGTTCCAGGGCAGCCAGGGTTACACAGGAGATAAACAATGAGCATTTAATTGTGTTACTTAGCTGGGATGATCCAACCAACCAACCAACCAAACAAACAAACAAAAAAAAACCTGAAGTCTCACATCTTCCATCTGTAAAATGGAGACATCGTTTACTGTTTCTGAAGTACTATAAAGGTTGTTTTTGTTTGGGGACAGTAGGGATTAAATGCAGCCCTCCCCAGGCTAAGCATACATTGTACCATTGAGCTGCATCCCAGACGTTACAAGTATTTTCTTAGGAGCCCACCCCCTCCCTTTTCCAGCTAAGGTCATTTAACACAGGACCAGCAGGAGATAGCCTAAATTCTCTGCCTCATGGACATTGATGGATGGCCCTCCCGTGACTGTCTGAGCTATCAAACTCACACAGGACAAAGGAAGAGAAAGGCAGATTCAAAGGCTGGTGATTCTATGATCTTACCGCTGCTTCCTTCTGACCTAGGCCTCGGCAGGAGACCAGGGAAATTCAATTGGAAGAAAATACACTTATCTCCTCTGATATATGGAGGGGCAGCCAGGAGGGGACATGAAGGCCTGGCCCCAGGGGATAAGCAATGAGCATCCAATTGTGTTTCTTAGCTAGGACGATCTAGCAATGCCACCAGCTAAGGCATCTCTGCTTTCACTGGCTGTTTTGGGCACCAACAGGCATATATGTGAGTGAATTTATTTTATTTTTTAAAAGATTTTTATTTTTAATTATGTGCGTGTGTGTGTGTGTGTGTGTGTGTGTGTGTGTGTGTGTGGCAGAACTTGTGGACATGTGTGTAGGAACCTGAGGAGACCAGAAGAAGGCAGTTGATCTCCTGGAGCTGAAGTTTCAGTACATTGTGAGCCACACACTGTGAGTGCTGAAATCCAATTCAGTCCTCTGAAAAAGCAATATGTGCTCTTAAGCACTGAGCCATCTCTGCAGCCCCAAGTGAAGGAATTTCTACCGGTGGTGAGATTACCTTTGTGAGCGCGAATGACACAGTTCTGACTTTAAATTCATTACTTTACTCAACAAATCTCAAAATTCTAAGAGTTCCCTTTGATTTCTTCCATGTTTATTTCTATGTTCATGGCCTTGGGGACCAGTGCCAGTTCTGAGGCCCCCAGGGCAGTGGATTCACTTCCTTGAGCCTTCTGATTTAATCCTCACCTTTCTCTACCCCAGCTCGACAAAAGAGACTCCCAGGAAAGACACTGATAAAGGAATAATCTGATGCAGGAAGTGTATAACTGATCTAAGGACACAGGAAGTGTGTAACTGTGCTAAGGACACAGGAAGTGTGCAACCATGCTAAGGACACAGGAGTGTGCTAAGGTCACAGGAGTGTGTAACTAAGCTAAGGACACAGGAAGTGTGCAACTATGCTAAAGACACAGGAAGTGTTTAACTGAGCTAAGGACACAGTGTGTGGCTGTGTTAAGGACACAGGAAGTGTGTAGCTGTGCACAGGGGGGTTTATTCTACTTGGGGAAGAGACAGTAGCAAAAAAAAAAGACAAAGGAAGCCTGAGTTAAACATTGATGACACAGATTTTCCAAAAATTGAAGGCATTGGGGTGGGAGTGGGGGTGGGGGTGGGGGTTTTGTTATGGCCATGGATAATGGAAACAGGTTCCACCAGATGTGGCTGTGGCCAGAGTCACTGGAAGGTATCGACATAGTGGGCATCCACTGCCCTGAGTGTCGTCCATGGCCCCAAGTGTCAGCTGCTTGACTCACTGCACTCAGAGTCCCCAGGCCCTCGAACTCATCTGCCCAGATCAGAAGGCAGAATAGCACAAAGCCAGCCTCCAGGGGCTTCCAACCTGGTTTCAGTAGAAAGGACTTCGAGGTACTGACTCGGGGGGAGCCATGGCCTGGATATGCATTTCTGTCTTTCTGGGCCTAGCATCTTTACTGTTTTTTGTCTGCTTTGTTTGTGAGACATGGTCTCAATGTCATAGACCAGTTGGCCCCACACTCACAATTCTCCTGCTTTAGCCTCCTAAGTGCTGGATCTGAGGATGGGCTTTTCCAGTCTGGGGAAGCTGCACACCTCCGCTTATCTCTACTACGAGTCGGGGAGGTGAGGGGCTGTGAGTCTGCTTGGGTTGCCAGTCTTTCTCACCAGCACTTCCAAAGTGCCTTTGCTTCCTTGAAAGTCTCCAGATAAGAATAGTGTGGGCTCTTCAGAGACTTGTGTATTGATCAAGAAAGATACTAACGCTTTTCAAAATATTGTACAGGAAACCTCTTAATGAGTGTTCAGGGCATTAAAACTGGCTTTGTTATCTGTAATTTTGAACTATAAAGGCCTTTTTATTATTAATTCATTGAGCTTTCTCACACCAAATTACTAATGAGGTAATTGCCAGCATAATAATTGCTATATAATTACTAGGGAGGCGGGAAGGAAAATGCAGAGTGAAGCAAACAGCTGGCTGCCGGCTGTTCTGTCAGGTCTGAGACTCTGCTCAGGGAAAGTCAGAGAAGAACAGTTATCAGTTCATAAAACGGAAGTTTCTCACCAGAGTACTGTAAAGGTAGCCACATCAGAAGGTACATGGGAAGGGGCAGTTTCAGGTCCCCCTGGTGCTCAGGGACTACCTGGCTGGGTATAAAAGCCCCTCAGGAGCTGTCCAGAAATTACCTTCCAGGCAGTATTCCCACCATGTCTTGGGAAAAATGATATGACTTAGTCTCACTGTACCGCAGTGAAATATGAAACATTCCTTCTAGCTGTGCCATGAGGACTGACAGACACCAAGGCACAAGTGGCATCTGGGTGCTTAGTCTCCAGCCCTTCAGACACAGAGGCTCACATAGTGCCCGTCAGCAGAGGACCCCACTCCCTAACACTGAAGGGCTTAGCACATGTTCAGTTATTTTTACCCATGTATTTTCCCTCAAAATGACCCAAATTGCTTTTATTTTGTCTGTCAGTTCATATTTTTAAAACTCTGAGGTAAAAATAGAAACCTACAAGGCTAAATAAGGAACTTGAATCGCACAGCTGCATCCATGGCTGAGTGATGACTGGAGTATCCTCACAGTCTGAGGGCTTGGCTGCTTGGCTTTGAGCCTTCGGAGGCTGTATCAGAACATCTGTAACATTAGCACAGCTAATGTTCCTGCACAGCTGTCCTGGGACAGCTGAGCCTCTGTAGGAAGGCTTTGTTTGGGGTGGGGGAGCAGAATAATTCCCACTTGTGTGTCTAACGCTGACCTCAGCAGACTTGACAGAGGGAAGCAGCCTACACATGATATCTTATGTGTAAGACACGAGTGTGACAAAGGTATTAAGTACATAAAACCTCCGTGAATACGTAGAACTTTGCTCTTTAGATGCATTGTAGAAGGCTGCTAGCATTGCTTTCTCTGGACTGGTCTCAGGCTTCCAGGCTACTTAGAATTACATAGGGTGAGAATGAAGGGCTTATTAAAACACAGGTTCCCACCTTCAGAGGTGGGTGGATTCTGGTTCCAAGAGGCTGTTTAAGCAACATTCCAGGGGGATTCTGGTCCAGGCCCACAAGTGATATATAATGACAGAAATACTGTCTCAGCCTTGAAACAGACACAGAGAATCCTGGGTCAGAGGGTGTCTTAGTTAGGGTTTTATTACTGTGAAGAGACACCATGACCAAGGGAACGCTTATAAAGGCAAACATTTAGTCTGGGCTGGCTTGCAGTTTCAGAGACTCAGTCCATTCATCGTGGCAGAAAGCATGGCAGCATGCAGGCAGACATGGTGCTGGAGGAACTCGTGCTCCACAGGCAATAGAAAGGGACCGGAATCCCACACTGGGAGGATCTTAGCATAGGAGACCACAAAGCCAACCTCCATAGTGACACACTTCCTCCAACAGGACCACACCCACTCCAACAAGGCCACGTCTCCTAATAGTGCCATTCCCTGTCGGTCAAGCACTCAAATATATGAATCTATGGGGGGTCAAACCTGTACAAATACCACAGAGGGTTTCTGTAATTTGCTCTAGGTAGGCAGCTTGCCAAGTGAATGATGGCGGCTGGGTGCCTTGCCCTCATCTGCCCTGCTTAAAAGTCATTTTTTCATCAAGCACATTCGAGAACAAACAAGGATTTCTCCCTTTTGACACTCAGAGTGTGTGGGGTTTTTTTTTTGTTTTGTTTTGTTTTGTTTTTTGTTTTTTGTTAAGCACAGCTGTCTACCCCCCACACACACACACACACAACTAGAGTTAAATGCTAGCTAAAGTTAGGCATGCTGTCTGATGTTTTGGCATCTGGGAGTCTTAGTGTGCTGACCAGTTTTGGGTCAACTTGACACAAGCTATCATCATCTGCAAGGAGGGAAAATGCCTCCTGAAGACCAGGTTGTAAGGCCATTTTCTTATTTAGTGACAGATGGGGGAGCTTGAAGCCCATTGTGGGTGTTGCTATCCCTAGGCTGGTGGTCCTAGGTTTTATAAGAAAGCAGGCTTGGGCCGGGCAGTGGTGCCGCACGCCTTTAATCCCAGCACTTGGGAGGCAGAGGTAGGTGGATTTCTGAGTTCGAGGCCAGCCTGGTCTACCGAGTGAGTTCCAAGACAGCCAGAGCTACACAGAGAAAGCAGGCTTGAAAAGCCATGAGGGGTAAACCAGTAAGCAGCATATCTCCATGGCCTCTGCATCAGTCCCTGCCTCCAGGTTCCCACCCAGTCTGAGTTCCAACCTTTGGCCTCCCTTAGTGGACTGTGATTCAGGATATGTAAGCCAAATAAAATCTTTCTTCCACAAGTTGCTTTTGGTTATGGTGTTTCATCACAGCAATAGTAACCCTAAGACATGAACCCTGGGTCAACTACCCACACCCCACACTCAGAGCTAGGCAATCGTTGAGATGGTAAGTAACTTGTCTGCGAGTTTGCCTTTTGTGTGCAAACCAACCCACCATGCCCATTCCCCAAGCACCTTCTTTGTTAGACCCTCATGGCTGAGCCGTCCTCTTCTGCGCTGTCTCTCCAGGGCAAGCATCAAGCACCAAGCAGAGTCGTGCTCAGAGCTTCTGAGTTTGCACTAGTTGTTCCATAGCCCACTGATTCCACTCACCCATTTCCTCTCGGGGAGAGCAGAGCGGAAGCTTTGGCCTGTTCTCCGTCCACTCCTGTTGCCTGGCAACCCCGGTGATGAGGACACCTGGTCTTGTTACCATCCTTTTGGGGCTCCTTTGGGAAAATTCTTTTCTGTAATTCCTTGCTAATCTACTGGCCTAGCCACACCTGAATTAATAAAACGCACATTTTAAAACAGCCCCCTAGACTGAGCTAGAAGCCACGTAAGGACAGACTTTATTAAATAGTTATTAGCTCACTGGCTCATTCAGGGCGAGGTTCATAGTATTTGTTGCATTTGTTGAAAGCGTGGTCAGCTTAAATGAAGCCTGCTAGTTAGAGCTTGTTCATTTTGGGGTTAGAAATTTAGATCGATTCTCAAACTATTCCCAAAGGTGTCGCTCTTCCCAAACAAAGCCGTAAGAGTGAGTGGCTGGCCATGTAGCGCAGTTATCACAGGCTCCTCTGAACAGTGCTAAGTCCTAACACTACGCTTGAAAGAGCTACAGCTCCCATCTTCTCGCTTGCCATGCATGTGACGGTGTTGACTCAGACAATAACGTCCAAGACTTATTTTATTTTTAATTATGTGTCTATGTGCAGACTGTACTTGAGAGTACAGGAGCCCATGGAGGCCAGAGGGCTTAGATCTCCTGGAGCTGGAGTTACAGCTGGTTGTGACTTGACAACAAAGATGCTGGGAATTGAACTCAAGTTCTCTGGAAGAGTTACAAACTCTTAACCACTGCCATCTCTCTGGCCCCAGACACAAACACTTAAAATAATAGAAATATAGCCAATAAAATAAGCCTAGCTATTCATAGCATCTGGGATGGGCTAACTTTGGAGTAATCTTGTGGATAAACAAAGCCCAGAGGTGGCTCAGTGCCAGATGGAAGCACAGGACCAGGGGCCTAAAAGCTTACAGTCCCTTTCCTATTCTGAAACCATCTCTCCAAGCCATTGGACAAGTCACAGATGCAGCTTGCCAGACTCAGCTGTCACATCTGCAAAATAGAAGGGCAGGGCAGGGCACTTATAAAACTCCTTCTGGGGCTGGAGAGGTGGCTCAGCGGTTAAGAGAACTGCCTGCTCTTCCACAGGTCCTGAGTTCAATTCCCAGCACCCACTCGATGGCTCACAATCATCTGTAATGGGATCTGATGCCTTCTTCTGGCATCATGTAGATAAAGCACATGCACATAAAATAAATAAAAATAAATCTTTTTAAAAAATAAATAAATAAACTCCTTCTGGTCACCAAAGGACATAAACTGTGGCTTTGAAAGTGGAGCAGTTTCAAAAAGAAGGAAGAGAGAGAGGGAGGAAGGGAGGGAGGGAGGGAAGTAAGAAGGAAGGAAGGAAGGAGGGAAGAAAGGAAGGAAGGAAGGAAGAGAGGGAAGGAGGAAAGAAGGAAGGAAGGAAAAAGAAGCTAGCTTTGAAGCAACAGTGATTAGAAAGTTGAATGTAAGTGAAACATCTGTACTGGCTGATTTTGAATGTCAACTTGACACAAGCTGGAGTTATCACAGAAAAAAGAGCTTCAGTTGAGAAAATGCCTTACAGCTGGATCTCATGGAGGCATTTTCTCAATTAGTGATCAAGGGGGGAGGACCCCTTGTGGGTGGTGTCATCCCTGGGCCGGTAGCCTTGGGTTCTATAAGAAAGCAAGCTGAGCAAGCCAGGGGAAGTAAGCCAGTAAGTAACATCCCTCCATGGACTGTACATCAGCTCCTGCTTCCTGACCTTCTTAAGTTCCAGTCCTGACTCCTTTGGTGATGAACAGCAATGTGGAAGTGTGAGCTGAATAAACCCTTTCCTCCCCAACTTGCTTCTTGGTCATGATGTTTGTGCAGGAATGGAAACCCTGACTAAGACAGGGTGTGTTTTATCTTATCTTCCACTATCCCAGAAGGTAAGTGTACCTGCTGGTAACACCTGAAACCTACAGCTCAGTTTACCTGCTTGGTGGCAGCCCTCACCTGCAGCCTCAGCAATGTGTTTGATTAACCCACTGCTGTATTGTTTCTTTAGTTTTGTGACTAAAGCTCACAATCAAGGAAACCTGAATCTGTATTCCCAGGATGCGGTCACTTAATATTTGGCTCAAAATAAGTTGTCTCTTATTCCCTTTGTGGTGACAGCTGTGTTTTGTGCTGACAGCTTTGGCATCCAGTGTGAGGTCCCAAAGACCATCCACTTTCACTGAAAGAGTCATCTAGATTGAGGTCAGATGCCAGCGCTGACTCCTTTTCCCGGCTGCCCTAGTGGCGTCCTGGGCAGACGCTAGGAGATTTCCTAAAGCCTGGTTCGCAGCTGCTGGTTTGTTTTGAGCTGTTGGACTCAATTTGTTTCCAGAGCATGTGGTCGTTTGTGCAGACAGGGAGGGTGGCGCTTGCACAGAGAAGAGGAACACAGGGGAGAGAGACCAAGAGAGGGGGAGGGGGAGAGGAAGGAAAGGGGGAGGGTAGAAGGATAGTAGGGGTGTTTGGCTGGTCTTTTTACCCACAGCACACACACACCTGGGGCACATGGTGAGGGCAGGTGATGATGTGATCAGTTGCTAGGTTCCTGAGAGCAGACCAGTGAAATGTCCTGTATACTAATAAGAGTTAGAGTTAACAGTAGGAGCAGCTAGTCACCAGGTTTGGCCTTTCCTCCTGCCATTCCTCCACATCTAACTCAGATTTTTTTCTCTCCACTTATTTACTGTAACCGTACTCCTTTTGGTCTAGAAATTCTATGGGTGTCAAATCATCAAGACACCAAAACTAAGCCGTGGTGGGAGCAGAGGCAGGCAGATCTCTTGAGTTCAAGGCTAGCCTGGTCTATAAGAGCAAGTTCCAGGACAGCCAAGACTACACAGAGAAATTATGTCTCAGGGGAAAAAATAATAATAATAAAAAGATCCCCAAACTAGACCACTTGTTCTCTTCAGCCTGACAGATGGAGGGGTCAGGGTGAGCTAGCTCCCCAGCATGTGTCCAAGAGTCTCAAAGGAAGCCAGAGGTGACAGCACCCCCCACCACCCACAGAAAGCATCTTGCTAGCTCACCTGGGAGGAAACATGTTATAGGCGATCAGATAGTCTTGAGCGCCTCACATTTCGGTAAATATCCGAATAAACCTGAGAGGCGAGGGCAGGAAGCGATCTTCTGAGAGCTGAGGCTGTTATTCCAACAAACTGTACTTGAGACTGAGCCCAACACAGATCCTATGGCTAAGTATAGAGGGTTACAATTTTCAAGAAAGAAAATAAAACATTAAAATAAAAAACAAAAATTCAAAGAAAGACAAAAAAAATGCTTCCATACTCCAGCTGGTTTTATGGTTAATTACAGAGAATGTCTGATATTCCCAAACAGCTTTTTTAATGCTAAAATAGGAATCCTAGGCCAAAAAACCAAACCAAACCAAACCAAAACAAACCAAAACAAAAAAACAAAGCCAAAAACTGGGCAGTTTATCTCAAAATCTAAAAACATCTAGGAAAAAAAGATGAAATCATATGTTTATGAGAGAGACAGAGAGACAGAGAGACAGAGAGACAGAGAGACAGAAAGAGAGACAGAGAGACAGAGAGACAGAGAGACAGAGAAATTGACTGATTTTTGGAAGCTATGAAAATAAAAACCAAGGCAACCTGGTTATCCTGGTTATTCAAGTTTGTGATCTCAAACCATCCCAGCTGAATTATAGAGGTGCAAATTTTAATTATTCTCACTTCCTGTTTGCTGCTGCACAAGAGATTGGAAGCATCCTTATCCTGGCAGCCAGGTGTTCAAGGCTCCCTAGGGTCCCCAGTTTTAACTCTATCCTGCCTTGTTGCTCATGTTTGACCACCCACCCACCCTACCATTACTGCTTTGTCTTAGGACTGTGTTACAACATAAAGATTACATCACCTTGCTTTATTGGTGCCAGTGCTTTTGTATGTTTCCTTTAGGTGCATGCTTTATGATGTATTCAGGTGATAAAGTCACCTAAATGATTCATCTTGGTTTCTAGGTGCTCAGATAAATTTAGTCTAAATACCTTTTAATTCAAATTTGACTAAAGCTTTCCGCTTTCCAGGCCAATGACTCCACTGCTCGTTCTCAAAGCTTTAACTCTTTTTAAAAATTAATTATCTCCTTATAAAATAATTGTTGGACATCCTATGTGAATGGGCAAAGAACTACATGAGCTATCTATGCTAAAAAGAAAACTACACACTTAAAATGATAAGCACCAATTAAGAATTGGGTAGTTTTTCCGAGGTAAGCTTCAGGAGATGAACTAACAAGCCAAATCTAACCCCGGGTGATTTTCTCAATTAAAGAAGGCAGCAGATTGAGGACGCCCTTCAGCCTGGGTGAAAGGGGCCCATCGGTACTTCCAGTCACCTCCTCAGGAGACAATACCTTGAGTTTGTGTAACTCACTTCAAACTTGTGTCCGCTCCTAAGGACACACCACAGCTGACCACAGCTTGCAGCAACCCAAAGCTAAGAGTGGCATTAGGCAGCATCTGAGGAGCAGACTTGTCCTTATGTTGCTGTGACCCATCTCCCCGACCCCAACCTGTGGATCTCCCACCAGTGTATTTGGCTTAAAACTGGCTCCCATAGCCCCATCTTCAAAACAATTGTGCATGTTTGTGTGTGTGGTATATATAGTGTTTGTATGTGTGTGTGATGTGTATATATGTGTGTGTGTGGTGTAGTGTTTGGGGGTGGTGGTGTGTATATGTGTGTGATGTAGTGTTTGTGTGCGTGTATGTGGTGTGTGTGTGTATATATATATATACATATATATGTATATATATATATGTATATATATGTGTGTGTGTGTGGTGTATACATGCACACACACCTCTCTGTGCTTAGTTTTGTGTCAACATAAGTTGGAGAGATTTTGGAAGAGGGAATGTCAGTTGAGAAAAGGTCCCCACCAGACTGGCCTGTGAGGGGATTTTCTTGATGCCCATTGATGTGGAAGTGCCAGCTTACTGTGGGCGGTGCCCCCCTGGCTGATGGTGCCCATTTTTATGTTGGTTCTGAGGAACTGAACTCAGGTCATCACGTTTGTATGACTAGCGTTTTACAGCCCTCCCCCAACCCCCACTCCCACCCAGCCATCTCACTGGCCCTAAAATTTTATTTTTAAAAAGAAAAGGTTTTCTTCCTTAACTTTTCTGTACTATACATACTACATTTCCTACTAAAGGAAAAGGGTCTGAGAGTGGCGGCACACACCTTTAACCCTAGCACTCAGGGAGAAGGGGTAGGAAGCTCTCTGAGAGTTCAAGGCCAACCTGATCTGAATATCAAGTTCCAGGACAGCGGGAGCTACAAAGAAAGAAGTTTCGCAAACAAAAAAACAAACCAAAAGGGATGAGAGGGAGAGAGGAGACAGAGATAGAGACAAAAATGGAAGGTTCCTGGTGATGCTCGCTCCTGGGCACTGCTGTGTAGCTGCTCAGTCTCACTGGAGGTTTCCTGTGCACGCCCCAGTGCCAGCACGGAGGCTGAGACCCCACCCTGCCCATCCCCCCAGCTAACCACTTCTCATTCATTCAGCACACATGAGTCTGTCACTCTTGGTTCCACTTGATTTCCACTTTCCCTCATGGCCAGCTGCCACAGTGTCCTCTTGGTAACTTCCACACTGGTTCCCATGGATACCCTCCACTCTCAGACAGTTGGGCTCAGAGCAGATGGCTGACTGCACGGGTGGGGACCAGACTGGAGGATCTCTGAATTATCTAGCACCCTGATCCTTCTGTCTATCCCCTCCCCTCCCACATACATATATTTACCCACATACACACACATACCTACTCATGAATACACATATGAATATACACTTGCACACATAACCAAATACACACACATTTATACATACACACACACATATATAAACACTTTTACACACACACACACACACACATCCATACACAACTCACACAATCATGTTTGATTTTGGTTTTCACAGGAAGCTGATGGCATTTCAAACATTTGTGCAGCATCCACAGTCTGTTTGAGCGTGAACTGTGTGCTGCGTTCAAAAGGAGACAACACTTTCCTGTGAGAGTTTGTGTAGTTCACATTTTCTGACTGCTTCCACAAATGGCTGTTTGGACCAAGACCTTTTTGAGTTAGTGTAGACTATGGATGTGTGTAAAGGAATGTGGAAGAATATTTAATTTTAGGTTCTGTCTTAGTATTTTTCTATTGTTGTGATAAGGCACCATCACTAAGGCAACTTATCAAAGAAACAGTTTATTTGGGGCTCACTCTTTCAGAGAGTTAGAGTCCATCACCATCACGGTAGAGAGCGTGGCAGCAGATGGGCAGGCACGGCGCTGGAGCAGTAGCTGAGAGCTTACATCTTGATCCACAAGCAGGGGGCACTGACTGACTGGGTATGGGTTGTTTTGTTTCTTTTTCCTTTTTTTGTTTTTTGTTTTTTAAGATGGGGTTTCATTGTGTGACTCTGGCTGTCCTGAAACTCACACTGTAGACACTCACTCCTGGTCTTGAACTCAGGCATCCTCCTGTGTTTACCTCCTGATTGCTTTGATGTCACAGGATGAGGAAACACCAACTTGAACCGAAGCCTTCCCATTTACTGTTCACGGCCTTCATGAAGGGACTCCAAGCCTCTGATCCTTTAATCCACCATCAGGAGCCCATGGTGGTTTGAAAGAGAAAGGCATGTGCCACTACACCTGGAAAAAATACTTATCTATCTCATTTGTATGAGTGTTTTGCCTATATACATGTCTTTGCACCGTGGATGTGCCTGGTGCCTGTGGAGGCTAGAAGAGGGTGTCCAATCCCCTGGAACTGGAGTTAAAGATGGTTGTGAGCTACCTTGTGGGTGCTAGGAATTGTACATACATACATAGTCTCAGAACCTCTGGAAGAGCAGAAAATACTTTTAACTGCTGAGCCATCTCTCTAGCACCCCCACCCCTGGCTTTGAAACCTTAAAGCTCTCCCCAGTGACACACTTCCTTCACCAAGGCCACACCTCCTAATCTTCCCCAAGCAGTTCCACCAACTGGAAACCCAGTCTTCAAATATGTAAGCCTAAGTGGCATTCTCCTTCAAACCACCAACAGCTCCTGATGGAGGGAGTAAAGGGTCAGAGCTTGGAGTCTCTTCATGAAGGCCACACAATGAACAGTAAACGAGAAGGCTTGGGTTCAAGCTGGTGTGTTCCCATGCTAAGACATTTCACTGGTCCTCTACACTATGGTTGCCAGATCAGTATACGATTGTAGTAGTCCCTCCTAATACGCAGGGAGGTGCCCTAAGATTCTCAGAGTATGCCAGAAATGGTGGGTAGATATCTATTATCTAAATGTGGTGTGTATGTACACATGGCAAGTTTTAATTTACAAAGTAGGCATGGTAAGAGAGTAGCAACAATAACTATTAATAAAATAAAGCAAGCATAGTATAGTGTTATAAAACTGCCAGTATCACTATTCTTATTCTGAGTCTTCAAAATGTAAAATAAAGCTCTGTGATATCCAACAGCCAGTCTACTAACCATGCTACTTCCAAGAGATTAATGAGAGGGTAGCATACACAGCTC
>JANHMN010000003.1:90262361-90278036 GCA_030674055.1 Rhabdomys pumilio | reverse complement strand
CACCATCAACCCAACACCATCATTCACCATCACTACCACCACCACCAACAACAACAACCCAACACCATCATTCACTATCACTACCACCACCACCAACCCAACACCATCATTCACTATCACTACCACCACCAACAACAACAACCCAGCACCATCATTCACTATCACCATCACCACCACCACCATCAACGACACTATCATCACCACCAACAATACTACTATCACTACCACCACCACCATCATTAACAACAACAACAACAACAACAACAACAACAACAACGTCATTGCACTGCCATATTTCCCCTGACTATTGGAGCAGCAGCCAACAGAGTCAATTGGGACATCCCCAAACACGGATCTCACAAATATCTCCTCAAAGCCTAACTTAGTGCCTTGTTCACAGAAAGAGCTCAGCCAACATGAACTGAATTGAACAAGTGACTACAGCAGCAGTCTCTGCCTGAAGTCCTCTATCCAAACAGAGATTATGTTTGGATGTAGACCAAATTGGCCTTGAAATCACAAACCTTTTGCCTCAGCCTTGTGAGTGCTGGGATTATTGGCATGTGCCACTATGCCTAGCAATCTTCTTGGGTTCTTAAGACAGTCTCTTGTTGAGGTTTGGTCTATTGCTATGTATCGTGATGCTAAATTCTGTGCCCAAAAGTCTAGACTTCCAAGTAAATTCTCATGTTTACCAGCTCTTGTTATGCAAACCTTGTACCTTAATTTAAAACTATTGGTTAAATAAAAATGGCTACAGCCAATTATTGGAGGGATTAGAGGTAGGCAGGTTTTGAGTTACCTGGTTGAGTGAGGCAGAAGGAGGAGAAAGAGAATAAGGAGGGGAGGGGAGAGCAGAGGTACCATGAGCATGTGGCCAGGAGAAACAGCAGGCATTTGGGTTGTATCACTGGGGAGGTAGACAGGCCAGCAGTTAGAGAGGTAGATTAGAGGTTATTTCCCATTAATTGTCAAAGCCAAATAAAATAACCATAGTCTGAGTCTCATTTTTAAGCTAGTTGGGGATAGCTTAAATTGGTTGTACTACAGGGTCTCTCTCTCTCTAGCACAGCTGGCCTGAAACTTACAGCAACACTTCTATTTAGCCTCTCAAGTGTTAGAACCTTCATGGCTGGGGCACACCCGGCTGGGGCACACCTGGCTGGGGCACACCTGGCTGGGGCACACCTGGCTGGGGCATACCTGGCTGGGGCATACCTGGCTGGGATGAACCTGCTTAGAGTGTAACCTGGCTTAAGATTTAAAAAACAAACAAACAAACAAACAAACAAAAAAACAAAAAAACAAAAAACGTTATTAGGGTTTGAACCCAGGATCATGTACGTGCTGGCCAAGCATTCTTAATCACTCTATTCATGCATGTGCTTCAGATGCATACATCTAGGATCCCATGGAACTGGGGTTATTAATGGCTATAAACCTCCATGTGGGTGCTGGGAATCAAACTTAGATCCCCTGCAATAGCTAGTGCTTAGAACCAGTGAGAAATCTCTCTGATCCCTAAACAGACTTTCTTTTACAGCCCTGCAGAATCATGAGCTAGATGCCAAATCCCTAGAAAGCGCACTGGGATGCCTGGGCTCTTGGAGACATAAAGGGATAAAGCTGACAGGGAAGTACAGATGGATGCTTAGCTGGGATGTCTTTATAGTCTAGGGAGAGACCTTCTATTCAGAGATTGTGCATAATTAACTCACAATTCAAGTACAGATGGATGCTTAGCTAGGCCATCACTGCCGTCTTGGGAGGGGCTTTCTATCCAGAGTCTGTGCAAAATCCATTCACATCCCGGCTGCTGTCACTGAGGAAGTTAAAAGCCTGAACTCTGACTAGCTGGGTAGAGGAAGGGAACCAGTGGGCATGGGGAGGACAAGAGAGATAAAGAGGGGAGAAGAGGATAAAAATGTATTGTATACATGTAGTTGAAAATGTTATAAATAAATTTATTTTTATGTCTAATAAAGGTATGTTAATGATAAATATTAAGGAATCAGACTTGAGATGCTAAGCATGATGGCACATGCCTTTAGTCCCAGCACTCAGGAAGCAGAGGCAGACAGATCTCTGAGTCTGAGGCTAGCCCCGTCTGCAGGGTGAATCCCAGGGTAGCCAGGGCCACAGAGGGAAACCCTTGAAAAACTGAAAAACAGAGCTGGAGAGATGGCTCAGTGGTTAAGAGCACTCAATGCTCTTCTGAAGGTCCTAAGTTCAATTCCCAGCACCCACATGGCAGCTCACAGCTGTCTGATGCCCTGCCCTGGAGTGCAGAGGAATATGCAGACAAAGTACCCATATGCACAAAATACACACAAAGAAGTGTGAAGAAAAGAATCAGGTGACAGCGAAAATCAGAACCACAAACACTAAGTCCATATTCAGAAGCTAGTTAGCAATTGGTTATTTCTAACTGCTGTCCTTAAGATAGTTTATTTTTCTTTTTTTTAAAAAAGAGGTTTTTATTTTTCTTTTTTTAAAAAGAGGTTTTTAAAGGATTTATTTATTTATTTATTTGTTTATTATGTACACAGGGTTCTCCATGCATATATTTCGCCTGCATGCAAGACAAGGAGGGCCCCAGATCCCATTACAGATGGTTGTGAACAACAATGTGGTTGCTGGAAATTGAACTCGGGACCTCTACAAGAGCAGTCAGTGCTCTAAACCTCTAAGCCATCTCTTCAACCCCTATATTTTTCTTTGAGGTACACAATGTTTTCATGAATATAAAGTAGCAAGAACCTCACCTTCCCCATTTAATTTATATTTGCAAAGACAGAGCGTGAGCCAGCAACTCCAGTGCTGATGGACTACATACGCCCATAGAAAATTCCACAGGGGGCATCCCAGGGTTCTTTTCCCAGAAATTCGAGAATCCCAGATAGCCAAGCAGTACTCAACCCCAGAGTAACAGCGATGGGTTTGTCTATTGCTTATTATAGATGAGGCACTGTGTTAAACACTGCACACATCACTCATTCAATTGTTTAATAGTCCAGCTGCAGGCTGGCGAGGTGGCCACTAGTTCCCAGCACCCATGATGAATGGTTCCCAGCCACCTGTAACTCCAGTGCCAGGGAATCCGACGCTCTTCTTTTGGCCCCCATGGGCTTTTGAACTCACAGATGCGTAGACCACCCCATACCTATATATTCACATAATTAAAAGAAAAAGTAAAAAAAAAAATATCTAGCTGTAAGCAGGGAATGGTGACATATGCCTATAATTCCAGTGTTTGGGAGGCTTGAGACTTGACTACATAGCAAGAGTGTCTTAAATATAATCTAAGAATCTACTAAGTGTTGGAATTCAGACCTGAGACAAAGGGCTGAGGTGCCTGTTTGACATATCAAAACTTGGACCTAGCCTCCAAGTTCTCACAGGATCCCTCAGTCCCTACTTGTTACAGGCTATGGTGGGCAGACCCCACCCTCTACCCCAAACTTTCCAGGCTTCCCCTCCCCCAGAAGTTCTTCCCTATATAAGCTAAACATTCTGCTCTCTTTCTCTCTCTCTCACTCTCTCTCTCTGCATTTCTTTCTCCCTGTATGCACTCTCTCACTTTCTTTCCCCTTCCCTCTTTCTCCCTGTCCCTGGGTTCATGCCTTAGGGCCTGCAAACCCACACGAGAGCTGCCTCCAATAAACCCACCTTTACACTTTTAATGGCTTACTTTGTCAGTGGAGAAAACCTGTTATTAGATACCAAGCTAGGTTCTGAGTGATGTGATGCTAGTGTCAGTGATGACTGAGACAGGTAAGAGAGGCTTGGGTCATATGGAATGCTGGGTCTTCCATCAACTTTCAAAGTGGGTGTTACTGAATCTGTTTTACCAATGAGGAAAGAGATTAAGTCACATGCTCAGTGTCTTGTAGTTAACATGTTGGACAGCAATAGAACCCAAAGCCCCAAGCAATGATAGACATCCAAAAGGAACTGGATGTACATTAAGTACGGTGATTCCTCCTAATCTTTTCCTTAATGTGTCTCTCACTAGACCAGATGCTCCCACAGATGGTTATCTATGTACTTCATCTCCATGCCACCAAGTAAGTCCTGGCCTAGTGAGAGCCACAAGTGAGAAGCCACAGGTGTTTCCTGGATGAATAAATGAAAGACTTCCCTCCTGCCTACTCTGTTCCACTCTCTCAAAACAAGGACAACAAAGCAGCCATCACTGACTGTGCCTGTTGTACCATACAGGCATTAACCTCCTCCACGGTCATCGTGACTCTGTGAGGTCACTACTGTGTTATTGACCTTCCCAGGACCGTACTGATTTTTAAGTTAAAGTGCAAGATTCAAACTTCTGGTTCTCATGGCCACCAACTCCTTCTGAAAACACCAGGTCACCTCTCAGATACAAACAACTATTCCTTCTGCCAGTCTTCCAATAGAACCACCCAGCCCCTGCAGGGCCCTGCAGGACTCTGATTCTAACTCCCAGTTTTCACCTTCATGGTGGCCTGCCTATAACTCAGACATGTGAATTCATGTGTGCTCCCTCATGACAGCAGTCCCCTGCAAACAAGATCATGCACTTGTCACCAGGAACAGAGAGACCCAGTGTCCCAGCCTTTCATGCTTTTAATATGCTACATTGAACTTGGAATAAAACTATTAATCCCCCTGCATTATTATTATGGAATTAAGACCGAGTAAATCCAACCTAATTCCCTGCTGTTATAGTATAAGCCTCTTTCACAACAGACTAAAAGCCCCGCAGGATAGGAAGGATTTAGAAAGAAGATGGAAGAGGCTCAGAGGGAAAGCTGAGTGAAATTCACATTAGCTAAGTGTGGGGCTCAGGATGGGATTGGGCCAGAGCACCTGTGATTTCAATGTGCAAGCTGGGTTGAGAACCCCCAGGGGAACCATCAGGTGTGGGAGCAGGAAGCAGAAAGGCTGGATGCACAAGCTAGGCCTGCTCCTAGAAAGCTCTGAACTCAAGTCAAAGTGCTGGGCCTCACCCTGGAGGGACAGGGGGTCCACAGGGAGCTTAGGACAAGGAGTAGAGAGACACTCTTTACCCAACTCCAACACACAAACGAGGTTGATGGAGGGTCGTCATATGCGTTTAAGAGAGGGGGATGAGCAGAGATTTAGTGAGACAGGCAGCATCCCTTTCTAGAACAGTGTACTGAACTAGAGAGCCAGGGGACATCAGGGACATGCTGAGGCTGTACAAGTCAGAGAGGGCCATGGTCTGGAATGAGGAGATGTGAATTTCTGGATCTGTCAAACCACTGACCAACTATTAGATCTCAGTCCCCACCTTTCCCTAACTACATTCTTACATGGTAGTGTTACCCCCAACTAACTCAGAAGACAAAGGCAAGTGGACCCCTGAGTTAAAGAGCCTGGTCTACACAGCAAGTTCAAGGCCAACCAGGTCTACATAGATTTACCTTAAAAGATCATCGAGAAGCCCAGATAGGAGCTTGAAAGGCAACTACAATCTGGTCAGTAAGGTGCTTGTGCTTGTGAACCTGAGTTCAATGCCCAGCAAGCATGCCAAAAGCCAGGCATGGGAAGAGAGAAAGAGAAAGAAAGAGAGGGGGGGGGAGAGAGAGAGAGAGAGAGAGAGAGAGAGAGAGAGAGAGAAGAAAAAAGAAAAAAAAAGGTAGACCTCACCTGAAGTGTGTTGGCCAAGGTTGTCCTTGGGCACAAGCATGTGCACACAGTCCTAACTAAAGATTGATGAATGAATTTGGCCGAGAATAAGCCCTCAGCAAATGCAACTGAGGCACACACAGCACTGTCCCGCTCTCCCCAACAATACTCTCTTGCACTTTAGCCATGCCTACCTTTCTCCTCCTCACTGTATTTAATTGAGAGTGAATCTTCAGGTAGAAGGCTCAAGAAAATGCACTCTAGGAAATGTCACCACGTGGCCAACTTTCTGAAGTCACTGTAGGAAACTGACAGTGACCGCAGGGCACATCATGGTGGAGGAGGCCGTGTTTACCGGCTCTTAAGGTTTTTGTGGCTTGAGGTCTGGGCACAGTTTCTCACAGTACATTAGGCTTCACCCTGCAAAAGCCTTTCATTCATGTGCAAATAATTACACATTGGTGTGGAACAAGTGAGGAAAGTGGAACAAGTGAGGAAAGCCTTTCTTTAGTACACATTAGTCAATGTATCTTGCCAATGAGGGAGAAGCTAGGAGGTTGAGACAGCCCCTGATGGGCCTTGCTCTCCTCTTGTGTGGGGAAGGAAATTATAGAAACCAACAGGCTTGCCATTCACGTCTCCTTCCTCCATGCTGGAAAATCAGCCCATGCTGAACTCTGATCTCAGCCAGACTAGCATCAATGGGGTTGGTTTTCACTATCAGCCTGATGTTGCTCAGATCTGTCTTCTGTTCCATGCTTTCTCCTGAGCATCAAACTATATCTTCATTTAGTTACTTGGTATTTTGATTTAAAAAAAAATACACCTAGAACAAAGTCTACACGTCTTGACTGTTGTCTCATGTAGACCCATAACGCACTATCGCTCAGGTGGACAGACAGACAGACTTTTCCAACACCTCGGAAGGTTCCTCGGCCTCCTTCTCAGCCAACTCCCTACCACCACCACCAGGAGCACCCCTATTCTAACCACTGCCTGTATTCCTGTTTGTTTTTGAACTGTGAATGAAAGGGGGGCATGCAGTAAATGTGGGTGTGTTTATTTTCTTTCACTCACCATGGTGTCTTTTTCATCGCCATGTAGCACTGTGGTTTTCAGTTGGGAATAAATTCCTGCCCCAACAGGATTATTTTATGGAGATACTTTTATTGCTACAGATCAGGACAGGGAAGGGCAGGAAATTCCATTGGCATGATGTGGCTGTGAGCAGAAGCCAGGGAACAAAGTATACAAAGCCAGTGTACAAAGCCAGTGTGCAACGCCAGTGTTACAAAGCCAGTGTACAGAGCAGCCCTTCAGAAAAAGAAATTGTCCAGTTGAAAATGTCTTAAATGCTGAGACAGAATATCTCTGTGTATCAGTCTCCTAAGCAGCTGTAACAAACTGCCAGGAAATTACACAAAGCTGGGCCTGATAGCAGGAATCTGTAATCCCAGCTACTTGGGAAGCTGAGATGGGAAGGGAGACATAAGTCAAGGTCTTCTTCAGTGACTTTCAGGCCAACTGGGGTAACTTAGTCAGACCTGGTCTTAAAAAAAAAAAAAGGGTTGAAGATGTAGCACAATGGGAGAGCGCTTGCCTAGCATGCATGAGACAGACCCTAGATGCATCCCAAGGAGAGAAAAGGAGGGAGAGAGGGAGAGCAGGAAGAAGAGAGAAAAGAGAACCCATACACACTTATTAGGAAGCTGTGCTGTTCAGTCATCTGTAATAGGTATCACTGGGGACTGTGCAGAGAGGAACTCATTTCCATAACGCTGGTGGTCCCAGATTTATGTCTTCAGTCCTTCCTTTCCACCACTGGCAAAGTCACCGTTCCTAAAATCCCCACCTGATTCTGACCTTCCCTTTGTTTATAGGATAAGGAGCTGGCCCCAGGCTTTCTGAGTCCCTCCTCGAGAACTACCCATACCTCTTCTAGTACTTTTCCTCAGATGGAGCCCACTTAGTGCCCACTTAGGAGCAAGCCTTAACATACCAGTCACATTCTCTAGATAACATTCCAGCAGGGTGGAATGAACTCGTCTCTTTTTACCCTGTCCCACTCTGCACCAGTGCTCAGCACTGTGCTGAGCTCACACAAGCTCTTGCAAGCAAGGGCAGCTTCATCATCCAAGAACTTAGTTCAGAGCCTGACATAGGTAGACACATGCATTTGGTGGCTTGAAACCAAGTTGAAAACATACATGTTAATGTGACCTGGGAAGAGGAGTGCCAAATGGAGAGAAAGAACAACATACACAAAGTCTGTGCTTTTAATGATCTGGAAACTTAAGGACACACAAGGCCTGAAAGCTCACAGGCCATCCCAGAAATGACAGTTCTATTCCTTCAGAGCTTGTAGAGTGATGTGAGGCCTCTGGATTTCTGACAGGCACATAGGAGGCCCTTGCTAGCTTCTCAAGGAACATCTTGAGATCTTTTGGTTTGCAGGCTCAGGCCCACCCTGATACTGACCCCATTCTTCAGAGGATAACTGGTACAGCCTGTGATGCCAACGCTGCTGTAGGGGTGGCCCCTTACTAACAGATATGTGTTGGGTTGTTTCCATGCTGTGTCTGGAACACTGAGTTATTCTTTATACCCAGCTTGACTGTCTTTTGTTTGGGTTTAGTCTTTTGTTTGGGTGTGTCTGAGTGATTCTCTAGAATTACCTGTGCAGGTTCTCCTTTCTGGGGGAGTCTTGGTATTGCATCCCTGAGAATGACACATACAAGACAAATGACCTAATTAACCCCAACAAGACCAATCTTGAAAAAAAGAGAGATGGCACAAATTAATGCTACTTATGAGAGAGATACAGCTACAGGAAAATAGATATGTTCAAAATTTCATAAGAATGCCATTGCTGAGTTTATGTCCATAACACTTGAAATTAGAAACCAGAAAATGTCAGTATTCATTGCTGGAACTGGCTCAAGAAGAAATAAAAAACCTGAATAAATAACTCACAATGAAGATGTCTAAATGGTAGTAAAATATATTCATGAAAAAGACCAGCAGGAGTACAGGAGAATTTTATCAGCTAGTCAAGGAGCAGCCGCCTCCTACACAACTTGGCCCAGATAATTTAAAAGTAAGGAAGTCTATTCATCAAAATTTATAACCTGAAACCCAATATTATTTGAGCACAATGTGGAAAAATTGAAAATAGCAAACCAGTTTCATTTATGAATACACATGTCAATATTTCATGTTACAAACAGCAAGCCAAGTTCAGCATAATAAAAATATGTGTTATCTAAGCAAGGATTATCTCAGGACAAATCATATGGCTTAGTATCAGGAAGAACTATCAATATTAAAAAGTAAAACCAGACCTCAGTAGATATAGAAAAATTACTCAGTAGGATCTAACAGCCACCCACATTTTTAAAAAACTCTGAGCAAAGTAGGAGAATGAGAAGTTTCCTAACCTGCTCCCTGAAAGACAGAGCAGACTTCATCCTTAAAGATACACTGTTAGAAGCAGTCCTGGGTCCCCAGACACACATCTGTTGTCACGGACCACTCGAACAACAGTGTACTGTCATCAATGCAAAACTCAACATAAACAAGACCCAGACACACTGGAAGCGGGGCAACAGATTACTATTTGCTAGAAACGTGTAATCATCTGGGCAGAGCTAATTACAGTGTGGTAAGGTTCCCAGACACAAGATTAACTCAGAAAAATAAACGTATCAGAGCAATAATAAATTAGTGGATGTAGCAAATATGTTCCTCCCCAGAGTAACAATAGTTAAAGGATAGTACAAAATAAGAGAAAATGAGAGTGTGGTATTAGCTCAGGCTAGTGAAACGGAACAAGGGATCCAGAAATGATACCCAAGTATATGTGACAGTTATATGCTGGAAGAGACATCATCTATTCAAGGGGGAAAGGTAAGCCTTTAAAAAGGGACAATGACACCTGCGAGGAGAGAGGGGAAAGTTATTTTTTCAGGTTTATTTTATTTCTATTTATGTGTGTGTGTGTGTGTGTGTGTGTGTGTGTGTGTGTGTCTATGTGAACTTGTGTGTGAGTACCACTGGATTACACATGCTTCTGAGTGAGTTGTCTAACGTGGGTGCTGGGAACTTGAGTGGATTGAAAGAACAGCAGTTTCTCCTTATTGCTGAGCCTTCTCTCCAGCCCTGGTGGATTAGATTCCCTAACACATTCTACACACAAAGACAAAAATCCAATGAGTTTGCTACAGACTAAACTGTATAAAGATAACTAAAAACCTGAATGTATATATCCACATAAGATCTTGTGGAGAGAAATTGTGTACGTGAAGGATGTAGCAGACTTGAACAAAAAGCGTGTTTAACATGTCTGCACGTGGACAACTCACCCCTTAAAAACGGACAGTGGTGTTTTGACAGAGAAAGCTTTAAGTCTTACTTAGCAACAAGACTAGATCTTGGGGTTCCAATTTAAACTTACAAAATTGGATCTGAGGACATGGTCTGAGGATCTGAAGCTTGGAAAGTTCTCCAGGAGGTTCTTCCACATCCTGAGGTCTGAGAACCCTGACTACAGAATTACCAAGAATTTAGAATGTTCAGATGTCCAGGCTATACACCCTAGATGCACTGCATCAGAATTTCTGGGTGGGGCATCTATACATCAGCATTTTAAAAAACGTGTGTGTCACCATTTGTGTGCATATGTACATCTGAACACGTGCACATGCATGTGGAGGCGGAGATTGATATCAAGTATCTTCCTTGGTCATGTTCCACCTTACATTTTGGCATAAAATCTCTCACTGAACCTAGAATTCACTCACTCAGCTAGGCTCATTGGCCATTGAGCTCCATGGATGTCACTATTTGCTCCAGAGCTGGAGTGGCAGATGCACGCTGCCCTACCTGACATTTTATGTGAGTTCTAAGGATCTAGGCTCAGGCTCTCATTTGCACAGCAGTCATGTTACTGAGCCATCTCTCCAGGCCCTGCATTAGCATTTTTAGAGACTATGCTATGCAGAGAGGTTAAGGCACTTGCCCTGGGTGAAGACTTGTGTGCAGACAGGCCTGTGGGTCTCACCGGCTTCCCCAGGTGAGCATTTCCATCTGGAGTAACATGGCAGAATTCAGACTTTATTCTAGTTAAAGAAGACACGACCCCCTTCCTTACACAGGATTAAAGCTCACTCACCAGTTCCCTCCAGCACCTTGGTTAGCATAAAGCACAACTTTTTATGCTGTGATCATTTTATGCTGTGTTAAGTTCAACCACATGAAACTGAAGGAAATTTATCATTATGGAAGTGAATGAATTTTTCACTAAGCCCTAAAAAGTCCCATATGACCAACAAATCCAAGACAGAATTAAGCTGTGACATATACAAACAACAAAACAAAGCCCTTCATTTAAGTGCTCACGAGCTGGGAAGATGTGGGCAAGCATATCCAGCATATAAGCAAAGACAAATGAGCTTGTAGAGTATATTGTGACTAAAAAGGAAGGAATCATTCGGATACACAGGACTGAGGAAGGTGCTGGAGGCTCAGCATCTGAGGTTGTCTTGAGATATTGCTAGGACTTGGGAAGAAGAAAATTAGGGAAGTATGCAACTGGTGTGTAGGGTGTAAGCCAATCCAGGACTGCCTTCTCTAACCCTCACATAAGGCTGGAAGGCAGACACCAAAGGCTCTTTTCCTTCTGACTTCCTGCAACTGCTTTCATCTTTCAAGTACTTGCCTCTGGTTTACTAATTTCACCTTCCAGAGCCACCGCTGATTGCATCTAGGAAGAGGTTGTCATTAGCATTGCTGCAGGGAGCACCTGGTGCCACATCCATCCCTGCTAGCCAGACAGCCAGGGCAATGGGGCTGACTGGGAAGGGAATTTTAATGCCTTCCTTACGATTCATCTATCCGTTAATTGAGGATGCCGGGTCGAATGTCACAAATGACTTCCCAATAAAATCTACCTTTAAGACACGGTTCTCGATTTTATAGTATTATCTATGTCAAAAGGAATATATTAAAATTTTATCAACCTCATGATTATGAATAATGGCAAAGATACCCCCAGATACCATTTACACCTGCTGATCAGGACAATTTCTCAAAACCAGAGTAGCCCAGGGTAGCTGGTGTTATTCACTGACTGTGCATCGGCACAGATATGATTCTGCATACAGAATGTGCATTATATTACAGACCAGTGTATGGTGATGACGGATCACATGTCCTTTTCTCTCTATTAAAGCAAACTGCTCACATTGCTGCTACGTGATGGATGTCACTTGTAAAGCCCACCAGAGGGACCAGCCGCAATGGCATAAATACACCATGACTTATGGAAAGTGGCAGAAGAGAAGGTCGTATAAATCAAATTGCCATTGACATGGAGCCTAATTTGGTTTCTATGGTGACATCAGGCCCCTTTACAGGGGACATGGGGCATATTTAAATTAAAGAGCTATCCACAGTCATAGCAAGGAAGAGTGTCAGACAATAGGGGAAGAAAAAAAAAAAAAACCAATGTTTCAGATAGGTCTATACAGTCCACACATTTTTTTAATCTACACTATATATATGTTAATTTATAGAATATATTACTTCTTCACAGATACTTTCACCCAAAGTCCATGTCTCTGGAATTGATTAATGTTTCTTATGAAACAACAACAGCAACAAAGTAAGTTTCACAACAAATATGTCGTAAATTCAAATTGTTCATTAAAGAAATGCCTGGTTTTTTAGAAAGACATTTTCTTAATGTTTCAAAATACAGCAAAAGGGCACGGATGGGCACAAAGTCAAATATATGCATTTTACAGAAAATGTGATTTAAAAAGAGGTGTTCAAAGACTGTTCATAATAAGTTGATGGAATTCTGACAGCGAGCAGATAAAAAAACGATCATTCTCACTGGCTTCAAGAGAATCATGTCCCCTACACAAGTCTAACCAGCCCATATTTGTGTAATCAGAAATGTGAAGGAGGGCATGCAAGCCTATCACAGGGAAGGCTTTGTTGCAGGGTAGACTGCTATATGGAACAAAGGCACAGACCAACATTTGGAGTGAGTCGTCACACCTGAGGGGCGTGCTCATTTTTGAGCTGTCTGACCCAGCTTCCGCAAATAGAACAACTCCAGCCAGCTTAGAAACAAACTGAGCAGGTTCACCCAAGGCGGTGTGGGAGCCTTGGCTCCCTGAGTCCAACCAGCATGATCTCTATGAAGGTGAGAAGGGGCAGATCCTGCTGGGTGACTGGTAAGGTTTCACCCGCCAGGGTGTGGCAGAGTGGAAATGGAAGAAGAAAGGAACAGCAGGAATGCAATGCCTGGGCACCCACAGACAGACCTCCCAAATAAATGAACTAGGATTTGTGAACACAAGTACCAAGGGCAGAACCAGAAACTCACATGCATCTTGGCTTGTGGGTGTTTAATGCCACTTCGTGTTTGTTTCCGTCTCTCTTTTGAACCTCCATTGCTAGTATAAACATTATGAAAACCCCACTTCCCTGTGGCTGTCCAAGGACAAGGAGATTCGTCCTTGCTTGACCCTGAGCTTCGAAAGGAAGTGATATACTACTGTTGGGAGGCCAGTCTGGTTGTGATACCAGTTAGCCCAGAGAGAGGTACCTAGTGGGAGGCAGAATGCAGGAAGACATGGAATTCTGAGGCAGGGCTCTGATTTTGCCTTAACAATAGAGTCTCTGTGCAGTCTTCTGGCTGCATGTGAGCAGTGCCTGCCATGTCTACTGAAGAGGCCACATACAGGGTTAGCAGAAGACACTAACTCTGTAGCCCTTCCTTCCACACTTGCAGGAAAAGGGCACCTAACTGACTGTGGCACCGAATGAAGACCTCAGGAGCCACACCTGCACAAGGCTAGCTCCGTCATTATCACATACATCTGCTTCCTCAGTACCCAAGCCCAGTGCTACAAGTTCAAGTCAACCAGGATCCATCAGCTAGCTGATGTTGGTTGAAACATAAAGGAAGGCCCAAAAGCTAAGCATTCAGAGATGTGCGTTGGATGGATGTGAGATAAGAAAGCAGGCCAGAAGGGCCAAGACTGCATGCAGTACAGGGAGAATTGTAGAAACGGGTGTGTGGGGGTGAAGATGGGAGAGGTTTCCATGCTTGAAAGCATCCACTTACAAGGAAGTGAATGTGCCAGAAGATAAGGAACACATTAATGGCTGTCCTCTGAGAGGCTCCACCCAGATACAGACATCCACAGTCAAACAGTGGATGGAGCTTGGGGATTGTTATGGGAGAAAAGGAGTAAGGATTGTGGGCCCCAAAGGGGATAGGAACTCCACAGGAAGACCAACAGAGTCAACTAAGCTGGACCCTTAGGGGGTCTACCCCGTGAACCACCAACCAAAGAGCATACAGAGGCTGGACCTGGGCCTCCCCGCACATATACAGCAGATGTGCAGCTTGGTCTTCATGTGGGTCCCGAACACCTGGAGCAGGGGCTACCCCAAAAAGCTGTTGCCTGTTGGTGAGATATGTTCTTCTAGCTGGGCTGCCTGGTCTGGCCTCAGTGGGAAAGGATTAGCCTAGCCCTGAAGAAACTTGATGTACCAGGGTGGGGAAATACTTAGGGGGAGGCCCCACCTGCTCAGAAAAGAAGGGAAGTGGGGGCATAGGGAGAAGGATTGTAGGGGGTGTCGCAGGAGGAGGGCAGTGAGCAGGATGTAAAGCAAATAAGTAAAATAATTAAATTAAATTAAATCAAATTAAAAGAAACACATCTGAACACAAAGGAAGAAAGAAGCTGCCTCAATAGGGAAGAGGGCTGGGGACATCTAGGAAGCAGAAACAAGAATAAGGTGGCATCACATAGGAGATTATAATGGAAACAAAAACTATCACTACATCTCAGGCATGGCCAGTCCTCTCTTTCGATCTTTCCATCAGCTAAAGCAATGTTTGGCATTTAGTCTATAAATCAAAACTGTACAGAACGTGTCAGTTTAAATCAGTCCTGTGTGGACAGTCCTAAGTTGACTATTATTGATTCCAGCTTACAGATAAGAACGTGAGGTCCAGGGAGGTTAAGAAGTTTTTTTTTTTGTTGTTGTTGTTGTTGTTTTTAACCAGGGAGGTTAAAAAAAGGAGAAGAAGCTCTCCCAATGTGTCAAAGCTACGGAAGCAGCAGGAGGGGAATGACTTCAAAGTACTAGTGGCTGAAGAGAAGAGCCAGTTGTAAGGCGCATGTAGAGAATCTGGAAAAGGGTGTGGCGCCTGAGTATCGGCCAGGAACTGGGAGAGGGATCGAATAGAAAGAGATCAAGAAAATGAAAGGGACTGAGGTCTCATGGAAATCAGTGAGAAGTGAATGGCTGTCGGAGCCGACTAGGGGGCTAGGGGGCGGGAGCCAGGCCAAGACAGCAGGTGAACTGATGGGACAAGAGGAAACTGACAGGGTCTCTGGGGGCAGGCAGGGTGCTGAGCTAGGCAACCAGGAGGAAAATGTGGCTTAGGGGTGGCACAAAGAATAAGCTGGGAAGACCAGTGTGGAAACTGTTAAGGGCTTCCAACAGGGCGGGGCAGTGAAGTCTAGGTTGAAAGGGTTCTGGAATGTGCCTGGAGAGGGCGTGGTCTGGCCCTGGAGAGGAAGCTGAATGCGAAGCTTTCTGTGAGGGAAAATGAGTGGTCCCCGCGAGGGGATGAGGGTGACCAGCATCATCTGCTGCCCCGTCTCACCTGTAGGAACTGCTTACTGTACTCGTCACTTCCTCCCGGATTTGCCTGTTGAGGGCATCTGCCACCGCGCGCCCTTTGCCTCCTTCGGGCCCTGTGCCTTGGGCATGGGCAGTGGGTATCTGCTCGTGCCCCTCTGAGCGACGCACCATCCAGGCCGGCCCTGCCTTCCTCCTGGTGTCGCGCTCGTCTGCACCAGATGCCTTTCCAGCTGCAGGGCCGCCTTCCTGGGTCTGAGACTGGGCGGGTGGCAGCGGCGTTTCCTCGTGCCCTTCGGTGCGAGTCACCATCCACGCGGGTCCCGCCTTCCTGCGTGTGTCACGCTGATCTGCACCGGATGCCTTTCCAGCTGC